>OU015752.1:125119377-125139660 GCA_907169655.1 Acomys percivali | reverse complement strand
TATAGCTAAGCTATTAGATTTAGCTAAGGCTGGCCAGTGGGCTCTACAGATCACCTGTTCCTGCATCCCCAGAACTGGGATTTATGAGTGTCTGTTAGAAAGTGGATCTCTGAGTTTGAGGCCAGTCTGGTCTACAGAATGAGTTCAGGGACAGCCAGGACTACACAGATAAAACTCCGCTTTGAAAAAAACCAAAAAATCAAAGTAAGTAAATAAAAAATAATGGCAGAAAAAATTTTGAAAATTTCAAAAATAGAAACCTGAGTTTTTAGCCAGACAGTGGTGGCACACTACTTTAATCTCAGCACTTGGGAGGCAGAGGCAGAGGCAGGCAGATCTCTGAGTTCGAGGCTAGCTTGGTCTACAGATCAAATTCCAGGGACTGGAAAGTTAGCTTAGTGGTTAAAAACACCATCTGCTCTTCTAGAGGTCCAGTTGGTTCAGTTCCCAGCAACCGCATGGTGGCTCGCAGCCATCTATAATGTGATCGGATGACCTCTTCTGGTGTGCAGGTGTACATGCAGACAGAACACTATACAGAGCAAATTCCAAGACAGGTAAGATTACACAGAGAAACCCTGTCTCAATCAATAAAACAAAACAAAACAAAACAAAAGAACGAACTAACAACAACAACAACAACAACAACAACTACAAAGTCAAGCGCCTGCCACCACATCCTACCTTTTTATACAGGTTCTGGTGACCAAACTCAGGTCCCCATGCTTAATTGGCAAGCACGTTATCATCTGATCCATTTCCCTAACCCATGGTCACACTTTTAACACCAAAATGCACCCAGAGGCCTTCCAGAGCACGGAGGCGAGGCAGATCCTGCTTAGATTTGGAAAGCTGGTTTTCCTGAGCTAAAGACCAACATTAACACCTTTGTCCAAATTCCTCCCCTGCATCAGGAGGAGAACACTGGCTCTTCAGGAGACTCTGCATTCTTGCTTCTCTTTGTTCCCTGACATGCCGTAGGCATTTATATCTCCTGGCTTCGTCTCCTTGAATTCTCTTTTTCTAATAGCTTTTATTTAAAGAAAAGCCAAGGCAAAATTCTTATAACATAAATCAAATGATTGAGATCAATGTCTAACCCAGTGACATTTAGCACATCTACTAGTTGTGAAACCACCATCTCTATCTTGTTCCAAGGCATTTTCATCATCCTGAAAGGAAGCTGCACCCACTAAGCAGTCACTCCTGATTTCTCTCTTCCCTGGTCCCTAGCAACCACTACTCTGCTTCTGTCTCTATGGATTTACCTATTCTGCATGTTCATATAAATAGAACCGCATAGAGAGTCTTTCGTGCCTGGATTCTTTCACTTAGTGTGCTTCTGAGATGCTCTGTGTCCCTGGGCAGCATGAAGAGAATGCCATCTTGGGAGTCAGATCTGGATTTGAGCTCTGGCTCAACTACTTGCTGGTTGTGTATCCTGAGAAAGTTATTTGCCCTCTTCTTTTAAAAAAACTTTTTAAATTGTTAGAACAATTTTATCTAGAGGCTTGGGGAAGGGTTGGAGCAGTCCAAGCTGTCTGCTGTCCTTTGCAGGGCAGACCTTAGAGCTCTCCTGTCACTCGAGTTGCCCTATTCTGAGATTCAGTTCTCACTCATGACATGAGAGGATCAGTCTCTACCTCACAGCTGTCAGTTCCGAGAGATAAGAGCAAACTGCGCGGTCTTGTGCCCTGGTACAGGGTAGGTAATTCCCTAACGTCAAAGGAGAGGGAGTTCACCTGAGACCACGAGGCGCATTGTGAGCTCAGTCTGACCTTTGCGCTCATCACACATCTTCTGGAACGCGGTGCTGTACAGGGCTGCTTTTCACCCCGAATCCTTCTCCTTAATCCCTTTCCTTAAACACTTCCTCTTGCGCTGAGTACCGGCAGCCTCCTTCCTGCTACGCAGTCTTATTCCTCCAGCCTTGTTCTTCATATCCTCACCGGATTGCGGATTGCATGTCTTTATAAGGTCAGTTGCCAGTTTGTTCCTTGGTCCCATTTTTAACCACTATGATATACACAGCTCTGATATCAAAAGCCTGGTATCCAAGCTGTACCCCCAGGGCAGTTCTGGCATACAGATCCAGTTTTGCGTAATAGGATCCCTTTCCCTGTCAGTTGCTTGGAAATGCCATGTCTGTAGCGTTCCCCATCCTCATGGAGATGGAAAAGGTGGCCAGTGAGCCTCCATCCTAATTATCTGCTCATAATTGAAAGGTGCAAGTTGGCATTCTCAGAAAGGTGCTTCTTCAAAGGCTCTCACTGCAGAAGCTAAGGTCCAAATTAAAATTGATTCACAGCCTCGCAGGAGTACGGGCTGTTAGAGAGCAGGGTTGGAAATGGGCTGTGTTACCAGACAGCGAGGTCAGGGATGGGCAGGGAAAATATCTCTCACTGTTTCAGCATGACTCAGACTTGGAGCTGAATTTATATGTTGGCTTTCTACTACGAACAAAATGCAATAACATTTAATGTGCCTGTTTAATGCTGTTGACCCTGTCTGTTTTTTAATATGGAAAAGTGGTACTTACAGAGGGAATACAAACAGAAACCAGAAGTCAGAAGCACTCAAGAAGACAACACATTTCCAGAGGCCTTGTTCTTAACTGTTTGGTTTTTTTTTTTGGTCATAGTGCCCATGCAGGACTTGAATCGAATGTAAAGAGCCTCTGTGATGGGAGGCTGCGCAGTTCATAATCTTGTGTGCGACACTAGATACAGTTTGGGGAAAGTTTTCAGACCCCCTTGAAGCCCACTTAAGGCCATCATGTGAAGATTTCTACACTCACATGGGGGTACTGGAGAGATGACTCAGCAGTTAAGAGTGCTTCCTGGTCTTCCAGAAGACCCAGCGCCCATCACAGGCTCCTGCTGCCTGGAACTCAGGTCTGGTGGGAAAATGTCACCTCTTGGTTCGGAGGAGCTGGCTCAGTTGGTAAGGTACTTCATTTGGAAGCGTGAGGACCTGAGTTCAATCCCAAGAACCCACCAAAAATAAACGGTGTAGAGTGCACGTGCTGGGAAGGTAGACACAGGTATGCTGTGTCTCTCCAGCCCTTTGGCCACCTAGCCTAGCCCATTCCATGAGCTCTAGGCCAGTGAGGCCTTGTCTCAAAAAACAAAGATGAAACGTGTCTAAGGAGTGACAGCAGAGGTTGTCCTCTGGCTTTTACAAGGCCTCTGGTACTGGCACACACACAGAGAACACACACACACACACACACACACATACACACATACACACACACACACACACACAGATTATATTTCTATTCAGGGAGCACTGCTTGAGTGACAGGTGTTCTGTAAAGCATCAAAAGAACAGAGATGACTGTGACATGGTTTCTACTTTTGAGATACTTGGCACAGCCAAGTGGGATCAAACAGATCCAGATAATGGTACCTCAGCCCGGCAGTTGCAGGGACTCCCTGACTCTCTCTGCACCATTGCTCTTTGTGCCCACTGCTGCTTTCACCCTGTTTTGTTTCCCATTTTCTTCTCGGTAGCATTGGTTTGCAAGCTGGTGGCCTGTTGTTTCTTTCTTCATCCTTCCTGTGGCTAAGCACTGATCCTCCCTCAGCTCATTTGTAAGAGGGAGGCCTGGACCACTCCTCTCTTCAGAGACCTGCTGAGCTGGTTTTCCATCCCCTGCAGAATAAAGGCCCAACTCCTTACTAGTTCACTCAAGGCTCTGTGGTTGGGTGCCATCATTACATACAGTCAGACCGTATGCTGCGTGGCCCTGTGTGCACTTATCGGTACTGAATCTCTGTTACCTAAATAGAACTTGAATTTTCAAGCTCCCCTGGCTGGTTTGATCTGCTTCTCTGCCATAAGGCCCTTTCCCCTCATATTCATCTACTAGATCTTTCTTTTCCTCGGAGTCCCCATTGAATACATCCTCTATGAAATTCTACCCAGATTGTCAGAAGTAATAAGGGGTTTTGGAGCCCGCTCTGCTTCCTGACAGTGTTATCAGCCATGTTGGATTCCTCTGAGGTAGAGATAGAATCAAAATATCTCTGGGATTCCAAGTCCCTACCAGACGGTGGCCCACTTGAGATGGAGTTTGTGCCTTTTCCTCGGTGCTTCAGTGACAAGATTCAGAAAGCCATCCCTGGTTCCTGAGACTGACATGCAGAAAGCTTGAAGCCTTTAGAGGGCCTCCCTTAGCAAGACAAAGCCCCTCCTCTAGGAGTGAAGGGCTCCAGAACCCGTCCACACCAATTCGTGCCTGTGCTTGGTTCCACACAGAAAGGCATACAGTTGTTTCTTGGGGTCTTTGAAGGGCCAAGTCCAGGACCTCTTCTTGGCTAACAGAACCCACAGATGCTCCAGGCACTCATGCAAAACAGTGGAGTAGCTGCAGGAAGCTACACAGTCTTCCTGTGCCTGGTTTAAGTCTCCTCTAGGTTTTGTGTAAGACAGGGTAAACAGCATAAAAGGCTGTTTGTTGTAAATAGCTGCTTTCCTGTATTATTAGAGATAAAGACAAGGAAGAAAAAAAGTCTGTGCATCTTTAGTACAGAAATGAAAATGTTCCCTGAATATTTTTAATTCGTGGCTGGCTGAATCTGTAGATGGACGCCATGGGATGGGTGTGGAACACTAGTGTTCTGGGTGAGGCTAGCTGAATCTGTGGGAGTGGAGGCCCAGTGCTCTGTGCAAGATTCAGGTCTGGGTTTGGCTGAATGCGGACCAGAAGGTTCCTTTTTGGGCAAAGCTCAAGCCTGGCAGGCTTGCATGCCTGGATAGTCCTTGGGCTGTCTCGGGCCCACTCCATGCTCAAAGGGTGCTACAGACCTTCGTCGTGGCCTCCATGCCCACACACTGTGGGAGAATGAAGAGTTAAGCCGATAGCCTTGGGGTTCAGCTGTGCGGAGGACGTGCTTTAACACCAGCACAGCAGCTCTGGGCACCATGGACTTGACCTACCTTTGTGGTTTGATAGCACCTGCCCAGAAAGGACTCCTGCCCAGCCCTCAGTGCCTCTCCATGAAGCTGGAGCAAAGTTCAGGTGGGCTGCTGAGACATTGCCCTAGACTCCATAGACTGTCCACCACACCCCTAGGACAATAGTATTACAGGGTTTATGCTCTTCTTGGGATGCAGCTGTGGGCATTCAGGCTGGGTCCCAAATAGGATGGAGAAATCTCCTGCCACTCTATAATCTCCAGCATCCCGGGTCTCGTTCATAGTGTGGTCATAGTAAACGCTACAGAGCTGAAATCTGCGTGCTTTGCAGACCTCTCTGCATATTGATTCTACTATACAAACATTGCTTCCATGTCTCCTCGATACCAAACGCCACTGTTTCTGGTCCCTCTCCAAGGTCTACATCTCTAAGCTCTTAATTAGAAAAAAGCAGCAGTAATTATTAAAGTTATTAAAATATGGAATATTGCAAAGGAGCGGATTAGAAGTCTTCATGCTAATCCAAACAAATCGTGCTAATGTTGCTTTGATTCTTGCAAGCCCAAACCCACTGAGGAAGATAAAAGCTGAGGCTGCCTCTTAAGGGCAGGGTTGAGCCTGCTTGCTAAGCTGAGACTCATCGAGCATTCACCAAGAGCTGCAGAGGAGAAGCAGGAGGAGATGAAAGGAAGACAGATTTTTGTGAACATTGGAAAAAATGAGGAAGGGAGGGGGTGGGAGCCATGTCAGGACAATTAACCCAAGAGCAATAACCGATCCAGCTCTCCCCACATCTGAGAAGTAGAGCACACGAAGACAGACAATGCACAATATATACAAGCATATACAATGTCCAAATGTAATGGACGAACATAAAAGTATAAAGCATACAAACATCTCTTTGTGTGCTTCTGCACATGTTTGTGTGTGTGTAGTGTGTGTGCAATTCACATGCGTGTGTGTGCATGGGAACCGGAGATCAGTGGTGGGTGTTTTTATCTCAGTAGATCTGCACTGAACCTGGAGTTCACCAATTCAGCTAGGTTAACTGATCAACCAGCCCCAGTGATCCACCTGTCTCCACCGACCAGCCCTAGGATTACAGGCATACTCACCACATCTGTCTTTTTATGTGGGAGCTGGAGATCTGACCTTGGGACTGAGTAGTGATTACTTTACCTACTGAGTCATTCATAAGCTCACACTGTATTGCTCAAGCTGGTCTTGAACTTGCAATCCTCCTTCTTCAGTCTTCTCAGTAGCTGGGATTATAGGCATATTTCACTGCATCTGTCTCAAGGAGAGCCTCTTTTCCCCTCTGTGTATGTGTGTGTACCTGGATGTATTTGTGTGTGTGCGTTTAAGTGTGTGTACATGGGTGTGATTGTGTGTATGCACATGGGTGTAGTGGATATAAACATGTTTTTGTTTTGATCCCAAGTGTGGGATGGGGAACAGACTTGTGAGAGAGCAGGTGATGCTTATCCACTTAGAAGTCAAACCACTTCGTGGGGGCTTGGGGGGGAGGCTTGGTTTTTGCCAGTTGAAACACATCCTAGTAAGACTCTGAGAGGATAAAACACACACACACACACACACACACACACACACATACACACACACACACACACCTCCAAAACAAGAAGAAGCTGGGTCTTTTTGGGTCTTGGTATTGTTGGGCTGTTTATGGCTCCACTTCAAGACACTCCTAGAGAGACTGTTCCAGTGAATGCTTCAGGCTCCGGGCTCTGGGTTCTGGCGGCTGTTCCAGGTTCCAGCAGCAACTTTGGTGGAATTGCTGGTCTGCTGAAATCCTGCCGACTACACCAGGGGAATCACTCCCAGGAACTGAATCCAACAAGGTCTACTTCCCCTGTTCCCATAAACCTCCTTTCTCTCCTGGCTAGGGTAGGTGGGTTGGAAGAGAGGTATAAGCATTTAAAGAACCCCAAATAAAGTAGGTTGAAAAAGGTGAAGCCTACACATGTGTGTGTGTATAGATGTGATTGTGTGTGTGTGTGTGTGTGTCTGTACATGGGTGTGCTCCTATGTGTATGTGGATATGCTTGTGCACATGGATGTATTTCTGTGTGTATACAGACGTGTATATATGCACACATGGCTACGCTTGTGTGTGTACATGGATGTCTTGTGTGTGGAGGCCAGACAGTGTCCCATATTGTTCCTCAGGAGCTGTCTACTTTGTTTCTTTGAGACAAGACCTCTCCCTGGCCTGGACCTCACTCATTAGTCTAGGCTGGCTAGCCAGCAGGCTCCAGGGTCCGCTTGTCTCTCCTCCATTGTGAGGATCGTGTGTACTCTCACACCTGGTACATGGGTTCTGCACGAAACTCAGGTCCTCATTCTTGCAAGACAAGCATTTTACCAACTGAACCATCTCCTTAGCCCAAGGAGTGCCCTTTCTGTCTTACAACTGTAGCAACTGCACTGACTTGCCAAGTGGGCATGTGTACTCAGGAAGGAAAGGGATGTGCACAGAGGCCACTGCGGTCCTAGGACTCACACTGAGTTCAGACTGCATAGAGTTTTATCTGTGAACCCATGAATCCTGGCTGGTGATCCCACGCCTGCCAAATTCAACATGTACCAGAGACTGCTCAAAATTCACAAACCCATCTAGTCTTCCTGCCCTGAGATTCCACCTCAGCCTGTGGGTCCACCATCCACCTGATGTTCTAGTCACACACTGCACTACCATCTCTCTCATCCATCTTCGCAGAGATTGGTGTTGCAACCACAGCACTGTCTTTGCTAGGCCTTGGGGTCCCCTCACTCTCTGCTTGTACTTCTTTCACACCCCACTGTGCTCCTGCCAGGCCACACTCCTCGGCGTTTCTGGCCTCCGTGCCTTGCACACAGGCTTCCCTTTGTTCAGACTTGTTCCCCTCCCTTGACTGCCTGCCAGACTCTTGCCCGTCCTCCAAGGCTAGCTTGAAGGTGGTGTTCTCTGCCTGTCCAACAGCAATGCTGGCTCTCACAGCTTTGGGCATGGTGCCATCAGAGCCCTGGTCCCTTGGCATAGCTGTCCTGAGACTCAAGGACTGTAGGTGTGATTGGTGACACTGAGTGCCTTCTTGATAGCATCTAGAATCCTGGCATGGCTGCATAGGAGTTCCTGGATTAGGTTAATTAAGTGTGGGTGGCACTATTCCATAGGCTGGGGCTCTAGGGTGGGTAATAAGGGAAAGCAAGGTGAACACCAACATCGGTTACTCGTTGCTTCCTGACTGCTGCCTGGCATTCCCACTGCCATGAGCTTCCTGCCATGATGGATTGTACCGTTTCTTTCCACAAGATGCTTTCTGTCAGCCGGGTGAAGGTTGTCCCTACATTCAAATATTGATTGCTGTATCATCCGAGAGCTGTGCACTGGCCAGGCTTCGGCATTGTTATTCTTATGGATTATCATCTGCGTTATATTTTGTAAACATTCACTTTCTTTATCTGTTGATTGGCTTAAAAAAGCTAGCCCAGGAAAGGGAAGGCAGGGCTTACAGCCTGAAAGAGGGTCTCTGAGAGAAGAATCAGACGTGGGGAAAAATCCACTGGCAGGCCAGGAGGTGGACAGATGTGAGCATCAGCAAAGAGGCAGAGCTGGCCACGTGGAGGGTTGTGGCAAGATAGCCAGGAGAAGTTTAGAGCAGCTGAGAGTCTGCCCAGCTAAGGCCTACACTTTTTATAAATATTAACAAGTCTCTGTGCCATTATTTAACTGCTGAGGTCCAAGGGAAGTCCCTCTATATAGAACTGTAGTGCAGATGTCTATTTTCCCCCAAACCCGCTTTGGTCCCATCACACCAGGTTACTCAGCCCGAACTCCCAGCATAGTGCATGACAAATATTTATGTTTGCATGCATTAATACTGATGGGAAGAACCGATTTCTGTTGCACTTACAATGTGGCAGGTACTTAACAATGTACTCTGCAGGAGCTATGCTGTTTAATTCTCATAACAACCCTGTGATGGAGCAGCTGTTACCTGTCTCATTTTTTAGAACAGCAAATAGATGCACAGAGGCATTTAGGTCATTTATATAAGTGGTAGAGCCTGGATTTAAACCCAGCTTTGGGGGTTTGGGAGAAGCCTCAGTAGGCAAAGTACCTGCCCTGCAAGCACCAGGACCTTAGTTCGGATCACCAACTGTACATAGAGCCAGGCGCTGCATCCCTCGTCTGTACCTCCAGCCCCAGGAGGGCAGAGACAGGAGCAGGGTCCCTAGGGCTCATTGGCCAGCCAACCTAGGTAAACTGACAAGACCACACCCAGAAATAAGGTGGAGAGTGGTAGGAAAGCAAACCTCACTGTCAACCTCTGGCATCCATGTGCATGTGAACACACACTTAAATAGGCATGTATGTACTCCCGACCCCTGCATCTCAGAAGGTACCAACTCAGCCCATGGCATCTTCCAGCATCCCTGCCCCTTTGGGCAGGCCAGGCCTCATTTAAGCTGGGCTCAGGTGGACGTATTTTTTAAATTAATTTATTCATATTACATCTCAATTATTAGCCCTTCCCCTGTTTCCTCCCATTCCTCCCTCCCTCCCACTTCCCCCTTCTCCCCTCCCCTCTGTCTGTGATTGAGGGAGACCTCCTCCCCCTATATATGCTCTTAGAATATCGAGTCTCTTCTTGGTAACTTGCTATCCTTCCTCTGAGTGCCGCCAGGCCTCCCCATCCAAGGGACGTGGTCAGAAAAGGGGCACCAGAGTTCATGTGAGAGTCAGATCTCACTCTCCACTCAATGGTGGAGAATATCCTGTTCGTTGGCTAGGTCTTGGTAGGGGTTCGAAGTTTACTGCCTATATTCTCCTTGGCTGGTGCCTTAGTTTGAGGAGGACCCCAGGACCCAGATCTGCCTGTCATAAAGTTCTTCTTGTAGGTTTCCAGGACCCTGTGGATCCTACTATTTCCCCATACAACAGGGACATATGCTCAACTATGTTCATAGCTGCTTTATACATAATAGCCAGAACATGGAAACAGCCTAAGTGTCCCTCAGTAGAAGAATGGATGAAGAAACTGTGGTACATTTACACTATGGAATACTACTCAGCTATTAAAAACAAGGAATTCCCGAAATTTGTGGACAAATGGATTGATCTAGAAATTACCATAATGAGTGAGTTCACCCAGAAGCAAAACGAGTATATACTCACTTATATCAAAACACTAGTTCAAGGGATACGTCCCATGAAAAACTTTACTTACCAAGAAAGTGGGTCAGAGAAGAGGACATCCAATTGAGACTTTAGGCGAGAGTAGCATGGAAGAATCAGGTGGGCGTATTTTACATGGCAGATCCCTTCAGATGTTTGTCCTTCAGGTTTTGAGAGGTGCAAACAGTAGCCTAGAGGACAGCAGAGACAGTGGTGATGTCACCCTTTGAAAGCCTCTGGAACTAAGCAATGGCTATTTCCTTGTATTTCATTTGAATTGTGTGCAGAGCACCTCAGTCTTGAGAGGGGAAACTATGTGATGAAGACACTATAGACACCGTCTTCCTCTTTTTCATGGGTGCTTCTGGCTCTGAACCCTCCTTGCAGGGGTTTTAGAGAAAGGCCTTTTGCACCTTTCAAGAGATGGCAGTGAGTTCCCCTCAAGGCAGAGGACTCCCCAAGACATAGGACACCCCTACTTTGTGTTTATAGCGTTCTAGGATCCTTCTCTTTTTTTGTGTGTGTGTAACTGTGTGTGTGTGCGCGTGCATGCGTGCATGTGTGTGTGGTGTGTGTGTGTGTGTGTGTGTGTGTATGTGTGTGTGTGTGTGTGTGTAGAGGCCAGAGGTGGATTTCAGGTGTCTTTTCTCACTGTTTCCTCATGAGTTTTGGAGGCAGGGTGCTCCATTAGTTGACCTGGTACTTGTGAATTCAGCTACCCCATCTGTCCCCATCTCTTCAGCACTGGGACGATGACCTTGCTCAGCTTCTTTATGTGGCCACACTCAGCTGCTTTACTTGGGTTCTGGGGTGCAAATGCAGGCCAATGGGCTTGCGTGACAAGCATTTACCAACTGAAGCCATCTCACCAGCTTCCCCTGGCCTGCTTCTTGGACTTCAGCTTCCTCATCTGCCCAGCTCTTACTGGGTGGTCCCTTCATCTGTCCCTGGTATGTGCTAGGCATCTTGGCTGTGAAGATCCTTTGCTCTTGGAAGGCGATACTGTGTTCTTCTGCTCGGATGGAGCCATCTTGGCAGCTAACCACCAGATTCTCTTTGCTTTTATCACACTTCCAGAGTGGAGGTGTGCATTTGAACCCCAGAACCCAAGTGTGGCCACGTGAAGGAGCTGAGCAAGGTGGTTCCTGCTTGTTTATACAATTGGTTTTCTCCCACCCCTGCCTGCTTCATAGAGAAAAGACACGTTGTTTAAATCTGCCCTGTAGCAGCCCTATCGCCCTTCTCTTTACACAAACGTGATAGTCGGTTAGTCAAACCCATCAAGATTGGTGTACCACGTCGTGCAGAATTCTCTGCTCTCTGCTACCTCTCCACCTCCTGAGCCTGTGGCTCTTTCAGAGAAGGAAATGGTGCCACTAATGAAGGCCCGTAAGGGTCTAGTCATGGACCACAGCTCCTGGAGGCCACCACATACAACCCTCAAACCAGACCTGCAGGACTGGAGCTTTGGTCCCCACTCTTCAGGTACAAACAGCAGCTGGGCTCACACAACAAGGTTTAGAGAAACCCCAGATATCCCTCAACCCGGTGCCCCCCCCCCACCATACTGCTCTGAGGGCTGCAAGTCTGCTGTGCCCTGGTAGCTTCTGGCTAGTGGAAGCAAATGCTTGCCTTGGCTCCTTCCCTTCTGGCTGGGAGCTGTGATAGGCCCTGGGTTTCCTGTGTCAGTGGAGTCTAAGGACTGTGTTCTTGTTTCCTTCCTCTTTGGTGTCTTTAATTACAAAAATCTATATTCTGGGGGAAAAAAGGCAGCAAACCAGAAGGCAACAAACAGTCTGACAGTACAAAATACACAAGCAGAAGAGATTATCAGCTTGGCAGCTCAATCCTGTCCAGAATTCTGAAAAAAAAAAAAAAAAGCACATTTAGACAAAGTAGGACTGAGTTGTTAAAGTGCTCTACCACCGAGCCGAGGCCTCAAACCGCTGGCTCTCTAGAGCTCCTTCTGTTGTGCTGTGGCCTATGGTGCTTCATACTGAGGCACATATCCGAGTGGGAGATCTTGGTTACTTTTCGTTACTGTAACCACTTGGGTACAGTGTTTCTTAATCAGGAATGTGGCTGATCCTTGAGGTCCTTAATGACAATATACATTTGGTCAGGTTCGAGGCCAGGGACCACCATTGTTTCCCAGAGTGAAACAGTACTCAATTTTCAGGCAGTAAGCAGCCATTGGGTGTATGAAGACTGGGCTCTTTAGAGAGAAAACGGCCTTGTCTCTTTCTTCTGGGTCTTGAAGCTTCTCCCCTCAGCCTGTGAGACTGAACATTGTGGAGACCAGCTCTCCAGAGCACAGACTTCTTGGTTCTGACTGTTTCTGGACATGTCTTGGTGAGAAGGAATGTGACTTGACTCTTGCATTATCCCCAAACCAGTTGCTGTGGCGAACTGTAGTCCCTTTCCCTGCAACCAGAGCTGGAAACACCTGAAACATCACACTGCTGGAACGTCTGCCACATGTGTCTAAAGAGGGGTGTCTGTGAGACATCATCACACCACTGGAATGCCTGCCACATGTGTCTAAAGAGGGGTGTCTCTGTCAGACATCATCACACCGCTGGAATGCCTGCCACATGTGTCTAAAGAGGGGTGTCTTGAGTTAGACACCAGCCTTTCTCAGCATTCCTTTGGGCCTAGTAGCTCTGCCATATCTTCCATTGACTTGGCTCGCTGTTGATAGCAAATTGACATTCAAGGGATGATTCCAGCACCATGAAATGTCTAGAAAAGGCAGGTTAATAGAGACAGAAAGTCAACTTGTGGACCTCTGGGGTTCATGTGAATGGGCAAGCAGACCTTTACAAGAGTGTGACAGTGTTTGAAAGCTGACTGGCATGATTGTCACACCACCTAGAAAAACTGCTAAACATCACTGAATCACATATTTAGAGAGAGATTTACTGAGACGTGTGAATGCCATTGTTTCTCATGCCCCTGGGCTCCTTCGAGGTAGGTGATCCTGATTGTTTGTTCACAAGTATATCCCTCGGCCCGAGTAGGACCTGGAGGTGTGCAGAAGAGTTTAGTCACTACAGAGAGGGTGAGGGGACAGGTAAGGTGGGGTTTCTCACCAGCATGTGAGACTCTCAGTCACCCTGCCCCTGGGATCCACTCACTTAAGCATCAATAACAAACGTCAAGGTCACGTGTTACTTTATAACCGCTGTGACACAACACCTTATCCAGTCAACTGAAATGGTGTTTGTTTCGATGCAGAACTTCAGAGGTCTCAGTCCATGGCTACTTGGTCACTGGGCATGACTGAGGGCAGAGTGGAACCGAAGTGCTCACCTACCTCAAGGTGGTCAGGAATCAAAGGTGGTCAAGGAGGGGCCCAGGCTAGGGTAGCCACAAAGGCATGTCCCTAGTGCGCAGTTTCTCCTTCATACCAGGAGGGTCCAGCATTTTGGTTTCTCTGGGCCATATTGGACAAAGAAGAATGTCTTTGGCCACACATTAGATGCTGCCTGTAAAGCCCTATCGCCTCCAATAAGTCCATCGATTATGAACCAATCTATCATTCGATTAATCCCTTGGTGAAGTCAGAGTCCTTGTGATCCAATTATACACAGGTTGTTGGATCACTTTACATCGAACTATAATGTTAATACACGGATGCTTCCTCTCATTGGCTCTGTGGTTTTGTGTGCTGTTCACCCAGCACATTCTCCACCTCTTTCTCTACACACAGTCATTACACAGACACCCTCAAGTGACCCTTTCCAGGATACTGTGGGGTCAGCTTCTTTAGACTTCCGTGAAATCTGGAATGTCACAAGACAGAAGTCACCATAGCTGGTGGGCAGATGGGGCTGGAAGAGGTTGTTAAACTTTCAGGAGAAGTTCCACAAACCCATGTCTTCAGTGCTGCAGGTAGCTGAGAGAATAGCTCTCTTGTAATCCTGAAGATGGAAGCTTGCCTCCAGGGAGCTCCTTGCTTGGAGCTGTGGAAGGCGGAGCTTGTTAGGCACAGTTCACTCTGTGCTTTCACAACAGTCAGCTTCTGCCTTGTCCCTTGCTCTCTTGTCTGTCCAATGGCCATGTAAGGAGGTGGAGGGACCGGAGGGAGAGTCCTTACCATTGCCCTACACCTAGGGAGTGAGTTCTTTGCAGAGACCTCTGCTTAGGCAAACCCAGGGCTTGGGGCTTCTTTTTAAATTTTTAAAAATTTTTTATTAATTTATTCTTGTTACATCTCAATGGTTATCCCATCCCTTGTATCCTCCCATTCTTCTCACCCTCCCATTTTCCCCTTATTCCCCTCCCCTATGACTGTTCCTGAGGGGGATTACCTCCCCCTGTATATGCTCATAGGTTATTAAGTCTCTTCTTGGTAACCTGCTATCCTTCCTCTGAGTGCCACCAGGTCTCCCCCTCCAGGGGACATGGTCAAATATGAGGCACCAGAGTACAGGGTTTGGGGCTTCTTATGCTGAAAGGGATTTTGGGACAAGACAGTATGAAGCAGAGTTGAAATTTATCAAAACCAAAAAGGTGCTTAGGAAAAGAATAAAGTAGATGTGTGTGTATGTGTGTGTGTGTGTTTGTGCGCGCATGTGCGTGTGTATGTTCACACATGACTTATAAAAGAGTTGTGCCTGAATGTCTTTGAAATAGATCTATCTGTCTTCTCATGAGACAATTTTTTATATATAATATATATATGACAGTATATGACCTTCTAAGTTATATTGCTTACCATAATGTACAAGGTTTAGAGATTGAGAAATTTATTTTTGTAAATAAAGTTATAATATGTGTTTATTAAGGGTGTTGTACAGATTTAAGAATGAAAGTGGAATGCTAAAATCTCAGATCTATCTCATTTTGGCCCTAAGTGAGCACAGCTTGTTTATTCTCTTTGATGTCTCTAGAAAAATGTTCATGGTCTCTGTAGGCATTTGGGCTTTATCAATGGTGTTGAAGTTTCCTGACTCTACCATTAGGGAAGGCAAACCAGATCTCTACATGAAGGGCCCCTTTGCCCCCGCCCCAAGCTTTCTTTCTCATGTTACCATGAAGTTCTATCTCTGCACTCCTTTTCTGTCTGGAAAATCCTGAAGCCTTTCTTTCTCTGACTACACTACACTTTGCATAACACAATGGGAAATGGGTACAAAGCACATAAAAAAAATCTGCATTGGACAATGGGGACAGGAGTGAATGGCAGAGGCTCTGTGCTTTCAGGTGGCCTCGAGGAGGCCTCCCAAGATGTCCCCTGTCATCTCTTCTGTTTTTCACGCCACAGGCATTGAGAATGGTCTTTCCCCTTTTTTTCTCTTTTCACCAGCTGATAGATTGCATCTTGTTTCAAAATATGGAATTGCTAGTTTTATCCAACTTTCCTGCTTTTATAGTCTTGATAGAGTTGCCTGTTCACCTGCTTCTGCTGACTGCTCAGCTGACCTCGGAGGCTTTCCAGTGTTAGATGCTCCTAGTCACTCACCGACCTTCCCAGTTTGTGTCACACATGTGAGGAACCAAGAGCTTAGACTTTATGCTTAGAAAAAGACCCCTGCTCCTTTCTTCTAAGTAATAATCAAGCTATTAGGTAAGGATGATCACTTAGTAACTCTCCTGCCGCAATGTGCTGCAGAACTGCACCCGGATGGTCGTATTTCTGAGCCTGTTATAGAAAGCCCTGTAGGTGAGGTGGGCTCCAAGTTCTTGAAAGCCTTGGTCACACCTGTAGACCCCCAACCTTAGCCTTTCCTGGGCAGGACATAGGTTATAAAGTAGCCTGACGCTCACCACCCAGGAGCCTGGAGTTTCAGCTTAATGTTTGGAATGGTAAAAAGGAGCTCTGTGCATCTGAGCCAGGCTGAAAAGTCCGGCTACTCCCTGCCTCTGTATTGGACTTTGCCAGGCTGTTTGTCTAATGCCTGCCCTGGGCCTGCCTAACCACCATGCCTGGTAACATATTCTTGCTCTACAACCAGCCCCCCAACTAAACTATCTGTGCAGCTGAGAATTAGACGATTCTATTTCTTCCTTTCTAGTTGGAGGTGGCGCTAAAGTGTCATGTCTCCTCTTCACACTGCTTCCGGGACTATATCTATATGTTTGTACATACATCTCTCCCTATACCAAATCCCTCCATTTTTCAGTAGTCTGTCAACCATGTATCTTTTCCTAACCTGACCACAGGCCATGCTTTTGTCTTAAGTCATACACAGTAAGCTATAATTGCTAGACCCTGACCCTTGGGCCACCTGTCTGGATGTCCTTGCTTGAACTTGGCTGAAATCAACAACTATTCCAAGATTCCCCACTGTATCCTGAGGAGTAAGAGAGCCAGGGTCCCAGGGTCTGAACATGTCTCCCTCTGCTGCCCCCGCCAGGGTCCAGGATCTGCTGATCACATCTCCCTCTGCTGCCCCCATGGCTCAGATACCACCACACGCTCGTTACAGCCCTGCAGCAAAGTGGAACTTCTCATAGTTGGGGATGAGATCAAAGGCAACGCAGAATGAAATCCTCCTGTTAGCTCAGCACTGGGCCTGCAGTTCTCCAGGTGACGGCTAATGATGTTTCCACTTGTCTAGGGGAAATCTATGGAGTCTTGGGGTGCTTTTCCATCACAGCGGTAGTGGAGGGGTCTTTTTGGATCTTGGAAGATTCGTAATCTGATGGAAATAAAATATAGCCATTCTACCATACGTACGGCCCATTGGGATGTGCTGGTCCCTCAGGAACAGCCTTGAAGGCTGTATCTTTGATGCTTCACAGCTTTAAGCAGAACCAGTGCCTAGCTAACAATAGTGGCAAGGATAATGACAAGGCTGGAAAGAATCCAGGGGGAAAGATGTGCTGCTCTGGATGGAAATGGAATTATCAAGTGCAAGGATTTCCCGCCACGGATCTCAAGCTGTGGGCATGGAGCAAGTGCTTTGTTCTCGTAAGGCATGTGAGAAGGCTTTGTTTTTCAAAACCACCTCTGGCATAAATTTTCCTTTTTACCCTGAAAAGCTGTAAGCTTTGCATGCTCAAAGTTTACTTTCTTTGTAGAACTATGACACTCTTCTTCAGATACAATCAAATGTTACTGCCAAAAGACAGGGGACAAATTAGGGATAGATACACCCCTGTATTATTAAAATCCCTGTGCTGCAGACTGGACTCCATCCTTAAACATTCATCTTACCAGAACCACAAATGGATAAAAGGTGTGTGTGTGTGTGTGTGTGTGTGTGTGTGTGTGTGTGTGTGTATGTATGTATGTATGAGTGTGTATGTGTGTATTTGTGTGTGTATGTATTTGTGTGTGTATGTGTATATGTGCATGTGTATGTGTGTGTATGTGTGTAAGTGTGTGTATATATGTGTGTATGTGTGTGTATCTATGTATGTGAATGTGTGTATGTGTATTTATGTGTGTGTGTGTGTAGAGGTCAGGAGTTACACATCTGCAGAGGTTACCATAGAGACATAAAACAAGGAGGTGGCACATACAGTTTCTAGCTTCCTTGGCTGTCCTCGTCAGTCTCGGGATAGGTTAGAGATGCCATTCCTGGTCACAATTGTGATGTCTCCAGGTGTCTCTGAAGGAAGACGTGCTGATTCTTATAGGTATGGCTCAGAGTCCAGACCCCACCTGCTGGCTTTTCCAGGTTCTTATGTCCTGAAACACCCCAAAAACTAGATCAGGGACATACAGATAGTGATAGAAACAGGGAGAGAAAGGCACTCCTAAAAATTCCAGTGAGCCAGAAAGTTAGAAAAAGTTTGAGGCATGAAGGCCCTGAGCCATGAGAGTGCTAACATTTATGCAGTACCACCTTCTCCAGCATTTGGAGATTGCTTAGAAATGCCAGCACCGCCCTCTCCGCCCCCCAGGTATGCTTTTTTTGTTACATGGCAGCAGTCAAAGCACTCAATCTGAGGACTTTCCAGCCTTCCTCTTATGCCTTTGGTTTCCTTCATATGTCCATCTTGCTGCCTCTGGAACCTCCCTCTCTCCTCCATCCTCCTACCTCTTCTTGTTCCTTGAGCCTTTCATAAGCTTTAAGAAATGGCAGAAAACACTGGTGGGGGGGCGGGCAGCTTCTGGCTGTTTAAACCAACATGTCATTAGTGAATCTTGAAAAATATGGCTTTCAGTCTAACAGATGTGCACATGCATTGCTGAGAGGCTCTGTGGGTGGGACTCCCCTGATTTCGTCTTCACAGGGACATGAGTACCCACTTAGGGTCTATCAACAGCAGAGAGGGGCTTCTCTAGGGAGCACCTTCCATGCACCTGGGAGTGACAGGTGACTGGTAAGTGAACTCTACACTCTGGAGTGAAGGGCTAGTGTCAGCTCAGGGAGAGCTTTAAGAACCTGGGAGAAGGGAATCCATTCCTTTTGATTTAAGGAAAATCTTTGAATCCATTTGATTTAAGGAAATCTATCACTTTGGAAGATTTATGGATCCTTCCTAAATCCTCAATATCAAGGAGCTAACAGAACTTCTTCATAAGATTGTCATGGTTTTCAGAGAAATTCAATTGCTCCTCAGATTTGGTTGTCACCTTATCCAGTTTCTCAGAGGGCTTTTAATCAGTGCTTTTGGCATTGGAAACATCACTTGTAATGTAAGACTCGGGTTCCAATCAATAGGATGCATATGGGTCCAGAAAACAACTTGGGAGCCCGTTCCTAGAACATCTGTGCACAGTGAGTTCCCCAGAAAGTGCAGCTCCACCTCAGAGGGGTCCGGAGTCAGAGTCTTACAGTGAGGACCAATGGCGTCTGGACTAACGCTGCCATCTTGGCATAGAGCGTCCTTCCTCTGCAGGCCTCCCACAGATGTCCAGGACTGCCACCGTCATTTGATATCTTTGGGCTTCATTCCATCTACAGAGAAGATCGAGGCTGTTTCTGACCTTTCATGCTCTCCATGTAAAAACTGTATCCCATCTACACTGAACTACAATCTTTCATTAGCAAATGAATAATTGTACATATTTACAGTATACATGTGATATTTTGATTCATCTCTGAGTTATAAACTGGCTAAATCAAGCTAATTAACATATCTATCATCTCACATCCTTATTTTTTATGGTGACATTTCAAATCTACTCTCTCAGCAATTTTTTAAGGTATGCAATACATTATTATTAACTATGGTCACCATTTGAATAATGGATTTCCAGAATTCCTCCTGCTTAATGGAAACTGGTACCGTTAGCATCTTAACCACCGTTCCATAATCTGCTTCTGTGCGTTCAGCTTTTTCAGATCCTGCGTAGAAGTGAGAGCCTGCTGCATTTCGTTTACTGTTGCCCGACTTATTTAGTTTAATATAGTGCTCTTCAGTTGATCTGTGCAGTTACAAGTGACAAGATTTCCTTCTTTTTATAAGGCCAAGTAGTTGCCACTATGTATTTCCACAATGTCTATTTATCCATTTAGCTCTTGATGAACATGTAGGTTGAGTCCACAACTTGGCTGTTATGAATGATGTTGCAATCAACACAGGGATGTATGAATCTCTTTGATATAGTGATTACATTTACACACACACACACACACACACACACACACACACACACACACACACGGTAGAATATGGTCTCTAACTTCCAGTGTTTTGAAGAGTCTTTGCAAATAGTCTCTAATGGTTACACAGTTTTCATTGCTGTGCAAGAATTCTTTTCTTTCTACATACTTGCAATACTAATTATTGTTCATTTTTCATTAAAAAATATTTTTATTGATCCTTTGGAAATTTCACGTCGTGCACTCTGATCATACTCATTTCCCAGTTCTTCCATGTCCCCTCTTTGGGATTCCCTCTCCCCTGACAAACAAACAAGCAAGTAAGCAAACAAACAAAAACCAAGTCCAATTTGTGTTATCTCTATACTCAATGGAGCATGGTCAACCTCTCAATGGCCTGCCCCTTAAATAGAGATGAATCCTTCTCCTCCCACATGCCTGCCAGAAACCATCAACTGTGGAGAGCTACACTTCAGCATCCTTATCACACTTTTAAAGAGTGTTCTTGGATAGCTTCCTGTTTAGGTTGTTATATGTTTGTGGGTGGGGGTTGGGGTAGGGGTAGGGGCTGTTACAGAAGCCTTCAGTGTTCCTCTTTTCTCTTTTTTCCCTTCCCCCCTTCCTTCCTTCCTTCCTTCCTTCCTTCCTTCCTTCCTTCCTTCCTTCCTTCCT
>OU015752.1:125102650-125115809 GCA_907169655.1 Acomys percivali | reverse complement strand
CCACCTCATCAGAGAGGCTCCATCTAGCAACTGGTAGGAGTAGTTGCAGAGACCCACAGCCAAACATTAGGTGGAGCTTGGGGAATCCTGTGGAGAAAGAGGAGAAGGGGGAGGAGGAGGGGGAAGAGGAGGAGGAGGAGGGGGAAGAGGAGGAGGAAGGAGGAGGGGGAAGAGGAGGAGGGGAAGAGGAGGAGGAGGGGAAGATGGAGGGGAAGGAGGAGTATAGGAGCCAGAGGACAACGTAAGAACATGGTCCACAGGATCAACTAAACAGGGCTTATAGGGGCTCATAGTGACTAAAGTGACAATCACGGAGGCTGCAGGAGTCTGATCTAGGCCCTCTGCATATACTCTATGGTTGTATAGCTTCGTGCTTTTGTGGGACTCCTAACAGTGGGAATTGGGGGGTGGGGGAACACAGGTATCTCTGATCTTTCATCTGATCTTGGAACCCTTTTTCTCCTACTAGGTTGCCTCAACCAGCCTTGATATGCGGGTTTGTGCCTTGTCTTATTGTATCTTGTTATGCTATGTTTGGTTCATGTCCCTGCGAGGCCTGCTCTTTTCTGAGGGGAACTAAGGAGGAGTGGACCTGGGGGAGAGAGGAAGTGGGGGAAGGAGCAGGAGGAGTGGAAGGAGGGCAAACTGTGCTTGGCATGTATGAGAGAGGAATAAAAAGAATAAATAACTAAAGAGTATCAAAAGCAAGCCTGGAGGAAAGGAAAGAATGAGCCAGTGCGAGATCAGAACCCCACCACATCCCAACCTGGGTGTGTCTGCAAACAAACTGAGAGAGAAGAAAGTCTTTATAAAGTCTCAGAAATGAAAAGTTTCCCCAGCACTCCACACAAGGCTGTAACTCACTCAAGACTACCGAGGCTGTAAACTGCAGAGAGCTCCTCTTGACGAATTTACGAGGGTTTGAGAGCTCTATATTTGTTCTAGAGACATCTATTGTTTGTTTATAATGCATGCATGCTTAATTTGCAATAAACCAGGAGGCGCTACTACACAAATAGGCAGGTCACCCAGCCTCACGACTGTCTTAGAAGGAGGGTGGGGGCCAGTCAGGGAGAATTTATCATTGCCCTGCGAGTAGAAGAATTTTCAGTTGTTTCTTCATTGGCGAAGGGCTATGCTGGTGTTGTTGAAGGAGAGGTGACTCTGAGAAGGTCATGAAAGGTCATGGGAGGCTACAAAAGGTCTAGGGAGTCCCTGCTTGTCTTTCTGTCTCAATAGCCTCCCGGACAGAGTTTCTGCATTGTTTGAATGAATTCAGAGTGACTGCCCCACGCAAATGGGCTTCCTAAACTTTTCGAGGAACTGTTTTGAGTTGTTTACCTTGAGTTGTTTTAATCTCAGAGGAAAATGTTACATAAATCGCCTTTACCAAAGGACACGGAGCTCAGGTTTATGAGTCAATGTCCCGGAGGGGACATTACGGCCATTCTTTGTAATGATACTGAACATTCTTGTTCAGCATTGTCATGAGTCAAGGGAAGGAAGAACCTCAAGGAGACGAGCATCGAGATTTTACGGATGCTTTATTAGTCACACACTCATCACACCTCACTCAGACATCCTAATACCTCTCCTAGTCGGCTGAGTCCAGCTGCAGCCTGGCCGATGGCTTCACAGGTGAGGCTCGTGATCTGTCCCGGTGCACTGAGTGGTCCACACGGGCTTCCTTTTCTAGGTCTGGACCCCAGTCTGGTCTGGTCTCCTAGAAGTCTTTGGACTTGGGGCCATGTGTCCAACTTGATCAACACAGTGGTGTGGTCTTAGTCGGTAAACATTACAGTCAGCCTGAAGTGGTTGTGTACTCAGCTTATATACCCTATCTAAGTTGGGAGGAGTTGTGCCCCCTTGTAGCCAATGAGGTATTGGGCTATGCCACTCATTTTGTATTATGCTTATCTATATGTTCAGGTGGACAGCTTATGTCATTTCTCATCAAAGCAAGCACACTGTTTCACTCATCACTACCAACATATGTTTTTTTTTATTGTACTTTCTCCTCTTTTTTTTTTTTTTTTTTTTTTTTAACATGTTCTCTACAAGCTCTCAGTCATACACGCAGGTACAAATGTTGTCATTTAGAAAGTAAGTTTTGGGCCGGGTGTGGTGGTGCACATCTTTAATCCCAGCACTCGGGAGGCAGAGGTGGGTGGATCACTGTGAGTTCAAGGCCAGCCTGGTCTACAAAGTGAGTCCAGGACACCCAAGGCTACACAGAGAGACCCTGTCTCAAAAAAACCAAAAAGGAAAGTAAACTTCAAGGCATCAAGGACATCCTCCTTCTGTCCTTGGTCCTATAGGCTTTTATAGCACACTTACCACAAACTTATTTATTTAATATTATTGAACAAAAGAGGAGCTTTGTGGTGCCTTTCTTTTGTCAGCTGAGTACTTTCTGTGGCATGTGTAGTTTACTATTTGTTCCTCTGAGCTTTCCTATAGGTTCCACTTTCAATCCATCAATGGTCTGTTAACATCTACCTTGACACTATATTCTAGAGATTCCTAGTGCTGTTAGTATCAGGATTTGTCATCCACCTGTTCCCTGCACTGTGGCTCGAACCAGACCGACTCAGGTGTCAAACCCCACACCCACAGGTCTGTGGAGAGGATTTCATGTCCTTCTTTGAGCACCCTGCATTCTGCCTCCCCAGATGGCCCTGCGGCTTCAACAGAGCAAAACAAAGTGACAAGAGTGTATGTTGTGCATATCCCTTGCAGGCCTCCTGGGGAAGCACCTAGGAGAAAAGCTACCCAGTCTGAGAAGTCCCTTGCCTGAAGCTCTGAGATCAGAGTCACTCACACAGAGCCATATCTATAAGCCACCGTCTGCCACCATCTTCTCCAGCCTTAATGTTGCTGCCATCCTGAGTCACTGTGGCTTTACCCTACATCACGCCAGCACCACTGTTGGTGGCTATTCCAGTGCTTTCCTGCATATTGCTAGAGCCTGTCTACTCACTCAGACTTGTCTCCTTGTCTCCTCCAAGCCTGTGGCCCTCCCTGCCTAGTCTGCATGGCAAGGTGCAGATGGTGCTTGGTCACCCATGGCACCCCCCAGAGGCTTCTCACCACGTGCTCAAAGCCCTTGAGAGCTCAGTCCCATCTTGGTGTGACCAGAGAACTTTGATGAAACCCCTCTGCCGCAGACACAGGTCCTGCAGGCACTCTCAGTTTTCCCTGGCGGATGCTCTGGGGCCCTGAACGGTGTTGTCGTGAAGTAGATGGACTTGCTAGTTACTTGCCCTCCCTGCAGCTCAGCTGCATATGCTGTATTGCCATGGGTGCTTTTATCCACAAGCTCTGAACTTGCACTTCCCAAAACAGGGGCCTGTGCAGCCTGGAGCAGCCGTAGTTGTGGTTGGGTGACTAATCTACAGGCCAGGTAGAGCTGACTCAGAAAATACCAGGTGTATGAATTAGAATCCCCAAAGACTGGCCTCTTGTGAGCCCTACCCCTCAAGGGCTTCATTCCACTACATCGCGCTCTGCTACCCATTTCTTTGCCCCCAGCAGCTGGCTCTACCTCTAGGCAAGCCTGGGCACTGCCTGGGCGGGAGGTAGGCCTCTTCCACCTCTAGATGGTGCCAGGCAGCCAGAGCTGCTACTGCAGCAGCTGCTACTTTTGGAAAGTCCTGATTTACTTATTTATTGGCCATCAGCACATTAATTAACCAGTAAATTAATTAAAATGCACCAAATATCTACAGAACCATGTACCCAGAAGATTTCTTTGATTATAAGAATCAAATTCCGGGAGCCAGGTGGTGCCTAGGAGCACTCGATAGGCAGAAACAGGCAGATCTCTGTGATTTTGAGGCCAGTTTGGTCTATACAGTGAGTTCCAGGAAGGCCAGAGCTACACAGAAAAACCTTATCTTAAAAAAATAATCATAATCCAGGGGCTAAGGAAATGGCTCAGTCAATAATGTACTTGCTGGATAAGTGTGAGTAATGACACCCGATATGTACCCTTGCATATGTACCACCTGGAAGATATATACACATACAAGCACACATGTATACACACAAGAATCAAAATCCAACTTGAGCTGGTTTACATGAAGGAGAGAGTTTGTCACAGGACATAAAGTTGTTCATAGACCCTCTGTCTGAGCATCTGTCTCATTCTCATTTCTTGGAAGACTGGTTGTTTCAGTGCTCAGTTCAAGTGATGGGTGTAGGAGGCTGATCTCAGCTCCTAGCTCATCTCTTCAAAAGAGCTATAGACTATAGTCTAGCTATAACTCTACCAAAAGGAGAGAGATCCAACTGGCTGAATTTGAATTAGTCATCTACCCTTTGTCCAGTACACTATGGCCATGTGACCAGGACTAGTCCAAACTTCCAGCATATCACTGGGGGTGGACAGATCAGCTGAAATGGGCCCTGTGAATGTCAAGTTCTCTCCAGGGAGGTGCTGGGTTTGGAATTGTAGAGGTGGAAACCCTATGGCCTCCTGCAGAGGTGGAGGAGGGTTAGCCTGTATACTCTCACAGTGAAACCAAACAGCAGTTCTTACCTGGGGAAGGATGGTTTTGTCCCCCGGAGACATGTGGGAACTTCTGGAGACATTCTGAGCTGTCACAACTTAGGACCTGTGTGGGGTTGCTCTGGCATGCATAGGGTTGAGGCTGCAGGTCCTTTTGAACATACTATTGTGCGTAGGCTAGGCTCTTAAGAAAGAGTTATCTAGGTCCAAATGGCAGTGGCAAAGAGGCCAGAAAACCCTGAAGTAAGTCAATGTGTTTTGCACAAAACATGGCTTTAAATTTGTGAGTAGAGCTTGACCATATTCCTCCACACCTCTTTCATTCTTTCTCTGAGTAAGCCCAAGACATTCAAGGAAGTGGGGATGGGACCAGTCTGAGTGCCCAGAATTCCTGAAGAACATATGGATGTTACATACTTCCTCCCCTCATACATATGTACGGGGTCTCAGAGGTTCTCCCTCTATGGAAAGCCATTACCTTCCTTCTCCTTCCTGAGCTTAGGCCTGGAGCCTAGAGGAGTATGCAAGCTGGGAGACCTGCTTCAGATGTGTGTGCATGGTAGAGGCCTCCAGGAAACAGTCTGACCAGCACACCCTAGCCCAGCCCCCAGGTCCAGAGTGTTTGATCTATCTGGTAGCGATTTTCCTGGCTGTAGGAGCCTAGCATAGCTAGCTGTTCAGTAGAACAGATGGAGACTATATATGAAGTTCTGACCCTGGCAACATTTTTGCCTTCACTGAGCCTTCGTTCTTTTTTTATTTACAAAGTAAGAAAAATCCATTTCCTAAGATGTTAAAAGGTTCAAAAGAGGGACAGAATACCTGAGATCCACACCATCCAGAGCTCTGGACAGCCATAAGCACTCAGTCAGAGGCACCCCTTGGCAGCATACTTTTCAAGTTTCTCACAAGGTATTATAGAATGAAGGCCAGGGAGCTGGGGAGCTGGCTCAGTAGGTAAGTGAAGGATCAGAGCTCCATCCCCAGAGCCTGCACTTAACAAAAGGCAGTTATGTTGCCCAGGCTGGGGAGGCAGACAGGGATGGTCTCTGAAGAACGCTGGCCAGCTAGCCTCTCCAGTCTACTTGGTGAGGTCCTGGCCAGTAAGATATCCTGTCTCAGAAAACACAGTAGACAGCCCCTGAGGAATTATACCCAAGGTTGACCTCTGGCCTCCACAGGCACACACATATATACACAAACATACGTGAACACATGTGGACACACACAAACAAGCAAACAATGCTCCCCTCCCCCAAGCCTGAAAACCAGCTGAGTCACCTCAGGATGATGTGCTGTCATCCCTGGGCACATTTAAGAAACCAGAGGGAGCCTGAGTCCCAGGTATTTAATTAGGCAGGGATTTCACAGTTAGATCCAAAGCGCCTTTTCCTTCCTTTAAATGCAAACTACTTTCATTTTTTCCATGGTGGGAAAAAACCTGGAGAGAATATTCAGGAAAGCAAGAATCTCTTAAATAATACTGAAAGGGCTGGGGTGGCGCAGCAGCAGGGAGCTGGGAAGGAAGAACTCCACAGGGTTCCATTTGCAAGGCACACAGGTCTTTGACTGCATTTCATCAACAAAACGGAGCTGCTGAAGGCCAGGACCTGTCACCGTGGGATGGGGGCTCACGCTTCCCTTTGGGAATGTCTGTCAGAGGTATTCATTCTTTTCCACAGATGTGTCTTCAGAAGCAAAAGGGGATTTCACACAAAATGAAAACAGAGTCTATTTCTGACAGACAGGTAAATGCCCTTTCGCGAAGGCAGTAATAACACGTTTGTCAGGGAGGCAAGGAATCTCAAACTTACTTTTGATACAGATTCAATTGCTCCTTTAATCCCAAATAACCACTCCATCACGGGCACAAAACAGAACAGGCAAAGGATAATTGCCAAAGTGGGAAGGAGGCAAACCACCGCTTCCGGGCTTGAAAGGACTTAGCCTGCCTTTCAGAAGCGCTGTGTGCAGGAATCGCTCACCACTCCTACAATGGCTCCTAGCTTCTTCCCACTGCAGCCATGCTCAGATCACAGGCCCAGGGGACAATAGAAAGTGCTGTTTGGCAGTGCTACCCTTCTCCCCAGAGTAAGACATCAAAAATTCATGGCATAATAGACATCAAAGAAGAAGAAGGGGTGCTGGAGCCAAGGCTCTTGTCTCCAGCAGTCCAGACAGCTGAAGCAATGCTCTTCCTTGACCCAAGGCCATACCTTGCACCTGCTACCTGCTGAGGTGGCACAGCATGTTTGCACATGCTTGAGACCCAGTAGGGAGATTGAAGAACCCTTTCATAGGGGCCACATAAAACCCTCGGAAAACACAGATATTTACATTACAATCCATAACAGTAGCAAAAATTACAGTTATGAAGTAGCAATGAAAATAACGCTATGGTTGGGGGTCATCGCAACATGAGGACCACAGCATTGGGGAGGCTGAGAAGCACTGTGCTAAATGAAGAGAGTTCATTCCTGCAAAGCCTTCCTATGATACTTGTTACTCAAATAAGTCTCTGTTATTTACTTGGGGTTCTGAGACTCCAGGCTGAGCAGGGTCAAACCCAGGCTAATGTTAGAACTAAGTAATTGGTCTCAGATTCTTCTGTTGTTGTGAGGAAATACCCTGACAAAACCAACTGAGGGGAGAAAAGGTTCATTTCAGCTTACAGTTCAAGTGCACAGTCTACTATGACAGGGAAGTCAAGGCAGCAGAGGCTTGAAGCTGCTGTTCCTATGCCATTCACAGTCAGGAGGCAGAGAGCAATGGATGCCACTGCGACTCCACTCCTTCTCCAATTATGCAGCACAGGATTGCAGCCAGGGAATGGTGCCACCCACGGTGGACAGGTCTTCCTATCTCCATTAATGTGATCGAAACAGTCCCCTACTAGTGTGCCCAGAGAACCACATCCCAGGTTTTTTGTTTTTAGGTTCTATAAAGTTGCCAGTTGACACTAACAGACATATTGGGGTTCTGGTTATTGGTTAAGGTCTTAGGTGAAGGCCAATAGCAGGAAGACAGCAGAACTCCAGTAACTATACCAGGGAAATCCTAAATAGATGATCTATAATTTGCAACCCAGATCAGAGATGTTTCACTTACTTCTCATGTGTGTTTTGGTCTTTGCTCTGTGTTTGCTGAGGTCTAATCTGTGTTGGGCTTGGGGCCCAAATTCAAACGAGACAGCAAAGAGCCTAAAAGACCTCGTTCCTCCTTACAGGAGTTCCCAATCTAGTTGGAAGTACAGTGACAGAAAAATGCAGAGCACATCCTAGAACACAGGAAGGACCGCCTGGCCCAGCTCAGGAATGCGGATAAGTGGCATTTGGACCAAGTTAGGAATCCAGTACAATGACATAGGAACAAAGGTAAAGAGGAAGAGCCACAACAGTGTACGAGTGTGATGTGGAAGGAGAGATAATGATATTTTATGCCTCCAGGTGTCGGACTGGATGTGGCTCTGCTTCCATATTTTACCTCATTGATTGAAAACTGATAATAATTTATCCTCTGAAATGATGAGGTTCAATGATTTGAACCCTCAGAGTATCAGGGTGTCCATGGCAAAAGACTGAGTCACTATAAGAAGGGAGTTATCAATGACCAAAGCAACTTGAGGTTATAGGAAGGTGGAAAATCATCAAAGCAGCAAGTATCCGCATTGGCTCATAGAATGAGTGGGCGAGAAGAGCAGGCTCTAGCCGCTGTGCTCAGGATTGTCATGGATGCGGCTGCATTATAACAGGCCTTGGCCATAGCATAATCAAGGCATAGGCATGTTGAAATAGCAAGCTATGGTCTCATGTGCAGGAAGACCCAGCTTGGAGTGGCCTACCCTGTGTCCTGTTCCTTTGCTATGCCATGGGTCTCTGCTTGTCCTTGGCTTGTTACTTGGGGTGATCTGCTTATCCATCTGAACTTGTCTGTGCCTTGACATGTAAGCATTTGATTTATGGTGGGCCATCATGGCTGTCAGCCATTGCTGCTCTCTCCGACTCAGTGCCTTTCCACCATGAAAACTAGACCTTGGCCTAGGGAACAGATAGTAAAAGTTATCTTGATGGAACAAATTGATTTGGAAGAGTACTTGGCTAGCTAGATCCTTCTCCTCTGAACTAATGGAAGGAAAAGAAAAAAAATCTATGGATTTAAGGAAACAAAATAATTAGGAGTTAAAAAAGAACATGAGCTGGTGAGGGTCGAGAGGAAGGATCATGAGTGATAGAACCAAAGCTCGGGATGCGCAGGGACCTGCATCTTCCATAAAATGAAGGGGTCAGTGTTACTACAGTTCCCACGCTGCTGTGGCAGGCGTACCTTTCTCGTGGTTGTGACCAAATATCCAAGAAAGCAACCTAATGGAGGAAGCCTTGTGTTGTGGTTTAAGGTATAGTCCTCCACCATGGCAGAGGGTGCATGATCGTGGGGACAGCTCATGGCCGTGGTAGCACATGCATGCGGCTGATCAGGAAGTAGAAAGTGAGGGATGCTGGCACTACTCAGGCCTTTCTCTCTCCTCCCTTTTTAATCAGCTCGGTGCCTCGGCCCATAGGACGTTGCTGCCTACATTCAGCACGGGTCTTCCCTTCTCAGGTAAATCTCTCTGGGAACCTCCTCACAGAAGCACCCAAAGGTATATCTCACTAGTGTCTCAGGCATCTCTTAACCAAGCTGACAATCCAAATGAAGCATCACAGAGCAGGAAAATAAAACAGCAGCATGGGTATTAGGGCAGAGAGGATTTTAGACAGCTGAACTGTTGTCTGCTGTCTTGAGAAGTATAGAGGGTGCTTGAGTCTTCTTATGCTCCTGAGATGGAGCTGGGAGTGAGATGAGAGACTGTTGGAGCTCCTGAAGGTGCCTCTCAGCCAACTGGGTAAAGGCATCCATGCTCTCCCCCCATGTTGCTGGACAAGTGATATGGATGAAACTGCCAGGGAAGAAAGAGCTTTAGTGCAGGATTATTTTCTTCTTCTTTTTTAGTAGTGGGGACAGCAAGGCCCACAAAGTTGGGGACAGTGGCAAAAGGATGAAGGACTGGACTGAGTGCCATCTACCACGGTGAGTCCGAGGAAGAGGTTAGACTGGACTGCACAGTACAGCTGTCTCGGACCACTTTGATGCCAGGTTTAGAGTTGTGCATGTACAATCACTGAGTACAGTCACAAATAGAACAGGCAGAAGTCAAAGGAGATAGCAGCTGTACATGTAGCCAAAGGTGGTTTCCTGTTAGATTGCTAATTATCTTGAGATAATAGTAGCCATGAGGTCCCAGTCTCAAAGTACTGCTTAAAGTCACCGTAACAGTGGATCCTTGTTTACCACGTGGGTAACTTCGACCAGCTGCAACTGTCTCCTACCTCCATTTCTCCTGTATGACAGAAAATGGTTAGCTGGTTTATTGAAAGCCACGTTAAGATTTGTTGGAGGCACTTAAAGATACGCTATCTGGCGACAGTTAGATGCATTCTGTTGGCTAGGTTTCTTGCTGGGAAATGGCCTCTCTGGATCAATTCACTGAGTACAATCAGTGTAGTGGTCAGCATAAATCCAGAGCCTGGGATTGCAGGGTAGTCCCAGGAAAGCCCTTTATCTGTGCCTTCCAGCTCCTCCTGTCAGTGGGCCCAGGCCTCCTCTGTCTCAGCCAACAACGAAGCAAAGAACACTTGGCTATCTGGCCCCTCGCTGGATGTTGTTAGCAATTGTCACACTTGTGCTACTTCAGGACGACAGCCCTCTAGCCGTGCCATTCCTTTTTGGACCTTGTTGGCAGCCTGAGCAGCAAAGGGCGAACAACAAGGCAAAGGACTCAGCAGTCCCGCTTCGAAAACCCACTCTCCAGCCATCCTGCTAGGTAGCCTGGTCTCTCTCTGCCTGTTTTCCATCCCTTCATACCATGGCAGCATCTTATCCTCTCACCCTGTACATTCTAGTGTCTGGCCGGGCATGCCTCCTCCCGCCTTTCACCTGGTCTCCTGCCTTGAGCATGGTTTGCCTTTCTCCCAGGATCCTCAGTTGTGCAGCAGTACTTCATGAATTGCCCCACAAGGCTGAGTCGCTGATGGTGTTCGTGAGTCAGGAGAGAAGTTCTCCGTGTGTGTTACTTCACTGTCACTAGCCATGATAAAAAAGTGTTCAGGGTCCCCACTCAGTGTGGGATCCCCTCTGAGCATCAGTCCAGACAGCTGGATTCCTGAGCTATTTAGCACATGGCAGAGACATAAGATCTATCAGTTAGTAAGCCTATTGCTATGCAAACATGAGGCCCTGAGTTCAACTCCCAGAATTCATGTAAAAATGCTGGGTGAATGCTTGTAATCTCAGTGCTGGGGAGGCCGAAGCAGGCAGATCTCTGAGGATCACTTATCAGCCAGCTTGGCTGAGTTGGTGAGTCCTTGGTCAGCTAGAGGTCCCATCTCAAAAAGCTAAGTCTGTGGTTGGAAAGATGACTCAAAGGTTAAGAGCACTAGCCCAGGTTCCAGGCCCAGCACCCACATGGTGGCTCACAATCATTTGTAACCTCAGATCTTGGTGAACTGATGCCCTCTTCTGACCTCCAAAGGCACCAAGATGCACACAGTAACAGACATACATGTAATCAAAATACATATAAAAGAAAATGAATGAACATTATTAAAAAACAAAGTCAGCAGCACCTTGAGGAACATGACCCAAGGTGGACCTCTGGCCTCCAAACAGAATCACACATCTCTGCTTGTGCACCTACATCCACCCCCAACCCTCACCCTCACCCTCACCCTCACATACATACACACCAGAAAGAGAGGGAGGGAGGGAGGAAGGGAGAGAGAGAGAGAGAGAGAGAGAGAGAGAGAGAGACAGACAGACAGACAGACAGACAGAGACAGAGACAGAGATGTTTAGTGTATATCGGTTCCTTTTCTCTTGGAGTTCAGCGGATCCTACTCTTTGAGTCCTTTCATGGTTGGCTGGAATCCTGTGAAAATTTTATTGGCTACAACTTGGATGTTATTGCCTGCCCGGGCTTCAGGTATCACCCACCATGTGAAATTTCTTCTGTCAATTTTCAGTTTCCCAACTATAGACCCTTAGAGCTCTGTGCTTTGCTTATTCTAGACGGCCCAGTTAGAGTCACCACAGCAGCAGGCCTCTATTGCTATGCTCAGCGGAATACAGGCTTCCTTTCTGGCTCAGTTTCCTCGCTCTCCCTCATCTCCCATGGGAGAACACAGAGAAAGGATGTCCAGGCAGACACCGTAAGGGGTGACATTGCTCCTGTCCAAGTATGGGCTCAAATTCTATCAATAACAGCAATATAAAACCCAGGCAAGACACCTCAGGAAGAGAGGAAGAGCTGCAGGTGGAATAGAAAACTAAAAACAAAAGCTTGCAAAAATATTTTCTTAAAAACCTCAATCTGCAGAGACAATCACTCTGTAACATTTACTGAAATGTCCGTGTTATCCAAAGCCCTCAAACACCCATACTGGTGATTAAGAAATCAATAATTAACATGCAAATCTGAAAGCTGTAGGCAAATTGAATATTAATTACTGACTTCATAAGTGGAGGCTGCTCAGCAGTATGAAAATAGTTCAGGATAATTAGGATTTAACAACCTTCAGACATAAAGAAAATAAATACAGGCTTCTTGATGAATGACTTTATTTTTATTTCATTATTGTATGATAAACATCCTTGTGTTTTTCTCTCCGATACCAAGGAGAGAGGGTGATAAAGAAAAGGAGGTCTTGAATATTTAGTCATATCACGGTGGCACAACCCTCCCCCTTCCATTTCCTCCACTGAGGTCCTCTGGGAATTGTCAGCTAGAAGTTTGGTTCTGTAGCTAAGACTGGAAGGTGACTTGTGCAGTTGGGAATCAAGAAACACTACATGGCAAGAGACGTGGTGGGGAAAGATGGTGAGATGAATCCATGGCTTAGGAGCATCTCATTGCCCTGGGATGGCCTTGTTATTGCGATGGGGATACATGATTATATAAAGCTGTGATTTCAAAATTATCGTTCCGTGGTGCCCTTACTTTGAGCACCTGGGTTCTACTTTTTCATTCACCATATAGCTCAGCTTCTGTTCTACCATTCAGGGGTCTTCTGACTTCCGTCTTCTCTTGGTCTGACTGTCTTTTTAGCTCCCATCTGCCCTTGGTTCCTGGTACTCAATTCTAGGTCCCCTGCATAGTGGATACTTCTTTGTGCTCTCTCTAATACAATCTGCATATGAAATTTCAGCTTTCTCTTGTGTGTAGTAATTGGCACCAGTTCAGTTATAACTTTTAAATGACTTTTGTTGAAAGTTAACACCCGTGTTAAAAAGGCCATAAACTACAAGTGGAGCTTGGTGTATTCTGAGCAAGAGAAGATATCCATGTTGACACTGACCAGGTCAAGAAATAGGATGAAAACAGCATCCCTGAAGCCACTTGGTGCTCTCATCTCAGTCATTATCCCTATTATCCTGCTCAAGGGTCAAGATAACCTTGAATTTAATGTCACAGATTCACTTAACTGCTTTCAACACTATGCTTTTTTATGCCTCTGTAATTTCAGTGGTAAGAGTTTCAAGCATAACACTTAGAAATAATTTATTTTCCTGTGTGTGTGTGTGTGTGTGTGTGTGTGTGTGTGTGTGTGTGTGTGT
>OU015752.1:125056218-125092336 GCA_907169655.1 Acomys percivali | reverse complement strand
GGAGACACTGCCCAGAAGTGAAGACTGCCCTGGGGGAGACACTGCCCGGAAGTGAAGACTGCCTTGGATCACCATCACAAGCCTCATAACTAGAATCTCAGCGTGTGCATTTTGCATTCCTACATTTCCACCAATTCCCATTTCAAGTTGAGTGTAGGGTAAGGATGGAGCGTCTTTCTACTCATTCCTACATTTCTAGAGTTGTAACCAACACCTACTGTGACAAGTCAAATACAACTTCCCCAGGAGGATTTGCTTTCATCAAATGCTCTTTGACAAATAGCCTTTGGCCCTCACCCACCTTTATTTGTTTATTTATTTATTTATTTATTGCCTAGCTCTCCTCCTGATTCAGATCTCTTTACTCTTATTTATTTACTTTATTTTTTTATTGCCCAGCTCTCCTCCTGATTCAGATATGTTTACTCTTAACTTACAAGCAAAGCCCCTTTCCTTAACTTTGTAAAGCAATTTATGCCTCAGGTTGCTAGGATGTCAAATGGGGACAAGATCCTCCTCCTTGCTGAGTTGTTGGCAAGTGGAATAGGGTCCTGTAGGACAATGTGGTCAGCTGACAGAGGTTTGTGGTCAGCAGGGGTGTTTTTCCTTCCTAGAGCCCTTTCTTTAACAGTCTTCCTTCTAGACCAGTCCTGTCCAACAGGGCAGCTGTTGACCTCAAGTGGCTACTGTGCTGTGGGCTTCATGACTGGCTACCACACCTGCAACCCTTGTTCTTCATGAAATGTCTTTTCTGAGCTCATGTTTGCACCATCTCCAGCATCTTGATTCAGGTCTCTCCTCCTGAGACAACCCAAAGTGAATTTTATACCTGCTGTACAGTGTGCACAACCACGCACTCCCATGCAGTTGTAGCTTGTTAAGATACAGCTCACATGCCCACATCATCCCTTCCAAGTGTGCAGTTCACGAGTCTTTACTATTTTACACACTTGCATACCATCATGATCTAATTCCAGAACATTTTTTTTCTCTCCTTTATAGACACCCCGACCCATTTCAGTCACTTTCCCGAGCCCCTCCCTCAGCCCTCAGAAACTGCTGACCTGTTTTGTGTGATGCCTTGACAAATGGAAGCAACTTTATTTATCTCTGTGTAACTCATATAACCAGTTTGGGAGAGACTGTATCCATCACAAAGGCGAGGAACCCGGGAAAGTGAGGTCACTGCTGGCTGAGAGAACCTGGCTGTCCTCTGGAAGAGCTGAAGGCTGGAACCACAAGCATCAGAGCCTTTTAAAGTTCCAACATTTAGCTGGGCACAGTGGCCCGTGCCTTTAATCTCAGCACTCAGGGAGGCAGAGGCAGGCAAATCACTGTGAGTTCAAGGCCAACTGGTTTACAAAGCAAGTCCAGGACAGCAAAGGCTACGCAGAGAAACCCTGTCACAAACCCCCTCCTCCCAAATAGTTCCAATAAGATACATGGTGCCTTCTCCACTCTCCCTCTGAGGATCTCAATGTGTATCTTTGAAACTGATGCATGGCCAAGACAACTCATCAGCTGAGCTGGGAGGTGGATGGGTTGCCTCTGAGTCCCAGGTGTGGGTGTGCCACACATAGGCGGCTATGTGGTTGCTACACAGGGCCATGGGCTCAGCAGGTGTCAACACCTGCCACTGTGCATTGTGAGCTGCCTGCCCAGCTTGGCAATATGGCCTTCAATCATGGTGTCCCTCCCCATAGGGACATTAGTGGGCCCCTGGAGGTTCAGCAGGGAGACCTTCCAGGGCATTCTTGTGGGCTCCAGGCACCAGGGGTGCAACCTACTACAAGCCAGGAGAGATAGCACTTGGGCCCCAGAGTAATTTAAAGCCTGAATTGATTTCTCAGCTGGAGACAGTGTCTGGTTCTGCTTCTTGTTTGTGTTCATTGCACATATCACCTCATGTGGAAAATTAACAGGCAAATTAACCCTTACCCATCTGGGGCGAGAGGGAGGCCAGGCCTTCCGCTTGTGAGGCACACTCTGGAGGCTCAAAGCAGGCTGGCTATGGGGCCGTGGCAACCCTGACGAACTCTCACAGGAGCCATGTCATCGCTGCAGGCTCTAGGTAGGAATTTAAATCATTCGGAGAGCTGTGGTTTTAGGGTGGCATTATGTGACACAGGTGAAAGGATACAGTGAGCACAATGAACTGGCTTTCTCAGAGCTTGGTCCCCCCACCAGGGCACCCCCCTTTGAGATTCCTGGAAGCAGCTCACTTGTCTGTTCCTGGGGGTCACTTGTGGCGGCTCTCTTTGGTTTATTCCCATTGTCACATGGTTAATGCCCTGTAGTAGGACAGGTCCTCCTGCAGGCTGCTGCTATCAACTGCCCCCCAGCTCACGGGGCAGTTCTTTATGGCTTACATTCTCCTCACAGGATTCCCTTTTCCATCTTCCCTTGTTGAACTCAGCCTACAGACTTGGGATACCCATTTTCTTCCTTCTGGAAGAAGCATCCCTTCCTTTTCTCTGACTCAGAATGCTGCTCAGTTTAAATGTCACCACCGTGGGGAAGCATTTTCTGATTTTACACCTCCCACCTTGCACGATTATCTGGCTTCAGGCTTCTCTTTTTCTCGACCAACAGTATTTATCAAAATGGTAATTAAATAATTAGTCTGTAATTGGTTAACTTAATGACTGCCTTTCCTGTTAGAGGTTGAGAGCAAAGCCAGTGCAGCCTTGCACACCTTTGTCACTAATGTTCTATGCAGCCTGGGATCAAGTCCTCAAAACACATGGGATGGGTGAGTGTCATTCTCGGTAGGATGTTCTGGATGAGATTTTAATTTCCTATTTCCTGGATCCTTGCTGACTGCTAATTACGTTTAGTTCTTAGAATCACTTTGTGACTTGTCTGTCAAGTCAGACATCACTTAATATAGTCTTGCTGTAATGAAGCACACTTCAACAACACAGAAGCAAGCTTCCTTCCCTTCCTGGCTCCCTGACTCTTCCGTCTCTTATTCCCAAAATAGACATATCTAACTTTCGGGATGCTCCACTGAGCAAAGGGCTTGCAGATAGATTAGTCAGGAGGAGTTTCCTGTGGTCTAGGCAAGAGACAATGGTTACTCAGAAACCAATGAGCTAGACACTCATTTGACAAGAGATGCCAAAGTTATTGGAGTTGGTACCCATGCCAGCCTCTGTCTAGGTGGTTAGCCCATGCTGTTCATGGCAATTTTGTCTCCTTATTTTCTCTTTTTAAAATCCTGTCCTCTTCTGAGACACAAATGGGAGTCTAATTAGGAGGCCTGGGCAAGGAGAACAGAACCATGGAGGGGAATAATAACACTCCATTGGGTGGAAACTAGGAACTTGGCTCTCTTACCTGTTGGGGGATGGTCTAATTTGGTGCTAATTACTGTTTGCTGTTTCTGTGACCCACGGTTTGATTAGTAAAAAGCCATCCCACCTGGGCAGGGCAGAGGAGATCGGTGCGCCTAAGGTTCCTGACCTCGGGGAATGAGGAACCCTGGAAAGAAGAGAGACCACCACGAGGAAAAAGGAGAGGAGAGAGGCCCGAGGAGGAGAAGGCTGCCATGGGTTAGATGGAGGAGAAGCACATGGCTGTCGTGGATGGAGAACCCGGCCCAGATGAAGAACATTAGCAGGTATTTGGGATTATGGATGGGAAGTAGCTTGGTAGACGTTATTGGAAGCAGATGGCATAAGATTGAGGCAGGGATCCATGCCTGCCCCACTATGGGAAGTAGATTAGAGGATTAATATCTGTCCTGCCTCAGGTTAACTAAGGCTATTTAAAAATATAACAAGTGTCTGTGTCTTCATTGATTGCTAGCTGGGCCTACTGATAATATAGATAATTTAAAAACAATACTTACCGCTAGGCTGGAGGCTGAAGGCCATGTAGAAAGCCAGCAAGAAGCCAATATCAAAAGGTCTTCGGCCTTGAATTCTGGACATGCGATGTAATGATTTTTTTTTTCTCTGCTTTTAAAGTCATTTGGTTGGCTTTTCAACCACATCAGAACTCACTGGGACTGACTTAAAGTGGGCAGAGGTAGCTCAGTGGGCACAGAGTGGCACCAGCTTGCTTAGAATTGTCAAGTAACAGGGGCCAAGGCGGTAGCATCATGTCTACTTGATACCTTGTAGGGCATTGTACTGTTAATTTCCTTTTAGACCGCCTGGGCATAGACCTGAGGCATATGCAGGGCTCAGATGAGAAGAGACAAAAAAAGACCCAGAACAATTAGTGAAGCCAATCAATCCCTCCATGGGAGCTCTGTGGGTGTGCAAGTGTGTGTGTGTGTGTGTGTGTGTGTGTGTGTGTATTCCAGAGCTAAGAAATGAGCACGTTCTTCAGTGTTTCTCCGTGTTGCATTTTGAGACTGGGCCTCTCACTGAACCTGGAGCTCACCAATTCAGCTATCTTGCCTGGTTGTTGAATCCTGTTGAATCCTCCTTGTCAGAGCTCAGATGACAAACGTGTGTCACCACGCCTGGCTTTACGAGGGTGCACAGTGTCCACAGTCAGAAATGGAACTCAGGCCCTTATCATTGAACTTTCCCAGCTGGGCCATTTCTCCAGCTCTTTTTTGGGCATTTACTCTGCATTAAATTGGGAAGGTAATTATGTACTGGTTTTTCTGAAAGTCAGATGAAACTTTGTTCTGGTTCTTCTAAGATTATATAGTTTTTGGGAAGCCCCTTTCCTTAAGAGCTATTGTGTGTCAGTGACAGTAATAGAAATCAATCTGTAGGAAAAGTGGGAAAAGCATTTTCCATCATCTTACGACCAACACAACTGCATTGTTTCTTTTGCATCCTTGAAACCCCTGCCCATGTCCATGCAGAAGAGCGCAGGATGACAGTCACAGCGCACGTGCAATTACTGTTTTTACTGAGGTGTGACATTCATGCTGGGAAGTGCCAGAACCATCCTTGTAACTGTCCCAGAGCTCAAGACACCAAATCTTTGCCTGGCCGTCATTTTACAGTTTGCTTTTTAAGTGTGATGTAGCACCGGAAGCTCGTTATCCTGCTGTGTTGCCTAAGATTTTTCTAGGGTACGATATAGTCTCCCGGGCTGCTCACTACTAGAGTCTTTGCAATTTTAATCAGATGGCTGCATCACATAGAGTCGGGCCAACCCCCACCATTAGCCATTAAGGTTGTTTATCAAACTCTTCCAACTCATAAATAATGCCTCAATGGTCTGGGTGGTGGGGAATGGGAACGGGTGGCTTAGAGCCTGGGTTCTGCCCACACAGTGGCACAGCACTGGTTTCCTGCCCCCCTCCATTTCCTAAAAGCATATTTGACTTTGGTTGTGAACTTTAAAGCCCCATTGAGTTTGCCTGCAAATCTCCATTTCTCTTGCTCCCTTCGGTGGAGTTTCTAGTAGCTGCTGTAGAAGCTGCCGCTGCCGTGAAGGACTGAGCAGGAGGTGGCTTCCTTGAAAGGGGCACGTGCTCTTGTTTTCTATCATCCGCAAGCGTTTTAGTTACTCTTCTTATTACTGTGACAAAATACCCTGCAGTGCAGCTTAAGGGGCGGGGTGCTTTTTAATTTTTTGGCTCACAGTGTAAGACGTACATACATACATGGGAAGGCTTGGTAGCATGAAGGAGCTGGTCACATGGCACCCACAGGCAGGGTGCAGAGAGTGACGCTGCTGGGCTCGATTTTTCTATTTTATTAGGTCAGGTACCCCAGCCACTCACATTCAGGATGGGTTTTCCCTGTTTAGTTAAACCTGTCTGGAAACAGAGGCTGGAGAGATGGCTCAGTGGCTAAGAGCAATTCCCAGTGCACACACAATGGCTCACGACCACCTGTGGCTTCAGTCCTAGAGGATACAGCACCCTCTTCTGGTCTCTGAAGGCATCCGACACATGCTTGGTGCACAGCCATGCATGCAGGGAAAAAAGCCCATCTTAAAAATGCGGGTGTGGGGGGGGCGGGCAGTAAAACCTCTCTGGAAATACCCTCAGACACACCCAAGGTGTGTTTCTACATGGTGAGCCTAGTGAGGCAGCCAATGAGGGCGAGCCAGAAGAACACGAGCCCTGTTCTCTTACTCGGTAGTGCGAAGAGCTTATTAATCAACAGCATCTTTCCGGGCCCAGTGCGCATCTGAGTTTGCCAATCTAGGCAACAGCTACACCCCACCCCCATCCCCCACCCCCCACCCCCACCCCCCTGTTCCCTTAGTTTACAAGGCCACAGATAACCTCAAGGAAATACTAAACACAAGCATGGCCAGAATGTCAACAGTGTAAACAGAACAGCCGCTGTGTCTGACGAACCCTGATGGCAGTCACTGCTCGTGACCCTAACCCAGGCGTGCGAGCCACCTGTGAACGTCATTTCCTCAGGTTGCAAAGGATGAGCATGACATCTGCTTCACTGATCGGCAGCGGGCATTTAATAATTTTTGGCATATGGTAGGTGATCAACAAATAATAGTAAATTTAAAATTAGTGTAAGTGGTTCTTGATGGTTAATTAACTTACCCAATTCTTGGATGGTCAATTTTATTTTTATAAGAATAATATTTAATTTCCTGTGCATTTGCTCTTCATTCACAAGCTCTTCAGAGACACCCCTAAAGTTATAACAACAGCAGCAATAACGTTTGTAAGTGGCTAGGATTTAATAATGTTGTGTCAGAGTATCTAAAGAGTGACCTTGATATTATGATTTAATTGGGGCTGTATATTAGAATTTGCTGCCGAGCTTTGCCATGCTAAAGAGGTTGGATGGGAGGCCGCTGGTCCTTAACCTCGTGGTTCCCGCCGAGGTCTCGTTAGGCAATCATGAGCTCTCCCAGCCCTGTAGGCCTTTCTTCAGTTATTAGCAGGTCCAGAGAGTCTCCAGAACCATTTCTAATAACGCAGAGTGGTTTGTATCCAGGATGCAGAGAACGTGAAGTGTCAGCCTCGGTAGAAGGTTCTGGAAGATGCTTTGTCTTTCCCTTAGTGACTAGTGCCCTGCCTGCTGGAAACCTAGGCATTGTCCGGGGAAGGTGTTTCAGACCAATTAACACTTCTGTCTGGAAATAGCTCAGACTTTGATTAATCAACCATGTCTTGGGAGTTTGATTAGCTCTTGAGTTTGATCAATCGTGAGAATGCTGGCAGGTCTCATTGGCTGAGGTTCTGCCGTGTCTTAGCCTCTTACTGGGCTCAGTGGTGAATGACCCACTGCTTGTCTCTGACCCAGTCTCAACGGTACCCATAGTCTCTGGGATGTCGAGTCTTCATTGTCATCTTGTCTGTGCTAGGAAGCAACTACACTAGGCTACGGGTCCCTCCCGTCAGGGATTCCCTTGAGGAGATGATTTAAGGTGGGACGGTCCACCCTACACACAGGTGGTGCCTTTTGACGGCAGCTGAGATGAAGGGATACAGAAGAGGAAGCGTTTGCGTTGCGCATGTGGTCCTCACCCTAGCTGGCAAGTTCTCCTTAGTCTGTAACTGCGGCATTCCTTCGCTGACTGCAGAACCAAATTCTTCACGGTTCCAAAACGTAGACTGAAGACTATCAGCTCTCCAGGGCCCCCCCAGGCCCTCAGCACCAGACTGGGACTGCTGAGACGTCCAGCCTGGTGGACTCTAGGCCTCTCCCCCGTGAGACAGCCATTGTTGGGCTGCCTAGGCTGCATCTTGTAAGCTACTTTAATAAATCCCCTTCCTATGTCATATACACACACATATGTACATATATATATTTATAACACATATGTACATGTATAAAACACACATTCTATTAATTATGTCCCTTTAAAGAACTCTGACTAATACACTCCTGTCCTTGGGTTCTGATTCATTCTTTCATCAATTTCTGACCTTGGCCTTCCTCCCCTCAGCTTAACTTCCTCCACCTCCCTAATTCCTATGTATGCCCCGATATAATAAGCTCGGTTCACAGATTTCACTCCTAAGAACTTGTATTCCAGGGCATACCTTCATATCAATTGATAGACACTAAGCTTTAGCACCATGTGGGCTGTGTGGTGCCCCTACTGGTGGACTATGAAGTTACTCCAAAGCACAGCTCCATTAGGGTAGATGCCCAGGAAACAAAACAGGAAGGAAGGAAAATTCTGGGACCCATGAAGTGAGACTCAGGACTGCTCATAGAAGAACACGGGACTCTAGACAAGAGGAACAGGATAACTGCATAGGTTAAGAATCCCATAGGACAGGATTTCTAAATGTGGGGACTGTCCCTCTTACAGTCAGAATGAACTAGTTCCCTTTCCATATTCTGGAAAACATCGAGGCAGCTACTCTTGGCCTTGGTATTAAGCTCCCTGGTCTTGGTGCAGATGTTATTTTGAGAACCTGGAGGCTGTTTTAGGATTTCCTGCTCAGTTCTAATAACTCGTGGCTCATGAGAACACCACTGTGTAGCTGATGAGCACAGCCTGCGCTCTCAAGTGCAGCCTCCGATGTGCTGTGATCTGTGATACTTGTCTGTACCATAAACAATGCACAGAATCCTTATCAATTCTCCTTACATCTAGCCTATTTCTGTCATATTTGAAAAATAATAATATAAAACTCATGTTAACAACAGCAGTATCATTTTAGATTGGCCCAGGATAAGTGAGATCACAAAGACATGGGCTCAAATCCTAGTTTCCCCACCCATTCCTGGCACATCTCTCTGAGCTTCTGTTTCCTCTTAGCAGCAGTAGTATTGCAAGGTCATCGGGTTGATTCAGTAATGGCATGCAAAGTGAGCTGCACACCCAATCAGCAGCCCTCCCTTCCCAAGTGTGTGGACTTGTTCTAATGACATCTGGGTTAGGATGCAAACCAAGGCATGCTGCTTTAATGCTGTAACGTCAGGAAGTGAGTGGCATGGATATTTTAGTCCTGGTGACTCCACAAGCTTCTGACATTATGGTATGGGGGTGACTTCTGCCTCTGCCCGTGTGTAAGGGCAGCTGTGCTTCACCACTCTGATGCCAGTGTGGTGAGTGGCCTGGCCATTCCCTCTCGCTTAGGCTAGTAACTGATCCCGCTCAAACGTTCACAGAAAAGAGAAGCCTTGGTTAAGTTCTGCTCAGTTCTATGAAATATTTCTTGAATCTACTCCTTCGTCTCTAGTCCTGTCCTTTTTTTCCCCCCTCAGGCTTTTCACCTCCGTCATGGTTTAGAAGCTCATGGTTGCTTACATGCGTCACTGCCCCCGCCTCCTAACGGGTCTCTTCACTGCCAGGCTCTTCCACTCTGATCTGTCCTTCCCATGCAGGCTGGGTGATCTTCCAGGAATGTGCACTTGCTGCTGTCATCCTTTTGCTAGAAATCTCTCAGTGGCAATGCGCTTTCTGACCACAGTGGTTCTCAGTCTCTGGTGCCACACCCACTGCTTTGTCACATCAGTGTTCAGGCAGATTCAGCCATCCATTCAACAAATATTTGTTGAACAGCTACTGTTTCGGTTACTAGGGAGTGTTTGGGGCATAATGGGTAAGTGTCTCCATGTTGTCAGAAATCTTGTTAGTAACAAGGGTGAAAGCTCTCACGATTGCACATAATTTATTTGACTATTATGGTGGATGCATTTTATTTCTGTAATAACATTACCCTAAATCACTTGCATGGCCATGTGCTTTGTGGTGGGGAGTAGAATGGGATTTATAGCTAGTAGTAAGGGAGTGTATGGAAGTCTGAGCATGCCGTCAGCAGAGTGAATTTGAGCACTGTCATAGTTTATCTGAAGGACGAGATCAAACACAAGATCCCAGTGAAAAATTGTGTGTGTGTGTGTGTGTGTACACTTATTGTGCATGCACACGTGTGTATGTACATATTTGGGCCAACTTCCTGTGTTGTTCCCCAGGCACCTAGTGTTCTCTCTCTCTCTCTCTCTCTCTCTCTCTCTCTCTCTCTCTCTCTCTGTCTCTCTCTCCCTCCCACCCACCCTCCTTCCCTTACTAAAAGTTGCCAAGTAGGCTAGGCTGGCTGAGCAGCACGCCTTAGGAATGTGCTTGCCCATCGCCCCAACTCTAGTAATTCAAGGATGCTATATACAGTGCCTGTTTTTCTTTTTCTTCGTGGCTTCTGAGGGATCACCTTCAAGTCTGCATGCTTGTAAGGCAAGTACTTTGCTGATGGGGCATCCTCCAACTCCTAGTACAGGTCCCCCAATCTCTTTGTCCTTTCTTTGTCTTTCCGGCCCATTCTCGACTATGTCTTTCTTGCACATGTACGAACTCATCTCTACTCCTCAGGCATTTGATATGGAACTTCCTTTCACAACAACAGAAGCATTTGGGTTGGAGATGACTGGAAAACATAAACCCAAGACCAGAAGTCCTGTCCCTGTGGGAGAAGGATCTAAGTGAATCTTGTAAGATGAAGATCAAGAATGACAGGGGCCTTTGATGAGTCTACCAGGGAGATGCTAATAGATTACATTTCTAGTCCTTTGTAGAGTCATTTCTTGGAAGCCAATGAAAATAGACATATAATAATAAATATGAGGACATATTGGTATTAGTGGTTGTTATTCAATCAAAAGTGTGATAAACACATTGCAGGAGGAAAAGTTTGGGAAGTTAAAAAGTAAACTGTGATGTAGGCGTCCAGTTCATGCCATACTCATGTGAGAAGAGAACAGGCAGAAATGTGCTATGGAAAGTTCTTTGCCACAAGACAATCAACCCTCAAAAGAGCCCTGAAGAGTATAGTGTCTCTGGATGAAATTACAGTGACTCTCACATCACAAAGTGGACTATGACCCACTAAAGTTTACAGCCTTACCTCAGTGCCACACGCCTGAGTCATCTCTGCCCAGAACACACATCTCCCAGTTCTTTCACTTTCTGATGACAGGACTTACCTGTCCATGACCCCAGAGGCAAAGCTTAACATATAGCAACTGCTCAAAGAGGGGCAAAGGGAGGCATCATAGAAGCTGATTTTTTGTGTGCCAATTTTTATTAATATTTTTATACAATATATTTTGAGCATGTATTTCCACTCCCCCAACTCCTCTAGATCCTTACCATCTCCAGACCCAGCCAAGTTTATGTTCTTCCTCTCTCTGTTTCTTAAAAGAATAGACATAAAAACAGAAACAATAAAAAAAAAAAACCCACAGAAACAGAAAACCCAGGCTAGGCATGGTGGCCCATGCCTATAATTCCTGCACTCAAGAGGCAGACAGATTGCTGTGAGTTTGAGGCCAGCCTGGTCTAACATAGAGAGGTTAAAAAAAAAAAAAAAAGACCAAAAATATCACTGGGTCTGTTTTGTGTTGGCCAACCACTCTTGGCCATAGGGCTTTCCCTGGAGTGTGCTTGATATACCCAGGGACAATTCACTGGAGACAGCTCATTTTCTCTTTGCCAGTGGTGATTCGTTGCAGATAGCTTATTGGTTAGGGGTGGAACCCTGTGTCGACTTCTCCTTCTCTGTGCTGGGACCATGTTTGGCTTGATCTTGTACAGGTTTTCTGTGCATTGCCAGACTCTCTGTGAGTTCGTTTGTACATCAGTCCTATTGTGTCTGGAAGACACTGTTCCCTGGAAGACAGAGTTTTTCTGTGCAACCTTGCCTATCCTGGACTTGCTTTTGTAGACCAGGCTGGCCTTGAACTCACAGAGATCTGCCTGTCTCTGTCTCCCAAGTGCTGGTATTAAAGGCATGCGCCATCACCCCTGGCTGGTTTTTAGAATTTTTTTTTTAATTTTAATTTTTATTAATTTATTCTTGTTACATCTCTATGGTTATCCCATCCCTTGTATCCTCCCATTCTCCCCTCCCTCCCATTTTCCCCTTATTCCCCTCCCCTATGACTGTTCCTCAGAGGGATTACCTCCCTCTGTATATGCTCATAGGATATCAAGTCTCTTCTCGGTGACCTGCTGTCCTTCCTCTGAGTGCCACTAGGTCTCCCCCGCCAGGGGACATAGTCAAATGTGAGGCACCAGAGTACATGAGAAAGTCAAATCCCTCTCTCCATTCAAGTGTGGAGACTGTCCTGTCCATGGGCTAGATCAGGGTAGGGGTTTAAATTTTATCACCTGTATTGTCCTTGGCTAGTGCCTTAGTTTGAGCGGGACCCCTTGGCCCAAATCTGCCTATCATAATGTTCTACTTATAGGTTTCTAGGACCCACTGGATCCTTCTACATTGCTATTCTCCCATTGTTCTCTCATCTAGAGTCCCAATAGGATGTCCTCCCCTCTGTCCCAGTTTCCTGGTAAGGGAAGGCTTTCGTGGGACATGCCCATTGGGCTAGTATGCAGATATAAGTGAGTATATACCATTTGAGTCTTTCTGCTTCTGGGTTAACTCACTCATTATGATCATCTCTAGCTCAATCCATTTGTCCACAAATTTCGGGAATTCCTTGTTTTTAATAGCTGAGTAGAATTCCATAGTGTATATGTACCACAGTTTCTTTATCCATTCTTCTACTGAGGGACATTTAGGCTGTTTCCATGATCTGGCTATTATGAATAAGGCTGCTATGAACATGGTTGAGCAAATTTTCTTGTTGTGTGCTGGTGCATCTTCTGGGTATATTCCAAGGAGTGGAATAGCTGGGTCTTGAGGAAGCCCTATTCCCAGTTTTCTGAGATAGCACCAGATAGATTTCCAAAGTGGTTGTACTAGTTTGCATTCCCACCAGCAATGAAGGAATGTTCCTCTCTCCCCACATCCTCTCCAGCATGTGGTGTCGCTTGAGTTTTTGATCTTAGCCATTCTGATGGGTGTAAGATGGAATCTCAGAGTTGTTTTGATTTGCATTTCCCTGATGACTAAGGAGGTTGAGCATTTCTTTAAGTGTTTCTCAGCCATTTGATATTCTTCTGTTGAGAATTCTCTGTTTAGTTCCAAGCCCCATTTCTCAATTGGGTTATTTGGTTTGGTGGTGTTTAATTTCTTGAGTTCTTTATATATTTTGGATATTAGACCTTTGTCAGATGTAGGGTTGGTGAAGATCTTTTCCCAGTCTGTAGGCTGTCACTTTGTTCTCTTGACAGTGTCTCTAGCCTTACAGAAGCTTCTCAGCCTCATGAGGTCCCATTTATTAATTGTTGACATTAAGGCCTGGGCTGTTGGTGTTCTGTTCAGGAAGTTGTCTCCTGTGCCAATATGTTCCAGGCTCTTCCCCACTTTTTCTTCTAAGTGACTTAGTGTCTCTGGTTTTATGTTGAGGTCTTTAATCCACTTGGATTTGAGTTTTGTGCAAGGTGACAAATATGGGTCCAGTTGCATTTTTTTACACATAGACATCCAGTTAGACCAGCACCATTTGTTGAAGATGCTATCCTTTTTCCATTGAATGGATTTGGCTTCTTTGTCAAAAATCAAGTGACCATATGTGTGTGGATTCATATCTGGGTCTTCAATTCGATTCCACTGATCAACCAGCCTGTTGCTGTGCCAGTACCATGCTGTTTTAATTACAATTGCTTTATAGTACAATTTGAAATCAGGTATGGAGATTCCTCCACAGCACCTTTTATTGTACAAGATCGTTTTTGCTATTCTGGGTTTTTTGTTTTTCCATATGAAGTTCAGAATTGAACTTTCAATGTCTTTAAAAAATTGTGTAGGTATTTTGATAGGAATTGCATTGATTCTGTAGATTGCTTTTGGTAGGATGGCCATTTTTACTATGTTAATTCTCCCTATTCATGAGCAAGGAAGATCCTTCCATCTTCTCATGTCATCTTCAATCTCCTTCTTCAGAGTTTTGAAATTTTTTTCAAACAAGTCCTTCACTTGCTTAGTTAAAGTTACTCCTAGATATTTTATATTGCTTGTGGCTAATGTGAAGGGCATGGCTTTCCTAATTTCTTCCTCTGCAAGCTTGTCATTTGTGTATAGGAAGGCTACAGACTTTTTTGAGTTAATTTTGTATCCAGCCAAATTGCTGAAAGTATTTATCAGCTGTAGAAGTTCTCTGGTGGAATTTTGAGGGTCACTTATGTACACTATCATATCATCTGCAAATAGAGATAGTTTGACTTCCTCCTTTCCCATTTGGATACCCTTGATCTCCTTTTGTTGTCTTATTGCTCTGGCTAGAACTTCGAGTACTATATTGAAGAGATATGGAGAGAGTGGGCAGCCTTGCCTTGTTCCCGATTTTAGAGGAATTTCCTTGAGAATCTCACCATTTACTTTGATTTTGGCTATTGGCTTGCTGTATATAGCCTTTATTATGTTGAGGAAAGTGCCTTGTATCCCCGATCTCTCTAAAACTTTAAACATGAATGGGTGTTGGATTTTATCAAATGCTTTCTCTGCATCTAAAGAGATGATCATGTGGTTTTTTATTTTCAGTTTGTTTATATGGTGGATTACATTGATGGATTTCCGTATATTAAACCGGTTTTTAGAATTTTTATGCCTCCTCTTTCATATAGATCCCTGAGTTTGGAAAGGAGAGTTTGCTGAAGATGCTCTGTTTAGGACTGAGTGTTCTGAAGTCTCCTACTCTTGGCACACTGTCCAAGAGTGAATGCTGGTCAGTAGGGAAGAAGCTACTAGTTATGTATCATTTCAACCTCTGCGTGTTACCTGGATATGTGCAAGTGTTGTCTTTAGCAACAGAGCTTTGCCATCAGGCTGTGAAAGCAACCAATAACTTTAGTAATAGTCTGTGATGTTTGGGGGAGTCCATAGGACCCCTTTGGCCAATCAATCAACAAGATGCAACCCATTGCTGGCACTGTGGGTTTTTCTTGGTAGTTTAAGATATCTCCCTGTTATTTGGTAATTTCATTCAGATTCATGTGTGGATATATTTTAGGAAGCTTTCACAGTAGTAAGTTTCTACAAAGCTTTTCAAATAACCTGGAGTGTTATTTGAAAACATTATATTCCCCCTCTGTATTCCCTCTTTTACTTGTTTCTCCCACTCTCTCTCCATTTAACCCTCCTATTCTAATTTCCCTTTTATCTCTCCACTGAGTAACTAATCTCTGCCATTATTGAGATTAAAGCACACATACTAAAAGCTTAAAAGCTAGCATCCACATATAAGAGAAATCATATAATATTTGTCTTGTTGGGTTTGGACTACCTCATTCAGGATGATTTTTTTCTAGCTTTAACCATTTATCTGTAAAATTCATAATTATTATTTTTTGGAGGGATTCTTTTGTTTGTTTGGTTTGGTTTTTCAAGACAGGGCTGTTTTTGTGTAGCCTTGGCTGTCCTGGACTCGCTTTGTAGACCAGGTTGGCTTTGAACTCAGAGATCTGCCTGCCTCTGTTGCCTCCCTGAGTACTGGGATCACAAGCATGCACCACAACCCTCGGCTTTTTTTTTTTTCATAATTTCATTTTTTACCAGCTGAATAATATTCCATTGTGTAAATGTACCACACTCCCACTATCCATTCATTGGTTGATGTAGGCCTTTTCTAATTCCTGGCTTTTATGACTAGAGCAGCAATGAACATGGGTAAGCATGTAGCTCTACAGTAGGACACAGAGTCCTTTGATTATATGCCCAAGAGTGTATGAGTGTATAGCTGAATCGCCAGATGCATTGATTTCTAGTTTTCTGAAGAGCCGCTGCACCAGTTTTCACAGTGTCTCTACCATTTTGCACTTCCAATCAGCAAGAAGTATGTGTTCCCTTTTCCCTCATTCTTGCCAGCATATGCTGTCATTTTTTTTTCTTGACCTTGGTATTTCTGACAGGTGTAAGGTGGAATATCAAAGCAGCTTTGATTTGCATTTCACTAGTGACTAAAAATGTTGAAATTTTTCTCCACCATTTTTGTTCCACCTTTTGAGAACTCCCTGGGTAGTTTTGTACCCCATTTCTAATTGAACATTTCTTTTCTTTCTCTTTTTAATTTGTTCACTTTATATCCTGATTGTATCCCCCTCCCTCGTCCCCTCCCTTCGTTAGTCCTCAGAAAGGGGAGCCCTCCTCCCGTAACATCTGACCTCAGCCTATCCAGTCTCATCTGGACTGCCTGCATCCTTTTCCTATGTGGCCTGGCAAGGACACCCTGCCAGGGGGAAGTGATCAACACGTGGGGACCAGAGTCCATGACAGAAGTAGCCCCTATTCCCCATATTATGGGACCACAAAGAAACTGTGCTCCCTATCTACTACATCTGAGCAGAGGGTCTAGGTCCTCACTGTGCATGCTCCTTGGTTGGAGCATCAGTCTCTGCAGCACTCCCCTCCTCTACCCGGATTTGTTGGCTCCACTGGTCTCCTTGTGGAGCTCCTGACCTCTTGAGGTCCTTCTGTTCCCCAACTCTTCCGTAAGACTCCCTGTGCTCCACCCCGGAGTTTGGCTGGGCATCTCAGCATCTGCTTGGATCACTGCTGGGTGGAGTCTTTCAGAGGACCTCTATGGTAGGCTCCCTTCCTGTTCCTTCTCTTCACCTGCTTCTGGGGTCTACTCTATTTGTCCTCCTGAATGAGAATTAAGCATCCTCCCTAGGGCCCTCCTTGTTATTTAGTTTCTTTAGCTCTGTGTATTGTAGTGTGACTATACTGTATTATGTGGCTAATACCTGCTTAGAAGTGAGCATATACCATGTGTGTCTTTCTTGGCATGGGGAGTTATTTTTTTTTCTTGATATTCAGTTTGGTTTTTGGTTCTTTATATATTCTAGATGACCTATCAGATTGGTAAAGGCCTTTACCCACTCTGTAGGGAGCTGCTTTTCCAGAATGGTGGTTTTCCTTGCCACACAAAAACTTTTCAGTTCTATGAGGTCCCATTTATTAATTGTTGATTTTAGTGCCTATACTATCAGTGTCCTGTTTAGAAGGCCCTCCCCTGACAATGAGTTCAAGTCTACCCCCACTTTCCCTTTATCAAGTTCAGGGTATCTGGCCTTACGCTGAGGTCCTTGATCAATACACAGTTGAGTTTTGGGCAGGGTGGTTATATGGATCTAGTTTCATTCCTCTACTTGCAGCCATTCAGTTTAACTAGCACTATTTTCTGAAATACTGTCGTTTCTCCAAGGTTTATTTGTTTATTTATTTTTTTGTCAAAAAATTATGTATTTGTAGGCATGGAGACTTACGTCTGGGTCTTCAGTTTGGCTCCATTGATCATCATTCCTGTTTTATGTCAATCCATGATGTTTGTATGACGTTAGCTCTGCAGTGCAACTTGAAATCTGACATGGTGATAATTTTATCAGTTCTTTTATTATTCAGAATTGTTTTGACTAGACTTTTTGTGTGTGTTTCACTATATAATTGAAGATTAAAAAAATTTTGTAAATAGTTTGATTGGAATTTTGATGGAGATTTTATTAAATCTGTAGATTGCTTTTGGTAGCATGGTCATTTTCACAATATTACTCCTACTGATCCATGAGCATGGGAGATCTTTCCATCTTCTGATATCTTCTTCAATTTCTTTGGTGTCTTAAAGTTTTTACTATTCAAGTTTTTTTCACTTGCCTGGTTAGGATTATTTGAATATGTTTTATTCTTTTTAGTTTTTAGAGGCCATTGTGAAAGGTATTTTTAAATGATTCTTCCTGGGTTTGTTTGCCATTTGTATATAAAAGGGCTACTTTGTGTTTATTTTGTATCTTGCTACTTTGATGAGACTGTTTATCAGCTATGGAAGTTTCCTAGTAGAGTTTCTAAAATCTTTTATATATAAAACTATAGCATCGTCAAATAAAGAAACTTTGACTTCTTCCTTTTCCCATTTGTATCCCCTTGATCTCCTTAGGTGTCTCACTGCTCTTAAGACTTCAATATTATATTGAGTAGGTGTGGGGCAAATGGGCATTCTTGCCTTGCTCTTGATTTTAGTGTGATAGCGTTGAGCTTCTCTCTGTTTAGGATGATGCTGGCTATGGGCTGCTATAAATTGCCTTGTGTCCCTCATATCTGGTCTTTGCAGGACACCCATGAAGGGATGTTGGATTTTTGTCAGAGGTCTTTCCTGCATCTAGTGAGACTATTATAAGGTTTTTGTCTCTCAGTCTGCTTACGTGGTGCACTATGTTTATTGATTTACGTATGTTGAACCACCCCTGCATCTCTGGAATGAAGACAACTTGATCGTGGTGGATAATATTTTGCATATGTTCTTGGATGCAGTTTGCAAGTATTTTATTGAGAATTTTTGCATCTATGTGGATAAGAGATTTTGGGTCATAATTTTTTTGCTTAGATATTGGTGTGTTTTTGGTATCAGGGTAATAATGGCTTTATAAAAAGAATTATGCAGTATTTCTTCTGTTTCTATCTTACAGAATAGTTTGAGGAGTATTGGAGTTAATTCTTCATTGAGGGTCTGATTTTTGCACTGTATTTACTTAGCTCTGGACTGTTTTGGGTTGGGAAATTTTAAATGACTGCTTTTATCTTACTAGGGATTGTGATTCTGTTAAATTGCTTAAACTTTTGTCTTGATTTAACTTTGGTAGGTCATATATAAAAATTTTCATCCATTTCTTCTAGGGTTCCCAATTTCATAGAGTACAGATATTTGAATTATGTCCTTATTAATTCTTTGAACTTCCTTGGCGCCTGTTGTAATGCTCCCCTTTTCATCTCTAATGTAATTGCTTTGGATCTTTTCTTCCCATCTTTCGGTTATCTTGGCTAAAAGTTTGTCAGTCTTGTTGACTCTTTCAAAGAGCCAACTCTTTGTTTTGCTGTTTCTATTTCACTGACTTTGGCCTTCTGTTTGATGGCTTCTTCCCATTACTCCCTTTGTGTGTAATTTCCTCTTGCTGTTCTAGAACTTTCAGTTGTGTCATTAGGTTACTTAGGTGAGATCACTCCAGGGATTTAAAAAAAAATTTTTAATGTAGGCAGTTAGTGCCATAATTGCCTCTTAGAACTGCCTTCATTGTGCCCCGTAAGTTAGGTATGCTGTGTTTTCATTCTCATTCAATTCCTTCTTCCTTTCTGTCTTGACCACATCTTCCTTCAGTGGTGAGTTGTCCAATTTCCATGAGCTTGTATTCTTTCTGCTGTTACTGACATCCAGCTTTAGTAGAGGGCAGTCAGAAAGGATGCAGTGCTGTTTCATTTTTCCTGCATCTGTTCAGACTTGCTTTGTGTCCTAGTACACGGTTAATTTTGGAGAAAGTCCCATGAGCTGCTGAGAAGAAGGTGTACTCTTTCATGTTTGGGTGGAATTTTCTGTAGACATCTGCAAAGTCCATTTGATTTTTGTTTTCATTCAGCTACAACTTTTCTGGTTTTTGTTTGTTTGTTTGTTTGTTTGTTTTTGTTTTTGTTTTTTGTTTTTGGTTTTTCGAGACAGGGTTTCTCTATATAGCCTTGGCTGTCCTGGACTCACTCTGTAGACCAGGCTGGCCTCGAACTCACAGCGATCTGCCTGCCTCTGCCTCCCGAGTGCTGGGATTAAAGGCGTGCACCACCACTGCCGGCTCTGTTTTTTTTTTTTTTTTTTTTTGTCTCATCTAAGTGACCTGTCTGTTGGTGATAGTGGGGTGCTGAAGTCTTCCTATCACTGTATGAAGGTCAAGATGTGATTTTAGCTGTAGTGCTGTTTCTTTTATGAATTTGGGTGCCCTGTGTTTGCTGCATACAATTGTAATATCCTCTTGGTGAATTTTTCCTTTAATAAATATGTAGTATCCTTCTCCAACTTTCTGATTAATTTTGTTTTGAAGTCTATTTTGTCAAATATGAAATTAGTCACACCTGCTTGCTTGTTGGACACATTTGCTTGGACTACTTTTTCCCATCCTTTTACCCCGAGTTGGTGCCTATCTTGGGTGGTAAGGGTTATTTCTTGGATGCATAAAAAATATGTACCCCATTTTCTCATCCAATCTGTTCATTTCTGTCTTTTTATGGAGGAATTGAGACCATTAATTTTGAGAGTTATTAATGACTAATGTTTATTGATTCCTATTGTTTCATTGTGGTGGTATGGCTGCCCTCCCTTTTGATTTACTGTTCTTGGGTTATTTATTTCTTGTATCCTCTCGTCTTTGTTGGGTGTCTGCTCTTTTCTTTGGTTGCTGTGGCCTACTCTAGATCCTAGGCAAGCGTAGTGCTGTAGAGTCACTGGTAGAGAGTGCTTCTGTGGGTAAGCAGGCAACACATAGAAATAGAGATGAGCTGGGAGGAAAGGCTGAGTCTCAGCCCAGTGTGGCCACTAGGGGGCACCTGGCAGAACGTGTTTCTGTGAGTCAGCTGACTCTGAGGAATGGAGACATTTTGGAGAGATTGAGAGGGCCAGTAGGAAGGAGCTAGGGAGACCCTGGGTCTGAAGAAAGAGGTGGCGTTCCCAGGGAACGAAAGTGGAGTGGGAGGAGAGGCTCCTTCAGGCAAGCTGTAGCCGGACTAAGAGTTAGTATGGACAGAGAGGACAATTCCAAGTTAGCGTAGATATGCCTAGATAGGAGCCGTGGTGCACATTTGCATGGAGTGTGTCTGTGTCTGATGCTGTTTCTTTCAAGTACATTAAAAACGGTGGTCAGAGTTCATCAGGACATGAGCCTCTCAGAGATGAGAGACAACTGAATAGTCTCAACGACACACAGAATGTCTCAGTGGAAGCAAGGAAAACATGAAGCCCCAGGCAGCGAGTGCGGGGGTGGGGGTGGGGTGGGGCGGGAATAGGAAACTGGCGCAACCATCCTTGTCTATGTACCCATAAACAGGGCTCAGCATGGTCCTTCTAGAAGCACCGTTGCAGATTATTTTGATACTTATTGTTGTGTGGTCTGTTTCTGATAGGAAACGGAATGTGGCGAGGGGCTTTTCCGGGGTGAACCTCACTTTGTAATTAACCCTCCTCATTAGCGGCTCGCTGGCTTCTGATAGGCAGTGCACGCGCGTGTTTGTGGTCATGTAGCTGCCAAGCAGGGCTGGGCAAGCCATTCGTTGGCGTCCTAATTGTGTCCAATCACAGGGAAATGAATTCCAGCAAGAAGAGTAATGAACAGGGAGCATGCTGGCAGCGTCCACGGGCTCCACCCTGTCAGCTGTGAAGCCTAGCAGCATGCTGAAGCAAAGCACCGGGGTGGACAGCGCCGCCTGCTGGAAGGAGGCTGAGGGGGCTGGGAGGGGGTTGGGCACAGGGAAGGAATACTTAAGAGAGAGGAGGCACAATTCCAGCCCTTCTGTTTCTTGTTTTCTCTCCTTTCTGTTTTTCTCTCTTATGATCCTCAAGTTGCTACCTTGGCATTTGTGGCAGAGTTCTCTAAAGACAGAGAGACAGAGAGAGGCGGGGCGGGGTGGGGGGGGGAGAAGCAGGAGTCGGTCACGTAAATGTGTGTGTATGTCTACATAAAAATGACACGAGATGTACAGAGGTGCATACATACGTTATATGTGTATATACATATTCTATAGACTATTCATAGATCTAGATAGATTTGGTTTATTATGAAGTATTGGTGAAGAAGTCCCGCAGTCTGCCATCTGCCAGCCTGGAGATCTGAAGACACAGGGAAGTCATGGCTATAGTTTAAAGATCTGAGAATGGGAATTGACGGTAGGAGAATATGTATGTCCCAGCTGCAGTGGTTGGGGGAGGGGCTTACTGGATTAGAAGGTATCCGCCCACATTGAGGATAGTCACCTGCTTGCCCAGCCTAGCAAGTAGATGCTGCTCTCTTCCAGGAGCACCTCTGGCTACATAGGTATCCTATAGTTAATTTGCCACATGGATTTGCCACCATAGTAGTGATGTTGTGAGCTCAGCAAAGTGAGGAGAGGGTGGGATGGGGAAACCCAGAGGAAGGGAGTTGATCGTAGAGGTCAGCAATGATTTAGATGAAAAGAAAACCATTTCGTTGAGCGTCTGTTCTCTATCTGCTTTAATTTGCTGCTGCTGCTCCTAGTGTGGCAGTAGAGCCATTGCTGGTGGCAGACCCTGGACTGCAGGAGCAGTGACTGCTGCTCTGGGTGTCTTCCTATGCTGACCAGTGGCAGGCATGGGGGCTCCAGAGCTGTAAGAGTGCACTACCTTCTATGAGAGAAATTAGGGAGAGTAAAAATGACACAGAAGATTGACTCTCTATAGTCATGTCCTAAGAGTTAATAAAATGGACAGTTAGTAAAAGACAGTCAGTAAAAAGGAGTTGGGAGTACTAAGTCCACCAAGCCTCAGCCAAGCTGGAGAATACACGTCTTCTAATTTTTATCTTATTTGAGCTTTTTAAATGTTTATTGTTTGCATATTTTGAGATTTTTTGAGAATTTTGAGAATATACTCATGTAATACATTTTGACCAAAGTTAACTCTTTTCCCTTCTCTAATTCCTTTCGCACCCTCCAACCCGCCCCCCCTCGCTCTCCCAATTTGATTTTTGTGGTTGTTGCTGAATCCACTGAGACTACTTCATGCTGCCTGCATGTGCGTGGGTGTAGGACTGGCCTACTGGAGGACCAGGAGCCTCATCCCTGAAGAAAACTATCCCCTCGCCCCCCCCACCCCCCGCCCACCTGGCAGCCGCCAGTTGCCAATAGCTTCTCAGCTGGGGGTGGGATCTCATGAGCCCACTCCTGATGCTGGGTTGGATTTTAGCTGGGTTGATCTTGGGCAGGCCTCACGCATGCATTTGGGGCTGCTGTGTATTCGTGCGCTGAACAGCCCCGTCACATCCGGCAGGCACTGCTTCACGGGAGATATCCACCACTTCTGGCTCTTTCAGTTCTTCTGCTCCCTCAGCCGTGAGGACTCCTGAGCTTTGCGGGGAGGATGTGTGACGTGGAAGTCCCACGCAGGGCTGAGCACCTGCCACTGTCTCTTGTTCTGTGCCTGCTGCTCAGCTGCGGTTCTCTGAGTAAAGCCCTCTTTGCTGCAGAAGGCTGAGGGCTGAGGGTTGAAGGTAAGAACTTACGGGCATGTTTACTGTTATGTCCATTTACAGGTATTAGGCTCTTCCGTTAGGCCACCGCGTTTTGGTCCAGTTAGTGGTACGAGGCGTGAGATCTGTCTTGTGAATCTGGCCTTAAGTCCAACCAGAAAGTGCTTGGTTACTTTTATAACATTCCTGCCACTGTTGCAGCAGCGGGCACTTCTTCCCAGGCCAGTCATATTGTAGCTCAGAGGATTTATAAGGGTGCTGATTACGCCTCCGCTGCCGAGTAGCATGCATAGAAATGTTTGGCACCGTGAAAGCTAACCACTTAGGGATAAAGCTTCCAGATCAAGACCGGCTTTATTTCACTATGCCTATGACTCAAGTATGCTGTAGCTTCAGCAACAGTGTCTTACCGTCAAGTTATGGACAACAACCTAAAAAGAGATAACTCTTACCTGGCATTGGATTTTTATTTGATAGCCTATGGCATCTAGGACCCATTATAGTGCAATGTCATTTAAAGTCCTCTATGTGTGTATGGTGTATGTATGTATATATTATTATGCATGTATATGTGTGAATGAAAGTCTCTATGGCAGTAGCTTTCCATATGACATTTTCAAAGGTCTTTACTCTTAGGTATCCCTCCCTCCCCACGTTCACTCCCACTTTGCTCTCCTCCATTGGCTTAGAGCTAGGCTGACAGCCAGGGAGACCAGGGATCGCTCGTTTCTACCTGTCCATTGCTAGGATTACAAGCATGCTACCATTCACAGCTTTTTAAAAATATGTAGGTTCTTAGGCTGGGGCTCAGCTCATCAAGCTGAAAGGCAAGCACATTTCCCAGTGCACCATCATCCTAGGCCGAGAGTGCATGCCCTTGGCTGTAGCTGGAATAAAATGATAAGTCAATAAAGGAGGGAGAGTTGAGAGAGAGAGAGAGAGAGAGAGAGAGAGAGAGAGAGAGAGAGAGAGAGAGCTGGCCAGCAGCAAGCTTTCCTGGAGATCCTAATGGCCAGGTTAGTGTCTAAGGACTTGGAGGGCCTCTTGATCCAGAACAAACAAACCTGTTGTAGGCAAGGATGTTTTGTAGGACTCTTCCATGGCCATGTGAAAGCCTCTTTAGGACCATGAGCTTCTTCTCGTGTGCTCATATATTTATTCTACAGGATGTCTGTATTACAGACATGCTGCCGAATAGTCACTTGGGTTTTGGGTTAGTGCAGAATTGTGCAGGAAAGGCCCAGTGGGGAGGGAGTAGTGTTACAGGCTCTGAGCAAGGGAGAGTGGCAAGAGATAACACCAGTGGGAAAGCAAGTCCTAGGTGGGATCGAACCCTTCCAGTGTGCTAAGGGGCTTGGACCCAGCCTGAGGGCAGCTGTGGCAAGCAGGAATTTGATTACAAGGGAGAAAAAAATAAACCCAATTTGAATAGCCCAAAGTCAGAGGAGGAATGTACTAGCTTGGAAACTCAGGGAGGAACAAGTACCACACTGGGGACATGGGCGGGGGAGGGAGGAAGGAGGTGGGGTGGGAGTGGGGTCTGGAACATGGACACAACTTAGTACTTTCCCTGCCTCTCCCTACATGCGAGCTCCTGCCTTTCTTCTTGTATTCCAACTACAAATGTTAGAGAAAGGAAGACCCTATAATATCTTCTAAGATTCGCTCCATGTGGCTTCCATCACTGGAGATGGGTCTTAACTTCCTGTCCCAGGCCAGATACCCTGGAGTGGTTTATTGTCTCATTGGGTCACTTTCCCCTAGAACAAAGCATCTGTTTCTGGAAGGTGGGGTGAATCAAGGAATTTACCGTGTCACTGTGGCTTTGAAGGCTGGGTAGGCCAGGCTGGCTGTTGGCGCACGGCTGCCTACTGCGACCGTGCCCACCCACCAGACTCTGACTTCCAAATCAGCTCCCCAAGCTAAGTGTCCTCACAACTGAGAATACTTTCGGGTCCAACTCTGTAAGAGGCAGTAACTGATTGGTGGGCATTGTGAATACACAGCTTTGAGGGGAGCCCGGCACATAGTAACCCTGCCTAGATGTTAGAATAGATGCTGATGTGGTAAGAACTCAGTGCTGGACACACATAGCTAATGGTCAGGGTTGCTAGGCCCTGTCAAGGCAAGGACAACTTGAGCCACCAGCCAATGCCTGCCATACCTCTTCTGATGCCTCTTATGCCTTCCTCTCCAGTGACGGGAGTTTGATGGATGCCAGGACCTTTGTTAGTAAGTAACGACAAGTGTCCTGCAGGAAGCACATTTTGCTGCTGCCATTCATTGCCAAACAACGTTAGACGCTCAAGACACAGCTGATAACAATGAGTAATAAATTAAAACTGACAGGGGACCTCTTCCCATTCTTCGACCATCTCTATTTGAATAAGATAATGTTTTCCCAGCAAACTTTTTGATACCAGTAACATCTCAGTGGATCCTCTAACAACAACTCTGACAGGCAGGATTCCAAGCAAACATTAATTAAGTCTCTTAACTCCCTAGTAAATCAGTGCACCATATGGCAATTAAGGGGGGCGAAGGGGGGGAAAATAATTGTGAGGGGTAAGAAATTTTTAAATGATTGCTTACTTTATCACAACATGAAGATCATTTACATACATGCAAATGGTATTTGGGATGTGGATAAGACTGAATGGCCCAGATAATGTCTAATGAGCCACACGTCTGTCTTCCCAAGGACAGGTGGTCTTAGTCTGGGAATCCTAGGTCAGACTTGGATGCTCTCAAAGGCAAAGGTCTGATTTTATTAGTTATGTGGTGTGCCCAGTTCTGATGTCCCAGAGCAACAGTACTTGGTCCAACTTCCTATGCTAACAGGCAAGTTCTGTCTCACTCCCCGAAAGGAAAGCCACGAATGGCTGCAATGACAGAAGGACTACAATATAATTTCAATGAACCTAAGTAGCACATGTGGTTAGAGAAATGGTGAGTTCTTAGATGATGGCTCGTGTAATGTCAAAGGAGATACATGGGCGATATTGTTAAGTCGGCTGTAGCTGTAGGGTGCAGACAGCTATCACTGTGAGTTTTACCCTTTGTATCTCCATCGTTCTGCAGAAGCCTGTGTGTTCAGGAGCGGTGCCACAGGCCAGCTAGTTTCATGCGTAAGTAGTGGGATTTGTAAGAGGTGGGGCTTAGTGGGAGGTTTTGGGGGTGCTAGGACACGCCCTTGCAGGAGATTGTAGAGCCAGCCATGAGCTCTTTCATGTGTTTTCCTCATGCACTATGCCTCTACATAACCAAAGCAATGGGGCCAAGTGATCATGGAAACTCCATAAAATGTAAGCCAAATAAACCTTTCGTCCTTGTAAGTTGGTTGTCTTGGATGTTTTGTTACAGTAATAGAAATCTAGCCAGCACAGAAAACTTTAAGAAGAGAGAACCATGCCAGGCATGGTGGTACATGCCTTTAATACCAACACTTCCTGCTTTGACATGCGCATGTGCATGCATGCATGCATGTATGCATGCTCGATCCCCACCATTGTGAACACGCCTACACATATACATGCATACCACATACATACACACTAAGCAAAAGAGACAGGCAGATCTCTGTGAGTTCGATGCTAGCCTGGTCTATAGAGCAAGTTACAGGATGGCCAGAACTGTTACACAGCTAAACTCTGTCTTAAAAAAGAGAAGAAGAAAAAGGAGGAGGAGGAGGAGAAGAAGAAGAAAAAGAAGAGGAGGAGAGACTCATCAAGCGCCCAGAAGAGTCAAAATGCTTCTGACGGGAAATAAAACAAGACAACCAAAGCTGGAGACTTCCCAACAGCTCACTTAAAGACATGCTAAAAAGGTATGGTCACTGGCAACTACAGCAGCAACAAAAACCCAAAACCAGGCACATAAATGAATAAAACAGGATAGAGAACACAGGAATGAATCTGTGATCATGGAACCAAGAGAGTTTGACACTGCTGTTGAGAAGATTTGTAAAGCAAACACAGACTCTTCAATAGATAGATGGTGGGTATACAGTATAACCAGATAAAACCAGATCCCCAAAAGACTTGCATGTAAACCCACAGGTTTTAAATAAAATGAGAACCTACAGGCGACAGGCTGACGCATTGGTGTGGGCCTCGGGTTTTACATAGGACCCTAAAACACCGGGGACAACAAAAGTGAAACCAAACAAGTGAGAGTTCACCAAACAGAGCACCTTTGCACGGCAAAGGGAACTTACTAAGGTCGAGAGGTGACTTACAGGGTGGAGGAAAAGGTCTCTCAATAAAAAGGGTTGGTAGGAGATTGACATCCAGAATATAAAGGGGACTCGAAAAGACGAACACCAAAATCCCGAACCGATCAAATTTTAAAACGGGTGTAGGAGTTTGATGCCGCCCTGGCCTCCTTAGTAAGTTTCGGGCCAGCCAGAGCACCAGTCCCAAGAAAAATAAGAATATAATGGGCTTAAGGGGTTAGGGATATAGGCTGAGTGGATAAAGGGCCATATAAACATGAAGGCTGGACTTCAGATCCCAAGAACTCACATTACAAAGCCAGGAAGGCATGGCGGCTGTTTGTGATCCCAGGGTGGGAGGCAGAGGAATACCAAGAGAGCAGACGAGCCGACTAGGTTCTGTGAGAGAGACTGTTTGAACAAAACAAAGTGCCGAACAACTGAGGAAAACATACATACAACAAGTTCCTGCTTTGACATGTGCATGTGTATGCATGCCTGCATGTATGCATGCTCGCTCCCTACCATTGTGAACATGCCTACACATATACATGCATACCACATACATACACACTAAGCAAAATTTAAAAAGTGGGTTTAAGAACAGATACTTCTCACTTGGGGTCCCTGGGATCAGAAGAGCTGCTCCCAGATGTTGCAAAGTAAAGATTCTGGTCCCAGTGAGTACATGAAAACAGTGCTATTGTCCTAGACCTCATGGGAACGCAAATCAAACCCACTAGGAGATGCTGCCTCATCCCAATTACAGTGGTTATCACAAACAAACAAACAAACAAACAAGCTAGAAAGCAAACCCCCACAAACCAAGAAACAACAAATACTGTCAAGAATGCAGAAAAGTGGTCAATCTCAAGCACAGTTGTTCTAAATGTGAATGAGTGTTGCTGTTACAAAAACAGTACTGAGTCCTTGGAACTAACACTGGGACTTCCATATGATCCAGAAATTTCACTGTCATGTGTACACCTGAGTGAGAAGTATGGGATGCTTAGGGGAAGGCAGCATGGCTGCTGTAAAGGAGTTTGGAGTTTTGTTTTTTTTTTTTTTTTTTTTTTTTTTTTTTTTTTTTAAGCTATCAGGCAATTGTTTAAAGGCTTTGAGCAGAGGAGGGAGTGACATCAGAATCATATTCTAGAAAAATTCTTCAGCACAGTGTGTGCATGATTTAGAGGGAATGAGAATGGAGATGGGACACAACTCAGAGAGAGAAGCTTCCTTGGCCACCTTCCATGGCCGTCTCTAATGTAGGGTGTGGCTGGCTAGGATGCAGCGTGAGCAATGGGAGAATGCCCAGAGTACAGGCACTGGAGGGCCTGCAGGGAGAGCAGGCAGCCATCTGGAACCAGCCAACAGCACCATCCCTGGGATGAGAGACATGTTTGCTCAGGAGCCTCCGATTTCTCCTCCCCTTTCCCCTCTGTGGGCACCAGCCTCTCCCTGGTTTGCCTGTATTGGGAAGATGGTGTGGGTTCCCAAGGCTTGGATGAACCCTTCAGATATCCCAGGGATCCTTAGAGTTTGCTGTCACTTGACATACCTCAGGTATCTCATAGATATGGAGCAGGATCTAAAGAACTGATTCCAGGTGATGCAAAGCGCGTTCTCTAGTCCTTGCTGAGGCAGGGGGAGGGGATCCAGACCATAGATGAGCCTAGATGATTCACGGGTCCTTTATCATCAAGCCTGGCTCATGAGAGCACGCTCAGCTCATTTGCCAAGTATCTGTGAACTAGGGTAGTTGGGAGGTACCTTTTATGATTAAAATAAGATTTAGGGCAATACGATAATACGGTACGAGGCAGCAGATATTAGATTCTATGAGGTTTGTTAAATGAGAATGGAGGAGAAGGAAGAGGGGAGAGGGTACCCCAGAGGGGGGGGATAGAGACAGAGACAGAGTAAAAGAGAGTAAGAGACTGGGAGAGAGGAGAGAGAGGGTAAGAGTTAAGAGAGGGAAGGATGAGGTAGGTCTGTCCTTTTATACCCTGGGCAGGGCCACACCCCCATGCCAGGTCGGCAATGATATCACAGGTAGGCAGACTGAAGCAGAATTCTAACAGTACCAGTCTGTTATGAAAATTGCTTGTGTATACCTGTCAGTCTGAAAGTGGTAACACCCACCCTCACCCCAACAGGAACAGAAGCAAGCTAAGAAGAGATTTAAAGAACCCACATTGGAGATTGGGGTCGGGACACATGATCCTTTTTGTTGTTGTTTTTGTTTTTCTGAGACAGGATTTCTTTGTATAGGCCTAGCTGTCCTGGAACTAGCTCTGTGGACCAGGCTGGCCTCAAACTCACAAAGATCTGCTTGCCACTGCCTCTTGAGTTCTGGGATCAGAGGTGTGCACCACCGCCACCACCACCCACTGGGGACACGTATTCTTACAATGTGCACAGTCGTGGCACGGGAGACAGTGGGTTCCTGCTGAAAGGGACTGACTAAAAAAAGGAAAGACTGATTTGAGCCATGGTTCCAGAGGTGGTGTTAGTCCTTCATGGTGGAGAGGTGTGGGAGAACAGAGTCGCTCACCACGGGGTGAGAAGGATTATGGGAAGGAGCCAAGCAAGGTCCATCTTCCAGAACACACCTGGGGATGTATTTCCTCCAACTAGGGCTTACCTCTGCCCTTCTCCTCCTCCCCATAGTGATGGCATACCAGGAGTCCACCTGGGACTTATTCATTACAGTAGAGTCCTCACGATCCGACCATCTCACTATCTCTGGAAACCCATCACACATGCCCTGGTGTACTTCACTAATCTCCTGTATGTGTCTCAATCTAACCAAGTTGACAAATACAATTAGTCGTTGTACCTGCTATCAAAGCTACAGAGGCTAAAGTCTGGCCACAGCTTGGTGAAGATGCTACAGGGGAAGCAACGAATAGAACAGACAGAGCCTCAGGCCATGTCATCTAAGTTAATAGCCAGCTACACTGTGCTGATGCTGTGTGTGATGTTTAGGGAGGGTGAGAGCACAGTGGAGGAGCACGTGATCCAGACTTCTAGAGAGCTGGGAAGATGGCTAGCGAGTCTGTACAGTGACCAGGATCTAGCGTGTGCATGGAGGATGGGTATTGAGGATGCAGACCACGTTGCTTTGTAATTCTTAAAGAAATTGTCTAACCTGATTGCCAGTGATGTTGTGCTTAAGAGACCTTGACCTATAGTAAACCAACAATTTCTGTCTTGAGATGAAATACCTCTTGCCACTTTAAGCTATTTGACTGGACTATCTTTGTTTCCATATTTTTCTTATTTTATTTATATATGTGTGTTTGTATCCATATGTGTGCAAGTGTGTGTGTCAGGGGACATCCTCAGGAGGGGTCCACATTTAAAGTATTTTATTTTTAAAATTATTTTTATTTTATTTACTTCTAAATGTCTTTATTATTTTATTTTATTGTATGCATGTTTGCCTGATGCGTGCCTATATATTACTTGCATGGTTGGTGCTTGTAGAGGTCAGAAGAGGGTCCTGATCCCCTGGGACTGAGGTTACAGAAGGTTGGGAGCCACCTCTGGGTTCTAGGAACTGAACTTGGGTCCTCTGCAAGAGCAACCAGTGCTTTTAACCACTGAGCACTTTCTCCAGCCCCATTTAAATTTTTTTTTTTAAATTTGTGAAACAGGGCCTTTTACTATTCTCCCAAACAGTCTAGGCTGGTTGGCCAATGAGCCTCAGGGACTTGCTTGTTTCAGCCTGCCTTGCACTGAGATCACAAGTGTCTGCTTCCACTCTACACCTAGCCCCGCCCCTCCGCCCTCACCACCAAATGTGCATTCTGAGAGGATCAAACTCAAGTCCTTCTGCATCCAAGGCAGGCACTTTACAGACTCACCTCTGCAGCTCCTGCTGCCAACCTTTTAGATAGGACCCCGCCCATCAACTACTTCAGCTTTTTAAAACAAGGCATAAGACACAGTGGTGTAGACAGGAGAGCAGGCCCACGTGTTGCAGTGCTGATGACTTGATATTAAGTCCCCAGGAGGTGGGGGAGGGGGAACTATTACCAATAAGCCCTGCTTCTACTGCTTCTGGCACCTTCTGGGGATGACTGCTCAGTTCCGGACTGGGGACAGGCCTCACTCATTGTCCCCTGCCGTGCCTCCAACTCCCCTGGGTGGTCAGAACTCACTGAGAGGCAGCAATTTGACCTTCACCATTTATGGGTAAAGAGGGAGGAAAATGAGAATGTGATTTATAGGAGGTATTAAGGAACTCTTGGCATTTGGGGGAAAAGATGAAATCTTGACCTGGTTTCTGTGGCCAAATTCCAAGAATATGCTTACAAGTTTGGATTCTCTCACTAGAGTAATGTCTCTTCCATAAAAGTTCAGTTAAGTGTTATGAGAACTGAGGCTCAGTTTTATGATTAACTAAACCTAACTTTATTTGCCATAATCTTTTATACTACAGGTTTTATGGGCACATCCAACACCCTTCTTTGTGGTTGTTTGAAAATTTATCTTGCCTCAGTGTGCTAGCGAGAGGGCACGATACAAAAACACCATGGGAACTGGAGATAGATCATAAGTTCCAATGTCCACTTAATTACCTGAGTGACCCAGGTCACTTGCATAAAGTGTCTGAATGTGTTTCCTCATTTGCAATTTGTCTTATAGAAGGCTCTGGATATAGACTCTGACATAGTAGACAGTATCAGCATTGGTAACAGGTTCTCAGATGCTTATTTTCCTTTAGAATTTTATGTATTTATGGTGTATGGTGTGTTATTTTATATGCATTTAGACAATGAAAGAATCAGTATATTTAAGAAAACCAACATGTCTGTCAGCCCACATGGTTACCCCTTTTTTTGTTTGATAGCAGTAATTAGCATGTACTCTTTTAGAAAAAGTCCCCAATCCAGTAATGTCATAGGCCTCCCCTCAACTACCATTTTGGCTGCCTGTGAGTTCGGTTACCTATAGAAAACCAATGTAAAAATATTAAGTGGAAAATTCCAAAAATAACTCATGATCCTTAAATTGTATGGCATCTGAGTATCGAGAGGGACTGTCCCACTGTGCCATCCCATCCTGATGGGAACCACGCCTTAGTCCAGTATAATCTCGTTGTATATGATACCCTCCCATTAGCCACTCAACAGCTACCCCAGTTATCAGATCAACTGCTGCAATATCCTAGTGCTTGTATTCAAGTAATCCTTATTTTACTTACTAAGAGCAGCAACACAAAGGAGTCCAGGGCCTAAAACACCAAAGGGCGAATGAACTCTGGTTGTCTGAGGTAGTCCTGTAGAGTGTGCATGCATAAACATACGCACAGCGCTTTGTCCATCTGTGGCTTCAGGCATCCACTAGGAATCTTGGATGTTGGAACGTAATGTATGTTCCACGGATACAGGAGTACTATTGAATGATTAACTGTGTTTTTCTTGCTGTCCGTTAGATCTCAAGACTTAAGATACACATCTGCTATTTTGTGTCCTTTGACTGTATCCGCCCATTTTTCCTGTCCTCACGCTACCAATTCCTCTTTTCTTATTACTTCTTTTTCCTCTCCTCCCCAGCTTTCCTGTTCTCCCCCCTCCTCTTTCACCAATTCTTCTTTCCTTTTCTTCCCCCTCCTTCTCTTTTTTGAGATAAGCTCTAGCAATGTAGCTCAGACTGATTTCAAATTCCCAGCCCCCTTTCCCAGCCCCCTTTCCCACCATGCCCAGCTTCTTGTTTTCTCTACGCTGCTATGTCTTAGGTCTTACGAAAGTTTGTTACTCTTGAAGGTTATAAATCATAGTAAAACGAAGAAGGAAAAGGCTTAGTCATACAGTTTATGGTATGAAGAGGTATACGGTGTCTCATCAGACAGGAATTCTAAATTGACTCCAGACAGAATATATGTGCTGTCACTTTCAGCACCCATTCCCTTCTGAAGATTTGTGTACGGATAGAGAAATGGGAAGACACATTTAAACATCCGCATTCCTAAGAAACCTTGGACATTTTCAGTGCTACAAAATTTTCATGTATAATGCTTGATGGAAGATCATGGAGTAGATGAGAAGTTTTCTTTTATGCACTTTCCTGGGCACCTCAGTAAGTCGCTGTAGCTTCCCTAGATTTAAAAGGTGGACACGAAAGTAGGAGAGCTGTCTGGGAAAAGGAAGAGGTTGTGGGAACGGGGAAGGCGGACAGAGACGGTTTTGGTGATGTGAATGTGATTGAAGTACGCTGCACACATGTGTGAGAAGTCATACTACGCTGATTTTACACAACTAACCAAGGAAAGAATATAGATTCCTTAGGCTGGAGGAAGCTTCATGGTCACTGTAGGAACGTGTGTGATGGTGAGATGGGGTGCTAGCATCAGTGGCAGCCAGTCTCCTGAAGGGGAGAGTTGATAGGATGAGATTTACTCAAGAGCTGGTGGTCTTGAGAAAATAGGAGAGGCTGATGCTGCCCAGCTCCATCTTGGGGGTTTCGGGGCACAAGGACTGTTTTATAGAGAAGAAAGAAGCAGAGCTGGAAGTGGTGGACGGAGTGGGCTCTTACTACCTAGCTGAGTCTCTCCTTTTGGTTCTGTGGCAGGAACAGCATAACAGGCCTCTATGTTTTGGATCTCTTAAAGCTATTTCCTATATATTCTTAAAGCACAGACCAGGCCAAGCCTCACAGCAGGTTATACCATCGTGTTTACATTAAAGGCCTACAAGGGGCGTGGCCAGCAAGGGTCTCACTTCTGTACATCTAGAGATGATGGGAAAAGATGGGGGATGGAAAAGGACCAGGAGGGATAACAACCTCATGGTACTCTGCCAAGGACAACCCCAAAGAGCTGCTTTGTCCCTCTAGTTCTCCTCAGAAGCTAGTTTCATAAGGACACACGGGAAGTAGAGGCTTGCTTAAGATGTGGCAGCACGGTTAATGACAGGGATGGTCCATGGGTCTGCCCAAGGCTCTCTCCTACGATGGCACTTGCAGAGGGTTGCCTGCCTCTGTCTTGACCAGTTGGCAGCAGAAGGGATGCAGGGAATTTGGCTTCTCTGGTCCCTGTCCTTCTTGTTGGGCTAGCTTCTCTTCACATGGCCCAGTTTTGCTAGAACAATGAAACATGAGCTCACCAGAACAATCAAACTACTCTGTCAGCCACATTAGCCCTCAAAGAGTGTGGCTGGGGTAGGAAGTCAAATCGAAGGGGTCCTGATAGGCTCACACGTGGCAAGGCTGGGTCAGACCAGGTAAGCCAGTGTGGGAGGGAGGAGACCTCAGCACTGTACATGGCCTCTCGAGATGGGCTCAGCCAGAAGGTAATTGAGGCTTAGCACAGCAGCCACCCAGACGTGTCACTCTACAGCAGTGCTGTTACCTTGACAAAGCAAGGCTGATTGGAAATTAAAATGTGTGCAGTCGTGTGGGGAGTGCTTCCAAGAAGAAACAGAATCAACTTAGTGGCACCATGGAGACTCTTACAGCTGAATGCCAGATGCCAGGATTTTGTAAGGAAGCCACAGGGCTCCTGTCTGTCTTGAAGCAGAAGATTCAGTGCTTTAGTTGGGTAGAGCGGAGCTATTCAAGGAGCCACTGAAGGAGATATAAACCTGTGTTTTAGGATCCCAAGTGCGGGACCGGAATGTTCTTGTGAGAGAACAGGTGAGGTTAGTCCATTAGAAGATCAACCACCTCATGCAGGAGCTTGATTGTTGCCAGCTGAAAAGATCCCATGAACAGACTCTGGGAGGAGATATATAAATGGACCCATAACTGGAGGCAGAGTTTTTGGAGACTTGGGGTAGTTTCGGCTGTTCATCACTCCACTTTGAGACACTCCTAGAGAGAGCCACTCAAGGGAAGGCTTCAGGGCTCCGGCTCCTGCTGAGGTTCCGGGTTCTGGTTACTCCAGGTTCCAGCAGAAGAAATCGTGCTGATTACGTCAGGAGAATCGCTCCTCAGAACTGATATCCTTACGGTCTTGTTATTCTTTAATCTTCTTTTCCTATTGTTTCGGTTAGTCAGGTTATAAGGGACGTATGCTCAGGTAATAAGTTCATAATAAAATACATTGTTTAAGAAAATTGAGCCTATAGTCAGGTTCACTGATAGAGTGTGGCATACCTGATGCAGACCTAGTCTGGGGACCATGTCCAACATGTGCCTGACCATTTTCTCTGCATCTGTTTGCTTCATCCATGGTGTGTGAGGGGCATCTTTAAGTTGTCCTTCTGTCCCAAATTGTGTGTGTGTGTGTGTGTGTGTGTGTATGTGTGTGTACACTATGGGTCAGAAGGGACCTGTGTATCTGGTGAGTCAACATTTTTTTCTAATTCTTGTGTATTGAATGATACAGACACAAACATAGGGTTTGAACATTTTGGAAGCCTGTTGAACTCCCTATCTTTTGGCAGGAGGCTTAGTAATACCTTTAAAAAACTCTCACATTTCTGCTATAGAAAAAGTATGTATACATAGGTACATGGTCTGTGCTTTGATTGCTATGCGTTATGTCTGTATAGAGTGTGGTTATTGTATCTGACTTCCTTCATTAGCATTTTATGTTTGAAGACGTAGCTTTGAATACAGATACACACATACACATACTCCGACAAAATATTGACCTCCAAAGATACCCACATCTTCATCCCTGGAAACAGGACCATGTCATCTTACATAGCAGAAGGAGCCTTGCAGACATAATTAGGCATGGTGAGACAGCAAGTTCAACCTGGAGTGTTTGGGCACGTTTCATGGAACCACAAGTTCATTACAAGAGGAACGAAAAAGAAATTCAAGTCAGAAAAAGGAGATAGTGACCCAGCTTGTGGCTGGAAGATGGAAAAAGAAAAATGATCAAAGAGTAGCACAGCCTTGGAAGCTGGAGGAGAGGAGATGGAAGCCACTGACTGCTTCTGGCAGCTAAGCAGCCTGCCAGCCTCTGACTTCTGTAGTGGTAGAAAGTTTGCTCAGTGGTTAAGAGCATTTGCTGCTCTTGCAGAGGACCAGAGTCCAGTGTTCAGCACCCATGATGGGCAGCGCACAACTGCAGGTCTCTTCATATCTAGTGGATCTGATGCCCTCTTCTGGCCTCTGTGGGCACCTGCACACCAATGCCCATTCTCTCTCTCTCTCTCTCTCTCTCTCTCTCTCTCTCTCTCTCTCTCT
>OU015752.1:125040722-125056208 GCA_907169655.1 Acomys percivali | reverse complement strand
CTCTCTCTCTCTCTCTCTCTCTCTCTCTCTCTCTCTCTCTCTCTCTCCTTCTCCCTCCCTCCCTCTCTCCCTCCCTCCCCATCTCTCTTCTCCATCCCTTCCCCTCTACACAAGTTTAAATTTTTTTTCTAAAAAGCAATGTATTTTCCCCAGCCCTCAGTTCTCACATGCAACAATGTGACAATGTGATCTTATTAACTATTTTGTATTTACCCTTCTAGGTTTGCTTGTACATAATGAACAACATAAATATCAACGTAAACAACAAATGGTGGCACCACACGGTGCGTGTACTTTTGTATAATGAACATTATTTTTAAATATAGAATGGCATACAAATTCGCTTAACTAAAGCTAAGATGTCTGTTGACCACCATTATCAATCCTGGCTGTCTGTCTCTTAAGATACCTACTCTCTGCGTTCACTGCATGCCCCTGGGTCTTCCTTGGAATACCTTTGTGCAGGAGCCCATTGTACATGGACCTGTAGCCGCGATGCCTACCATTTGGGTTAGAGCCTGTGCTCTTACACAAGAGGTGTTATGCTCCAAGGGCTATGCTGAAACTTGGCATCGTATCTCTGAGATCTTCCTGCACTTCAGACCGCAGTGATGCTTCAGACTGCACAGTTGCTGGATTGCGTTCTGTGGCATGATATTTTCCTATTCCATTATTGGTGGACCTTTGAGTCATTTTAAACTTTTGCTATTAGGATGCTTCAACTGACTTTCTTATCCAGGCTTCTCCTGCGCATACATAAGTAGTTTCCTGGGTAGCAGTAGGGAAGAGGAAACACCAGGTCATAGGGTAGGTGCCTTCTCAGCTTTAATAGACCATGCCAAACACTCTTTAAAGGTGTCGGTCCTCATTTGTACTTTTTTCTCGCTAGTTTTTTTTTTCCGGGGGTGGGGGCGCTCTTCTCATTATAGAATCGCTAACACTCGATTTTATCTGTTTAATGTTTGCAGATTTGATGGGTGAAAATGGGATCCTTTTGTTTTAGTTGGCACTTGGAAACCTTTATCAGTGACACTTGAACAATTTTTCCAAGCTGCTACTTGAGCTTCCCATGCAGATCAGTTACGTTTCTTGTTGCTGCATTAGCATGCCCCAAAAGAAACAATGTGGGGGAAGGTTCTATTTGAGCTCACATTTGAAGGTTCAGTCTGTCTGGGCATGGAGGGGTTGGCGGCAGGAGCCGTCCATGGCTGTGGTAGTGGATTGTGAGGCTGTTTGCTTGAGTCTCAGAGGACTAGGAACCAGAGAGCCAGGCTGAGAGTGGGGTGGGCTCTACCCCTCAATGTCCACCACTGTGACCCATGCCTTCCAGACAGGTCTCACCTCTTAAAGGTTTCATGGATGCTCTAAATAACAACTCTACCTGAGGGACAAGAACTCAACAAATGACCCCATGGTAGACATTAACTGCCAAGCCGTAGCACTTTCTTATTGCACTTGAGTGTCAAATGTCCCTCTCATATGCAGATGGTCTCCAGATGATGACACTGCTTGGGGAGGTTATGGAACTCTTCGGATTTAGAGCCTCACTAGAGAATGTGTGTCACTGGGAATGGTCCTGATACTGGTGTGATGTGACCAGCCAACTTCCAACTCCTTCTGCCATGCCTTCCCTGCCGTGGTGGACAGTATCCCTTAAGACAGTGAACAAAATAAACGTTTCCTTCCTTAAGATGCTCTGCCAGATGTTTTGTTGCAGAGGCAAGAGGAGAGTCGAATTCACCTAACTGCTTGCTTACACGCTTGCACCAACTTTTCACCTATTGTTTATTTCTCATGGTCAGTGGGATCCTTACGCCCTCTTTCTGCCCAAATTCACATAACTGCACTTGGTGGTTTTGTCAATGGTTGCATAGGACCAAACCTTGCACATCACCCCCTGCCCCCGTTCGTACCTGAGATTTGCAGTCATAGCTTCTCTTTTCCATGTTGCCCAAGGCTGATTGCTGGACACAGTGGTACAGCTAAGTCGTTGTAAAAGCAAACAGATGAACAGATGGCCCATGAATCCGAAGATGCTTAGTATGTGGCTCTTTCCAGATTTGACACAGATAAATGAACATTTAGCAGTTCCTGTTGGGATGATTGCATAGGTGACTTCCCACTTGCTACTGGGGACAGTTCTGGAGTGACTGTCCTTGCACACAGATATCTTTCTCTCTCTGTTAGTTGCCTCAGTGGATTGGAGCTCTGGACATGGAATTGCTGACTCCCCACAGTACTATGCAGGTGACGCTTGCTTGTTTGAAAAGTGACACATTTGAATTGGAGACTAATTGGAGCAAGCATAGCAATATCACTGGGAGTAGAGGGAACATTGCACTGTGCAGTACCTGTGATTGCCAGATACTGTGCTAGCTGACTTCCTATATTATCTCATTTAATCCTCCCAAGAATCCCAAAATCACTTTTAAGAACTGCTTGATTGGCTTTTGAGAACTGTGTGAGATGTCATCATATACACTCTTATTCACCCCTCAACTTCCCTTTGTACTCCCCCAACACCTTCCACTCCTAATGTCATGTCTTCTTTTATCCATAGAGAAACCCAACACCTTCCACTCTTAATGTCATGTCTTCTTTTTTCCATAGATGAACCACTAAGTCCAGTTAGTGCTGCCCATATGTGCGTGGGTGTGGGGCCACCCACTAGAGCATGGGAAAGCTACCAGTGACCATACTCTCCAGGAGGAACTGTTCTCCCTTTCCCTAGTAGTTACTAGGTGCTACAGTTCCTCAGTGAGGGTAGAGCCTGCAGATAGATCACTACCAACCATGAAGGACTTGTGGCTGGCTCCATCTTGTGCAGGTAGCCAGGGCTAGTGTGAGTCCTAGATGCACTAGCCATATATGCTTGGAATAAAGTGGTCACAGAGCTCTTCTGTATTCCCTGGCACTTTTCCTATTCTGGGATAAAGAACTGCTTTTCCTGAGCATCCCGAGATACTGTGATGCTAAGTAGCTGGCCTGTGTATGCAGGACTGATGGGTGAAGAAGCCAGGATCGGAAGCCCTTTCTCTGTCTTCAAATGCCCCCCCCCCCCCCCCGTCCCCGCATCCCCGCATCTTTCTGCCCACACAGTGTTGTCTCTCAGTGAAGAGGCAGGTATGCAAACAGTTGGTGTCACACAGCCTCACAAGTACTGATTGTACCCGCTTGCTCTAGGCTCAGTGAGCAGGTAACAACATTTGTAATTAATGCAGCAAGTTTCTGTACAGATGCGTTAGATCAAGGTAATTTTACAGACTCCTAAAAACTGCTGGCTTTCTTAAAGAAGCTAAATATTTCTTTTGCAGTCGTCGTTAGGCATCTATAAATAAAGCACAGCTGTGGTGTAGTGGGGTGAACACTGAATTTAGGATCTGAAGTTGGGGGAACCATGCTGTTTGTGTCCTCCAAAGGCTGCTGTGTGACGGAGAGATACCAGGTGCTTTCATTGCCAAGAATGCACCTAATGCCCATGGTACAGAGAGGAGAAAGCTGGTGTGACTTGTCCTGGCCCTGAAAATTTGCCATGGTCATTTCATGCTGCTAATAGACATCAATGATTGGACATTTCCTCCACGCTACCAAGTTTCTCATTTAATCAGCATCACAAGGCTGGTAGGCCAGCAGTCTTTCTATCTGGATAAGGCATTGAACGGCTGATATGAAGGTCAGCAGCAAAGTTAGGAAGGGCCACACTGAATAGGTAGGAAAGCTGAGAGTTACTTCCTGACCTCCTGCCACTGTAGCCCCTGTCAAGCCCCATGCTGCCTTTACCCATCAACTAGGGGGTTTCCATGCTCGAACTAGAACTTTCTGTTTATGGTCAGCTGCAGGCTTCGGCTGGGAGGACCTTCCCTCTTGGGTACATGGCCCATTAAATCTGGCTTGTGGTCTGTGTTAAATGCTCCTTTCAGGGGGTAAGCCTGGGCTTTCTGGCCTGCCATAGTCACTGTATCTGCCTTAGATATTATAATTTTCCTGGTGATCCTGGGGAGCTTCTGCAGACAGCAAGATCCCACCATCTTTTTGGGAGCACTCTGCCCCCTCACTGACAGAGGAGGCAGTCGCCCAGCTCTGCAGAGACTCTGTATCACAGCCACAACGCTCTGTCTCTGACACACTTCTGGGGCTGCTATAATTTTTTTTCTCTGTTTTAGCTGCCTCCCCGACCATCTTGCTCGCAATATAAGCTCCAAATGGCCTGGAACTCATCTTTTATGGCCTCCGCCAGATTAAACATTTAGAACGTAATACACTGGCTTCAACAACAATTGCACAGTCTTCTAACCAAGCAGCATATTGATTTCAATTTAGACAATCACACACATTTTCAGGTCTTCGGGGAGACTCTGGGAGCTTTGTTGTTCAGGAGTTCATAGCCCTGCCAGTTTCTCATCTGGGTCTAGGAGAACCTCGAGGTCCCAAGGTGGGGAACAGGCCTCCTTCGATGCTCTGTATTTTCTTTACTGGAAATAAGAAGAGGCCAGCCTCCCTCCTTGAGACTTCTGCAGGGTAAAGGGGAGGAGAGGGCTCGACCCACTGTCTCTCTGGCGAATGTCACATGACATTGGCTGGTTCATTTCCCTTTTTTGTCCTTAGGCTTCTCCCTAGTATTTGGGCAATGAGGACATTCACTTCACAGAGTGGATGTGACCAGTAATGAATCAAGCAGAAGATCTTCCGCAGAGTTTTAGTTGCTAAAACGAAGCCTCCTGCCCAGATCCGCACTGCTTTTCTGTTAAGTAACTTATCATGGCAGACTATCTCAGTGTCCAAGCAGGACTTCTTCTTGCTCCAAAGAGATCCTTGCTCATCCTCCATGGTATGAGGAGAATGGAGCCTGGCGTTTTGCATTTGGGCAAAAATAGTGACTGTGGTGGCTTGGGGTGATTGTCAACTTGACAGCATCTCGGATTACTTAGGAGACAAAGCCTGGGCACATCTGGGAGGGATTTCTCAGAATGGGTTACCAGAGGCCAAGAGGCCAGAAGACCTACCTCACCTGTGGGCAGCACCAGCCCAGCGGCGGGAGCCTGGACCACACAAGCATGGACACAGGAGCTGAGCAGCAGCATCCATCTCCCGGGCATGGACACAGGAGCTGAGCGCCTGCATCCATCTCCTGAGCATGGACACGGGAGCTGAGTGCCTGCATCCACCTCCTTCTCTTTCTCACTGCAGGCTCAGTGTGACCAGCTGCCTCACACTGCTGCTGCCACGACGTCACACTGTACAGGACACAGACTGTAGAGGAATTTTAATTCACAATAATGGCTGCTCTGGCAAGAGATCACATCTGAAGACCTTCTAGGTCCGTGTGATCTGGCTGGAATACAGACATGCCTTTAATCCCAGGAGAAAGAGGCCAGCGGAGCTGAGTTCAAGGCCAGCCTGGGACAGAGCAAGCCTCAGGTAAAGAAAAGTTTAGGTCCAGGCTTAATCTCAGAGCCTAGGAGACAGAGGATGCAGGTCCCTGTGTGCTGTTCATTCTCTGTGGTTGAGTCAGTGAGTTGAGAGTCAGTGCAGTAGAACTAAGTTTGTGACAACTCAGTTGGTGGAATCCAGGGGCAGTTTTTACTGGGAAAGTTTTACAGAGAGAGATTGAAGAGAGAACAAGTCAGACACAGGTGAAGACAAGAAGGAGCCAGAAAATGAGGAGCCAGAACATTAGAACAGACTGCTAGAGTTAGTTTGAGGCCAAACAGCAATCCAGTGAGAAACTAAGAGAAGCCAGTTTGAATCAGTCAGCTAGGAGAGGTGTTTAAGCCAGAATAGCTGAGTTGAACCAGCCAGCAAGAGTTCAGAAAGAATGAGGCCTGGATTAGATTGTACAGAGGCCAGAAGCTTCCAGGACTAGGCCTAGGTTAGCAGAAGGAGGCAGTAAGCATCCAAGGCCACATTTAAAACAGGCGAATGAAGGTGACTTTTACAATGGACTGTGCCCTTGATGCGCACCAATATAAGTTGACAACAACCTTGAGTTGTTGTCATCATGTGCTTTGTTGCAGTAATGAGAAGTTAGCGCAGGCACTGGTGACCGACAGCTTCATCAGACACCTAATGGCAGGGATTTAGCCACAACATCAGACCTCACTAGGGCGTGCATGTATTCATTCCACATCCATGTGCAGAGATCCTCAGGCTGTCCAAGCCCTACATTCAGTGCTGTGACATCATTGCAAACATGTCAGCACTCACCCCCAAGGGTGGAAGACAGGCACACAAAGCTAATGTCCTTGTGACACGCTGGCAAATGTTCTCAAAGAGCACCCACCAGGCCGGGGAGAGCTGTTCGAACCCCCTTATACCCTTTTCTGTTCTCAGGGAACACCATCTGTTAAGCTGCATCTCATAGCCCAAAGCTGCTGGGGGATGCCACTTAAATCCAGTGGCTTAGGCACGCCACAGGAGGCTGTGTCTTGACTCATAAAAGAGAGGTCACATCAACAGGCCAGCAGGGAGGAGAGGCCAAGTGAGCAAGTGTCCACTCTCAGTGGAGTCAGCTCTCTGTAAGGTGGTCTTCCAAAAGCCCACCCATTTATCTGTGGGGAGGACTCAGCACTTTGCTGCTCCTCTGCTGAGCAGGGAGGGAGAGCAGTCAAAGTGGGCAGGTAGCTAGTGGTTGGTGCAAAGGCACATGATGAAACCTTGTTTTTTGTTGTTTTGTTTTTAATACCTTTTTGAGATGTCCTGACGTCATCTTACAAATAAATATGGGTAAGAAAGTTGTCTGAACAGAGGTCTATGGTACAGTGCAGGCCATACAGGCTTTCCCTGGGGCTGTGTAATGTTGCTTTGTACTTCTGAATGAGGAGCGAAGGTTTTTGTGTGGAGAAGAGGTGAGAGGGTAAAGCTGACTTGGAGGCTACTGGGAACTGAAGTTTCCAGAACTTAAAAAAAAAGTAGCTGCACCCATGTTGAAGATTCTATAAGGCTCAGCCAGGTGTGGTGATGCCTATAATCCCAGCACTCAGGGAGGCAGATGCAATCAGATCTTTGGGAGTTCAAGGCCAGCCTGGTTCTCAAAGTGAGTCCAGGACAGCAAAGGCTACACAGAGAAACCCTATCTTGAAAACAAAAACAAAAACACAACAAAACAACAAAATGATTCTATAAGGCTGAATGACTGAACTCCCTGGTTATGTTGGTTATGGTACATAGCAGAGCCAAACTATCTGAGGGCTGTTTCTAGTCCCTTTGAAAGTCACTGGTTCCCCAATCCTTTGTCTGCTGTGAGATCCCTGTGACTATTACAGCTTTTGAAATATGAGGCTGGAGAGATGGCGGGCTCAGGGGTGAAGAGCACTGCTGTTCTTCAGAGAGTTTGGGTTAGGTTTCTGGGACCCATAATACTATCATTCTAGTTCCAGGGGATTGGGTGGCTTCTTTTGGGCTTTGCAGTCACTGCAGACATGTGGTGTGTGTGTATGTATGTGTGTGTGTATGTAAGACACACATATTCAACACACACAAAATAAATAAATAAAAACTTTTAAAGGTCTCTAAAATATATTCTTAACAAATTCCTAGCATCCACCAATATAAGAACATATCAGATAACATTGGAAACCTATACTAAAGGCTCTTTTTTTCTTTGCTGGTTCCCTGCCTTCCTCTGGTCTCCACTCGTGTATTTGCTAAATTCCTTGGTTTCTGATCTGCAACTAAGAAACGGACACTCATATCTGACATGAGGATACAATGAGAGCTGTGTTTCTTCATCAATCCTGCTAAGAGGGAAGGGGCTGTGGAAACGACACAGAAGTGTTTCCCTTCCAAGCAGAGAGGCTGCTCTTTCTGTCTGTAACTGTGACAGGAAGGCGAGAGAGAACTCCACGGAGTGTTGTCCCAGGGTATCGTATGATGAGGCAACTCCAGGAGGTGTTGTAATTCTGGAGCCTTAAGCTGACCATGATGCCCTGCCCTGAATATAGATAGAGCAGCAGTGAAAGGAGTATTGGTATTTCAGTGCACGGCCAGGGCCTCGAACTGCTGGAAAGCTGGGCTTTTAAGAAGAAGCCTGGAAGCTATGGTATTCAATTCTTTTAAGAAATTTATTACTATGTCTATTTTTTTTTTTGAGACAGGCTCTTATATAACTCTATATCGCCAAAGATGACCTTGAACTTCTGATCCTCCTGCCTTCACTTCCCAAACACTGGAACTGCAGGTGTGCACCACTGCACCTGTCTATGGAGTGCTGGGATTTGAACCTGGGGCTTTGCTCATGGTAGAAAAACACTTTCCCAACTGAGCTACATTCCCGGCCCTGCCCTCTTCAGATTCTTAATATGACCTGTCAGGACGGCGTGAAGCAAATTGTCCCTCAGGTCAGAACAACTCTATGCCCTTAAAAAGCTCCTGACCCCAGCTGCAGATAAATCAAGTCAGAATAACAAATATCACTCGATAAATGTAAGTCTCTTTGCCTCTCAGCAGTGAAGGAGCCGAAAGGCAGTCAGAAAAGCATGCCACAGGAAAGGCCTGTCATGGCCATCACCAGGGACCTACTTTATGGAGATGTGCTCAGAGATATGGGGACAGAGAGCAACCAGGGCTGGTGTACTCTCATGACCCTCTCTCTCCGCATTATGCTCGCCTAGCAGTGTTCTGTTAGACTCACTGCTGTAATGCGCATCCATGTTACTGGCAGCCTGTCCTCTCCCCCCACCACTGCCCTACAGACACCTCAGCAGACTCAGCCTGTCCCCAATGGACAGCACCATCCCGTCACCTAGACTGTTTCCTTCTCACTAGTACTCCATTCCGTCTCCACCCTTTAAGTTGATTTCTTCTGGAATTTTGTCACAGTGATGGAAGCTGTACCAGTTTAGTTAGGGCCCCCTAGAGGAACAGGATGGGTATGCATTGTAAAATGGCCTACTAAGTCGGCTTACACAGTAGGGCTGGGAAGTCCGACAGTGGCCATCTGCACACTGGAGAGCCTGAAGGCCAGTTAGCTGTTCATCCCCCAGCCTTGGACACCTCAGCAGTCATAGGCTGGTTCTGAAGACTTGCAAGATTTATGATGAGTTGCTGGTCATCAGGCCATGTGGGAAGGGTGAGGCGACACCAGTGGCCAGTAGCACGGTAGACGGGGTGGGGTGGGGAGTTGGGGAGGGTGGGGAGGGTGGGGAGGGTGGGGAGGGTGGGGAGGGTGGAGGGGGTGTTTCTGTATCTGGGCTGCCTACAGGAATGTGCAGTTCGGTCCTTCCTGGAAATGCTCCCACGGACTAGCAGAGAGGTATGCTTGATTAATTCCAGGCCCTATCGAGCTCACAGCTGTGACTAACCGCCACTTATCGGACCCAGCCTTTACGAAGGGTTCCAGGCTGTGGAAATTGGTTTTACAAGGTAGAGTTCATTGAAGAAAAGTGTAAATCTAGGCCTGGAAACACTTCTTAATGTTTCCCCTTTGAATAACTAGAGCTGTCAGAACGGGCCTCTTGCCTACTTGATTGACAGCTGTCAATCTTTCTCTCTCACACACTCCCTCATTGTGTCCAGCTGCCCTGCACTGGGAACTTAAAGTGAGCAGGTCCTTCTTTGGCAGTTGACCATGCTGTCATCACGACAGCTGGCTGTGTGGAACACTCATAGACACTCCCTGGAAACTCCGGTCCAGCTAGGAGGACAACTGTGACCATACCTGCCACTAACACAATGGCTTCTGTCGTCAGAAACTTGATCCAGTTATAATGCCCTAGACAGTTTGTACTGGATCCAAGAGACCCCATTTCAGCCAAGACAAACTGTGGGGGCCCCTAGATGATCTCTCCTGTACCTTTTCCCCACATCAGGTAGGGGGCATTTTCTTAGAGTTTCCTTGAAAAGCCAGTGATCTGCAGGCTGGAGACCATGCACAGGAGAAGCCATCTCGCCTCAGACGCTGTGCAAAAGCATACCATGCCCCTTCTTCCACAGTTAAGCGGCAGACTCTCTCTCTTCAGGTCAGTCTGGAGAATTCCCTCCTGTGCTCCAAGGCCCCGGAAAGAGCCTTTCCCACACAGTGACTTCTCGGCACATCGTTTTCATTGAGGCTAGAGTGGGGTAGACTGGTAACACCACAAGTAGATGAAACTCTGGGCCTCTAGGCCTAGGTACCAGCCTCAACTTGCAGGCTGCTGGTGAGCGACCTAGACCATCAGCGCCAGGCTCTGTCAGCAGCTAGAAAGGGGCTGGAGAGTTCCACGGGGCTACCACGAATAGAGAAGAGGGGCCTCTGAGGGTCTGTAAGGGGCTAAGAACGTGAGAGGTGGAGGAGCAAGAAAAGGCTGCAAAAGCAGGAAGCCGGTGAAGAGATGAGCAGAAAAACCACAGACTTCAGCCACTCAAGAGTTCAGGAGAACTGCAGAGTCCCAGGCGCTGAGGGCCCTGACAGCTGAAGCTCTGAGCTGTAACACTGGCTGCCAGGTCCCGGGCCTCAGGCACCTGGAGCTAGAGCAGGTAGCCTCAGACTTGAACACCGAGGCTCTGGTTTTAAAAACCGAAGACCATAACCAACACTTGCTCTGGCGCCTTTCCCCCTACGCTTAGCTCTGTATCGCTGGTGATTTCCTCCACGTGCGTTCTCCTTTTTGCTTTGATCCCTTGTCTGTGTTAACTGACTTCTGTTCACAGAGACTCCTCTGCCTCAGATGAGTCTTCCAACCTCACCTTTGATGACTCTCAGGCCACCTCCTTCCCCCCAACACTTGGTTCAGGAATCTCCTTGCAGTCTCCCATGATGCCCTGCCCGCACCGCCCTTCACACGCCCACCTTTTATGCAACCCAGTTCTCAGCCTGGGCTCCTCACATGCTCTCGGAGAGGGGCTGACTCTTAATTCACTTTTAAAAATTGCCTGCTGTTTGCCTGGTGACTGGTGCCAAGAAGAAATGCGGTACAAGTCTGTGGGCTGGAAGACACCACAGCACTAACAAACCCTCCATCAGAGCTCTCTATGGACAGACCCGTGACAACTTTCTCCTCTCAAAAGTGTTTATTCTGAAACCAAGAGGCGTATACTCAGGGTCAGCTGTCAGACCCGCAGTCCATTTCTCATCTTCTGGCTGGAAGGCTGTCATGGGCAAGGCTTGGCCGAGGTAGTCTCAGATAGGATAGCCCGAGGAGGAACAGGGGATGCGAAGTCCCAGCGAGGCGAGGATTCCACTCTGTTGGCAGACATCCTCTTTATGAAAAGCCAGCCCTGCCCACTCTGTCCCATCTGTTTCCTGGGAGCCTGGGGGAGCATCGGAGCCTCAAACTGTTTGTAAGTAACACAGGGACCTGTGCTCAGGTGACCAGGATGCAGCTGTGGGCTTCTTTCTCCTCCCTGTCAGGTGTAACCTCCTTAGGAAGGCAGGCAGGCATTCCTGGATGAGCAGCTCCCACCACCATGGGAGCTGTGACTTTCTACCCTGGGCACCACTGGAATTGCCTAAGGAGCTAGATGTCTTCAATGCCAGGCAGGATTCTGCAGAATGTGTGTGATTAGGGTGGCAGGTGGTGGGCCCGAGCCGTAGTAACTTCTGGAACCGAGTGCGTGGCTGTAGTGTGTGTGTAAGGTGAGGGGCTGGGTGGGAGAGCATCAGACTGACCACATATGACCTCATTTGCTTCCTTTCAAGAATGAGCTACAGCACCGGCTGCCTTCCCATACCAATGTCTTCTCTGCGGGCGAGTGACTGGCAAGAGGCAAATTCTCTGCCAAGAAGCAGCAAGATGATTTCCCCCAGGATTATTCCCGAAAGAGACGAGCACGTGGTGTGGTCTGTTGGGTGATGCCCTCCCAAGCAGCCCATGGCATCCGTTTCCCACTGAGAAGACTAAAATTCTAGGTCTGCGATGTTGTAACCATCGCCAGGGCAGGTTGCTGAAGAAGTGGATGTCTGCGTCTGGAAACAGCTGGAGACTTCACTTCACCCAGTTTCCTGCTGGCCCTGGAAGTGAACAGACACTGTTGAGTGTGTTCAGTGCTTGTCTTGGGGGAGGGGGGGCTAGGAGCGGCTGATATATCTGAACAAAACTATTCCAGGAGGGGCCCAGCCACTAGCTGATGCCTCCCTCCTCCTCTCCGCCCTCTCCTTTCCATCTTCCTTCCTTCCTCCTTCCTTCCTTCCTTCCTTCCTTCCTTCCTTCCTTCCTTCCTTCCTTCCTTCCTTCCTTCCCCCTTCCTTCCTTCCTCCCATATTTTCTCCCTTTCTCCATTCCTTTTCTTCCTTTGTTTATTTTTCTTCATGAATATCATTCAATGTGAACAAAACATGAAATGATGCATATCAGGAAATTTACAGTCAAGTAGGGAAGAAAATAGACACCATAAATGTGAAATTATAATTTATGAGCAGGTTGCCCAGGAAAAATCAACCTTTCACATTGGACGGAGAAGGCGAACTTCAAGCTACTCCTATGGAGACAGAAGGAGACAAGCATGGAACGAGGGGGAAGGCCTCCCTAGTCTGAAGGGGCAGCATGAGCTAAGGCTGCGCAGTAGGAAAACACTTGTTTTCATTCTAATGTCTTCCTGAACATTCCCTGGTTCCCAGCTGTCTGTCAGGCTGTAAGAATGTAGAGAGATAGATTAGTGGTTAAGAGCACTGACTGCTTTTCCAGAGGCCCTGGGTTCAATACCCAGCACCCACATGGCAGCTGACAAACCATCATAACTGTAGTCCTATGCAATCTTATGCCCTTTTCTGGTGTGCAGATATATATGTAGACAGACAAGGCATCCATATATGTAAAACAAACAAATAAATCTTGGAAAGAACATAGAAATAAGAGCTGAGAGTTAGGGCTGTAGATCAGTAAAACCAGCCCCATGAGATGAGAGCTAGACACAGTGGGGTAACTGTCTGTAGTCCCTGGCAAGTGAATGCAGAAGTGTGAGGCCAGCTTGGGCAATGTAGCAAGACCCTATCTCTTACAAGGGACTCTAGATGAGCAAGGCATAGTCCCTACGTTCTCAAAGAAGCCCTGGTTCAGTGGGGCTTGGTGTGTAAGAAATAGCAATAAACAAAGTTCAGCAGAACGTGGGAGAGAAGTTCGCTTCTGTTCAGTGTGTGAAAAGGTATGTGGGCACAGCTTGCTCCCAGGTCTCAGCAGACAGAAATGAAGTGTCAAAGAGCGTAGGCACTCACTAACATCTGGAAAGGATTTTCCTGGGGAGTCAATGAGACATTGCTCTGTAACCAGGAATTGCACACCTACAGTCAGTGAGGGTCAAAGTGCATGACGAGTTGAGTGAGGCCTGGGCTGCAGAGGGAAGCATGCACTGTGGTGGGCATGTGGCTAGATTCCAAACCGGTCCATGAATGACAAGAGGGGTCTGCTTTGGGTTACCTGGCAACAGGGGTAGCTAGGGAGGGCGGTCTGTGCTCTCAGACAAGGCTACCATTTCCATGGGGTTCTGCGGTACTCCCCTTCTCCTCAGTCCAAATTAGCTGCGTCTGAGTTCAAGTCACACACAGTGGGGGCTCTAGGGTTTTACTGATCTGCAGCCCTAACTCTCAGCTCTTATTTCTACGTTCTTTCCAAGATTTATTTGTTTGTTTTATATATATGGATGCCTTGTCTGTCTACATATCAGGCATCAGACAGTTGTCGTCCCCTGGCACCTATGCACACCTTGCCCTTCAGCAAGAGCCTCTGATGCTATGGTCCCACACGTCCATTTTTTCTATTTTCCAGGGGTAAAACCACTTCCATATCACTTCCTCTAAATGGAGACCAGCAAAGGGATGGTGACACAGTAGACACTGCTGTACCACAGCCAGAGAACACCTCTGCTGGATGCCAAGGGGCCTGGGCTGGGCCCACCAGCTCCAGAGGCTTCTAGTGCTGTTTCCTACAGTGGCCCCGTGTGGGCTCCATAACAGGTGGTTGTTGGGAACAGGCAAGAGGGGTGTGTACACATTTGAAGAGTGTTGTGAGCCATGTTGAGCGTTTGAACCTCATCTTTGAGAAATGAGGACAGGGGAGGATTTCCAGCATGGGGTGGGGGTCAGGGCTGGTTGTGTAAAGCATTTCACTATTGGCAGATGAGGAGGACGGGCTGTGGATGAGCACTGAGCTTTACAGGAATGTTAGCTCTGAAGGGCCAGGGATGGGAGGGTTGTCTCTTGTCTCCCCCACTTCTTCCCCAAATTCTGGAAAATGGTCAGGAGACAGATAGATAATGAGAACAGAAGGTGGTGGGGTATGATAGTTAAGCTTAGCGGGGGTCCTGGGGAGGGATCGCATTTAGGGATGCCGACAGCAGACAGCACTCTACCACCAAGGACAGGGGCTTCAATGAGTTACTGGGGGTTGGGGTGATAGTCTTTAGTCTCTATCTTATACCAAAGAGCCGTCAACTCCATTATATTCCCAGGAAGTCTGAGCAGGGAACCATCTTCATCTTGGGTTGCTTGGTGACACTATAGCATATTGATGTGCCCAATGGATGGGATTCTTACCAATTTGACTGTCACCAGGCTGAAAAGGCTACATTCAGTTTATCTCTGGCCTTTTTATTCTGTTTAACGTGGAAAGGCAGGGCAGGAGTTAAGAGTACTTGTGCTGCAAGCGTAAGGAGTGGTAGAGTTTGGATCCTAGTGCCAACAGAACAAGGCAGGAGTCCTTGAAAAGTTCTGTTATCCCCGGATTCAAGAAGCCAGAGGATCACCAGGTCTTTCTGGCTTTCAGCCTAGCTAACAGCAAGCCTTGGGTTTGTGGAGAGACCCTGATTCAAAGGAAAAAGGCAGGTAATGATAGATGTCCTCTCTGGCCTCTGTGTGCACACACTTGTGCATGCACTCACACAATCAGAAAAGTTATGTAATAACATGGAAAGGAATGATGTGAACATAAGCTTTTCTCTTGGAAGTGGCCACAATTCAACTTCCTGCTGCGCACAGCTGCCCTTTGAGAATCTTCGCTAGATTCTGAAAATGGGGTCTCCACCTAGGCAAGCTGTTTGCTTCAACTGCTTGGCCTTTTATATATATTCAGGATGGTTGAGGTGGTCATGACTTTGTAGCCTCGAGCCTGGTTTCTACAGTGAATCAGTCGGGTTCTTAATTCTAAGCCTCAGACATAAAGAAGTTTGAATAATATAAGCAGAAAATAAACTTGATTATTTCATTGTGGTAAATACACATACAGCTGAAAACATGTGAGATTTCAGCCCGTTTTAAAGTAGCATTAATAAGATTCACAGTGTTGTGGGAACATCATGACCATTAATTTTGAAACCTTTTTTATTTCTCCAATAGACGTCACCCCATGAGGTAGTGGCCACCCCTCCTCTCCTTACCACCACCCTTTGGAGCCTGTGTTTTATTCTGCACCCTCCAATCTTCTGGATTCTTCATTAAGTGGAATTTTAGAATCTGTGGGCATGATTCAGAACTTAAAGCTTTTCTGCTTTCCTTTTATGCATGCGTATATATTCATGCACCATCCTCCTACCCGTGTGTGTGTGTGTGTGTGTGTGTGTGTGTGTGTGTGTGTGTGTGTG
>OU015752.1:125010735-125040712 GCA_907169655.1 Acomys percivali | reverse complement strand
GTGTGTGTGTGTGTGTGTGTGTGTGTGTGTGTGTGTGTGTGTGTGTGTGTGTGCGTGCTCATCTGAGCATCTTCCTTGGGCACCTTCCTTGGTTGCTGCTCAAGTTACTTTCTAGACAGGGTCTCTCACTGGACATAGAGCTCGTAGACCAGCTGGCCAGCAGACTTTAGGATCCTCTTGCTTTCAGTGCTGGGATTGCAGATATGTGCCTCTGCACCTGGTTTTTGTTGGTGTTGGAGATCCACACTTATGGTTTGTGTGTTTTTTTTTTTAAACTTTTATTTTATGTGTATGGATGTTTTACCTGTATGTATGTCTGTACAGAACATTCATGCAGTGACCACAGAGACCAGAAAAGAGCATTGGATTCCCTTGTGATTAGAGTTAGACAGTTGCAAGCTGGCATGTGGATGCTGGGAATTGAACCTGCTTCCTCTGGGAGAGCAGCCAGTGCTCTTAGCCACAGAGCCATCTCTCCAGCCCTGACCTTATGTTCTTCTGCTTGAGTAACAAGCACGTACTGAGCCGTGTCTCCGACCCTGGAACCTCATTCTTCTTAACAACTGAATAATATTTCATTTATATGTGTACATAGATTTTGTTTTCAATTCAAAAAAATGAATTTTATAAAAGCAGTTGCGTAGATTCTAGGAAACAAGGCCTGGAGCCCACACAGCCAGTGTGGGGCTTCGGCTGTGACCTGAGGGGAGATAACCCTGGTCTCACCTTCTGGCTTGTAAAACAGGAATAAAAAATCCTGTGCTGATTGTTTGCACATTTGAGATACCATGTACAAGTCACTTAGCACAGACCAAACTGCCCATGTGAAAATGGTGCTCATAAACATTATTTTTTATTATTATGGCCCGAAAAAAACCTCAGCTTTCACTTCTCTCTTATTCTGAATCAGATGAATGGAACGTTTTCTAAAACATCTCCTAAAAATGAACCTAGGTTGCTGTCTTGGACATTTTCCCCATCAATCCCTGCTTGCGGGGTCTTCTGAGGGAAGGTGGTGTCTGCCCTCCTACTGGAGACTGGAATTCCCCAAACCCTTCTGGCCTGACATCCTGGTGACTGAGGCCAGTTTCAGGATTTTCCTTCCCAAGCACAAGCTTGAGCTGTGGAGCTGCAGAGGCGCCAGGTGGCTGACCGGTCTGCTGATTAGGAGGGAATAAAATGGCACTCCTTTTGCACCTGTGGCCGTTGACTCTCACCAGCTCCCTGAGGAGCTGAGCCCTTGCCATGGGAACCAATTACAGGCAGAGAGGGTGTTATGGTGCTATTGAAGTAGACGCACCTGGTTTCTAGACCAGCCTCTGCCATTTACAGGGCAAACGCCGCCTTGTTTGATGGGACAGGGAAGGCATTTCCATGGAGCAGCAGAGAAGAGCACAGCATCCAGTAGAGGTACTATGGGAGAGGAGCCCTGGGATACCACTATGGGCCTGGCGCATCTAACTCAGAAGTCTGGGGTGCACTAGCCGGTCCCTCCCACAGCTCTGCCTGCCTCACTTAGGACACCCCGCAGTGGGAGACTTTGGTGCACCTTAAATTATATCCTGGGTTACATAAGCCATTTTCACAAAGGGTATAACATATCCCAGACCTCCCTGCCCTGCCCCTTTCCCTCCTCAATCCTCCTTTTCTACTTCTGTTGCTTTTCTCCTATTTTCATGCCACAAGATACCTGTGTGATTTTATGTAGCTATTAAATCTAGGAGCCATAAACAAGGGAAAACACGCATTTTTTATTTTGTCTTTCTGAAACTGGTTTAATCACTGAATCCACTCCTGCAAATGACTTAACATCATTCCTCGTGTCTGAAAAGAACTCGATCATGCACACAGGCCCCGTTGTCTCTACTCAGCCTCTGCCGTTGCCACCTAGGTTGGTTCTGTGCTTATTTCAGTGATGCACAGGGCGCTGGTATCCCTGTGCTCTGTTGACCTGGAGCCTTTTGGGAATGGTATAGCTGGGTCACATGGAAGATCTAATTTTAGTTTTTGATGTATCTTTTAAAGTCACCCTTAGCAACTGAGGAGCCGGGCAATGTTCTCTTCAGTATAGCTGCGGTTTGATAACTCTGGGCAGAGGCTCCATCTGGCAGGCCTAACCTTGAGAGCTGGTTCTGTCCCTGTTCCCTAAAGTGTTTTACTCGTTCCTGAGACTTTTTCTTTTTTTGTGCAGAAACAATCTTGTTCTATCAGAATGATTTTCACTCATAGTTGGGGTACCCTGAGAATTCTGATTTGTACACTGCTTTTGGACTTGGCTCTTGCCTTGGGGTGCATCAGAGAAGTGGCAAGCTGTAGTCATGGGCGTCCTGGGGCCACTCTATAATGATTCTCCCACGGGAGTTTCCACAATGGGGGGCTGTGTTGCTGAGACAACAATGGTGTTCTATGGCCTCTAACACCCCCAGTCCTCACTTACTCTTTTAATATTCTTTTTGTGTTTGGCAAGTGATGTAGCCTAGCCTCGTTTCACAGATGTAGGCAATGGGTCTCAAATTCAGCGGCTAAGAGAAGGACTATTGTCAGCACAGACTGAGACATTGCTTGACCAAGAGACAGCCCCTTTGGGTCAGAATGCATGGTTTCTGACATGGTCCGAGGGTCCATTTACCCCCTAACTGTGAGCTTGGAAAGGAAGGAGCTCATAGCAGATCTTCCTTAATGTTGCAGTTTGTGGTACAGTTGCACGAAGGCTACCTGATTGATTCTCTGCCTCCAGCCCCGCCCCCTGCAACTCTGAGTTGGAGCAGGACACTATGCTTGCTTGCTAGGGACTGGGGCACACAGGTGGCTCATTGTCTTATGCCCTAGGGCTGCAGTAAATTGTTATTATCTGGTCTCCAAGCCTCTGGCAGAGATGGGGAGGGAAGTCTGCGAAAGTGACATTTCTGTAAATAACCACACCTGGTTCTGAGAGCGGAAGGATTGGCATGTCCCTGTAGCCTCATCAATTACCATCAACCTTTTGCAGAGGGAGCCCCAGGGAAGAGACTGCCTTCACACCCTTATGGTTATTTATAGCCACCTCATCTTTTCCACACTCAGGGTGTCTGGGTCAGTTGGCAGCAGCCTTCTTCCACATGGGCTTACAGTCTTCCAGGACTAGTGGATCATGTTGCTTAGTACAGTCCAGAGGGCATAGCAGCCAGCGAGTCAAAGAGCGAATGTGGGAAAGGAGCCTCGGGTGTGCCTGAGTTTCCTAGCTTTGTGCAGCTCTCTACTGGGGAACACTGGCCAAGTAGCTATCCAGCGTCGGGGTTCAGTGACCATCTTTGCAAACAGGTAGCCTGGATCCAGAACCCACTCTGTTACACAAGCTACGTGATAGTAATATAATTGAAACTCTGTATCCTTTTTTTTTTTCATCTGTAAAACGGGATAATGCTCCCTCTTAGGGTTATTGTGAAATTTGAATGCAAGGGGCCCTTATGTCCTTACTCCAAGGAGGGTTTAATAATTAAAGTTGATTATCAACTTGGCTGGATTTAGAATCAACACAGAAGCATTCCTTTGAGTGTTCTATGAGGATGTCTCCAAAACATATTTAACTGGAGGGGGTAGACCCACTCTTAATTTAGGTGGTATCAACTTGTCATGTGGTGTTCACCAGAGAAGACTGCTCTGACATAGGCTTACGCCAATAGAAAGTCTTTATTAGCCAGCCAGTGACTACACTGAGTACTTGGGATCCCAGCATAGCAGTGAGCCTTTCTCAGGGTGAGTTTTTAAGCACAAAAACCATGTTCTGGGTTTATATGCTTTGATTTGCAAGAACAGTTAACCAGAAACAGAACTACAGAAACTAAAAAAGCAAGATTAGTAAGTTTATAAAAAGCAAAGTTAGTAAGTTTAGAGATTTTTCCCGTAAGTGTGGGCTTTGATGGATTTGGTCTTTGTTTTCGTTTGGGCAGGTGGTGCTGTCTACGTGCTGAATTTTACAGCCTGGATAGTACCATGGAAGTGTGCTAAGTCAGTTATGCTAAGGTCTGGGGCCCTGTCACAAAGCCATGGCTTCAGGTCCAGGACTGAATAAATAAAAAGGAACAAGTGAGCTGCACAGCTGCATTCATCTCTCTCTGTTTGCTGTGGATGCAGAGCTAGCAGCACCTGGTGGCATTGACGCCATGTCTTCTATCCATGGTAGGCTACATCCCTTCTCAGATCACAAATAAAATAAACTTTCTTCCACAGATCGCTTTGTGTTAGGAATAAGGAAAGGCACCAGTACAAAGGGCTGGTTCATAGGGTGGTTTTCCTGTAAGACAACCCACCAAAGGAAAGGGGGCTGCCTCTAGTGTCAGAAAGCAGAAGCCACATTAGGATGGATTACCTGCTCTAGGTACATTTTCCTGCTCAGCTCCCTCCTTCCATTATGCTGAAAGTATATCACCACTGAAAGTATATCATCAAAAATACACAAACTTGAGGAATTAGCACAATAAACTCTCAGATACTTGCCGCTCAGCCCAAATAACGAACTGGAGCCTGGGGGTGGGTGGCTCAGAGGATAAAGAGGCCTTCTGTTAGCCAAATGTGAGGACCTGAGTGCGCATCCTCAGAATCCACCTGGAGTGAGGGTGGGAGTGGCAGCTGCCTCTAATCCTACCCGCCCCCCTCGGGAACCAGTGAAGTCTGCGTTTAGCAGGAGGCCCTGCTCCAGGAAAGGAAGTGGAGAGCGATCACAGAAGACAGCCAGCATCAGCATCAAGCCTTCACACATGTGTACTTATACCTGGATTTCTAAGAGACAAGACCTCTTAACAAAATCATGCCATTTTCACAAAGGAAAAAAAAAAAAGGCTTGACAACAATTCAGATTACTAAATATGATTCAATAATTAAATATTCAGAGAGTGTCAAGTTCCCCTGGATTCATTTTTTTCCCCAGTTGGTTCATCTGACTCAGTTTACACACAATGCACACATTGTGACTGGTTGCTTCCCCTCCTGGTCTCTTCTCTATGCAGGTTGGGCAGTCTCTTTGTATACCCTTGCAATTACTCTCGTGATGCTGAAGAGACTATATCTTGTCTTGTTCTCCAGATAAGTATATTAGTTGCTTCTTTCAAGTTGCGGAGACAAAATACCTGACCAAAGGGACCTAATGGAGGGGCTTATGTTGGCTCACAGTATGGCTACAGGAGAGAGGGACCCCTGCTCACCCTGCGCCTGAGGTCAGGATATGGGGAATGATGAAGGTTGGTGCTCAGATCGCAGTCTCTTTTTTATTCAGTCTGGGACCCTGGCCCATGGAATGACACTTACCCACACTTAGGGTAGGTCTTCCCACTTAGTTAACCTAATTTATATAATATCTTAGGGCATATCCAGAGGCCGGTCTTCTAGGTGATTCTAGATTCTGTCACACTGACAATCAATGTCAACCCCCACAATAGGACTGTGTCTTTAGGGTGCCATTTTTTTTTTATAAAGTGGGGCTAACTGCAGCAACTTGGTCTGATTCAGACGCAGTTATTTTTGTAAGTGTGCATTGCAGGCATGTCACACACTTCCAGCAGCCAGCCTGTAATGATCGGTTGTCTCCTTCATTGATGTTGAAGACAGTGATCGTCAATACCAGCTTCATTATTCCTTCTGGGGTTTGCAGAAATAGCATTCCAATGCTCTCTTCTTATCCCCACTTGTTCCGTGGCCTCTCTCTGTAGGGAAATTATTTCACTATCAACTTCTTGGTTGCTTTATGATATACAAGACCATGGCTGGGTCATGGTGGCACATGCCTTTAATCCCAGTGCTTGGGAGACCAAGGCAGGAGGATCTCTGAGTTCAAGGCCAGCCTGATCTATAGAACAAGTTCCAAGACAGCCAGGGCTACATGGAGAAACCCTTACTCCAAAATAAATAAATAAATAAATAAATAAATAAATAAATAAATAAATAAGAAACAAACAAACACCAAAGAAATAAAAGAAAAACAGGTGGCATGCTGGATGACTTCCTGCATTTACTAAAGAATGTCCTTGGTTGTCTCAGATCTTCCAGAGGTGACCAGCAGGCTGCCTGGTTTTACATCTTCATAAGGAACTCATGGATATAGACATAGGCAATGTGTGGCGAGCCATTGCCTTTGGTCTTATTGCTGAAGCTCAGATGTGATTTTTTTTTTTCCTGCCTGGCATGGGGACATCTTTTCTCAGCTGCTTCCTGAATTCTGGCATGACCACAACCTCAGTTGTCATTGATAAATCCCTTGCTTTCTGGAAAGAAAAGCTGTCCAAGTTTGGAATGGACCATTTAAGAGAAAATATGTTTATACTGGTGTTTTCAATTCAAATTACAATTACAGGGCTTTAAATTTTTTAATTTGATTTCAACTCTTTTGCTTTTATGCTGAAAATCTTGGTGCTTGTTTTGAGACAGGGTTTTACTGTGTAGCCCTGGCTGGCTGGAAATCACTGGCCTCAAAGTCACAGAAATCTACCTGCCTATGCCTCTTGAGTGCTGGATTAAAAGTGGGTGTCTTCACTCCTAGGGAAAATCTTATTTTTTTTTAACAGTAGTGTAATTGCTTCTGTGTTTCATTCTCTTCTTTGGTAGAACACACACACGCACACACACATGTACACATACACATAAGCATTTACATATGGTATGTATATGTATATATATATATATATGTGCATATAGACACTAAAATTGGTTACTAGAAATAGCTCCTCATTTTTGTTTTGGTCTGGTTTCTCTTGCCAGGGTTTCTCTCTGTATCTCTGGATGTCCAGAAACTTACTCTGTAGACCAGGCTAGCTTTAAACTCAAAGATCCACCTGCCTCACAAGTGCTGGAATTAAAGGCATGTGCCACCATGCCTGACTAGAAATAGCTACTCTTACTGCTTGAAGTTACTTTGCATGCACCTCACCAGAGATACACAGTTGAGTTATCGTACTTTCAGAGTATTTAAAGCAGCATATCTCTGCATCATTAAACTATCAACTCGATGCAGTTAAGTTTATTTTATTTTGCCCTTGATTTAAGGTATTGCCTTTTTCCTCTGACTTAACATTATTTGTAATTGCCTCAAACATCTCCATGGTTCGGAAAACAAATCTAGAAAGCAAAAGCATTAGTCAGAGAAGTTCAGCTTCTGCCCCAAATTCACGTCCTTTATCTTTTCTTTTCTTTAGCAGATGGTATTTACTTTAGTGCTTGTCCTTCCATTGCAGATTCGTGCATGTGCACACACATATAGAGACGCACACTCTCTCTTAGGTCAGTGCTTACTCATTGTATGTAATTTGAGTCCAGCTTGCTTATTCATTCGATGCTGAATTCCTAGTCACATTCAGATTTGCTCCACATTCCTTCCTGAGAATGTATGGACAGTATGCTATGAATTCTTATTCTCTGAGAGATTGGGTGGTAGGATTTAAGTATATGGATTTGGTACTAGACACAGTCAGCTCAAAATAGTACTGCATTGATCTTTGGGTCAAATTTGAGAGGATTGGCATAGTGACAACACTAAGCCTCCCAATACAGGAGCAGGAATGCCCCTGCATCTGCTTAGACCTCACTCAACATCTGCAGAAACAGGAACGCCAATGTGTAGCTGGCTCTCTCTTTTTCCTCATTTTATTTAGGCTGGGACTCTGGCATATGGGATTCTGTCACCCACACTCAGACTGCGTCTTTCCTCTCAGTCAAGCCTGTCTGGAAACACATTCACAGACACACCAGAGGTGTGTCTCCTAGGTGGTTCCACGTCCTATCAAGGTGGCAGTGAAGACTGACAAGCAGTGTACTTTCTGGTTGGTTATGACAAGCATGCGGAAGTGCAATGACATTATATTGACCCTTATCCTGAATTTCATTTTCTATTTAGTAGATGTAGATGCTGTATATGCACTGCCAGTTGCATCTTGCTCTCTAATCCTGTGCCTTCCCCCCCCCCCCACTGCACAGTCTAAAGACCTTCACTTCAATGCAGAATAGAGGAAGTAAGTGCTGACATCCCTCACTGACTCCTAATCTTAGAGGGGCTGTGGTGCCCGTTTCATCACAAGTGTGACTTCTTGTGGTTACCCTTTAGCAGAACACTGTGGCTGTGTAAAGGCCCCTTTCCAGTTTCCAGCTGTGGGAGAGGAGCATAGCAACCACAGCCCTGAAAACTGTATCTTCAAATCCATCACCATGTGTGTGAGGATGCCACTCTTTCAACAAGATTCTTCCAGCCCATGCTCACAGCCATGGGAGTTATATGTTGGGCCACATAGGCTTGAGGATTCCTTGCTTACTACTGTTGGCTACTAAGACTTCATTGTGATCTCAGAGACTTCCACACCAACTGCCCTCTCTTCTTTCCTCTGCCTACATCATATCTGCTCTGTGTTCTGAAAGCTTTCTGACAGTGAATTTGTCCTAAAGCCTTCTTGTTGGTTTTTGAAGGAGCATTTCTCCTAGAAATGCATGGTGGTTTGAATGAGAAAGGTCGCAGTAGGCTCATGTATTCAAATGCTTGGCCTTCCGTTGGTGGAGCTGTTTGGGAAGGACTGGGAGGTGTGGCCTTGTTGGGAAGGACTGGGAGGTGTGGCCTTGTTGGGAAAGACTGGGAGGTGTAGTCTTATTGGAGGAGGACTGGGAGGTGTGGCCTTGTTGGAGGAGGTATGCCACTGAGAGTGGACTTTGAGATTTTAGAAGCCCAAGCCAATCTCAGTTTGTTTTTTTTTCTGCCTTACTCTTGTGGATCGGGATATTAGCTCTCAGTTGCTGTTTCAGCACCATGCCTGCCTGCCCACTGCCGAACTCCCTGTAACAGTGATCATGCACTCTAATCCTCTGAGCCACAAATTAAATATTTTCTTTCATAAGTGGCCTGCGTCTTACCACAGCAGTAAAAGGGTAACTAAAACACAATGCTCTTCCAAGTCTAGTTCTGTTCTGGTGTCCACTCTCCAGAAAGATTATTATTAACTAAGAAATCAAGGAATCCTTGAGTGTGTGAGTGTGTGTGTGTGTATGTGTGTGTGTGTATGTGTGTGAGTGTGTTTGTGTGTGTGAGTGTGTGTGTGTGTGAGTGTGTGTGAGTGTGTTTGTGTGTGTGTGAGTATGTGTGAGTGTGTGTGAGTGTGTGTGTGAGTGTGTGTGTGTGAGTGTGTGTGAGTGTGTGTGTGTGTGTGTGTGTGTGTGTGTTTATCTGCATGCCCCTGCTCATGTGGCCTGAAAAAGGAAGGCATATTAGTTGTTTTGCTTGTTGCTGCAACCTGCCTAAAACCAACTTGAAGAAAGAGTTTATTCTGGGGTACAGTCAAAGAGGATATGCTCCATGGTGGCCAGAGGAAGAAGCCAGCTGACCACACTGTATCCACAGTCAGGAAGCAGAGAATGAACAGGAAGTGAGCTGAGGCTACAGGATTTCAAGGTCCACCCTCAATGAACCTCCTTCTCCAGCAAGGTTCCACCTTGTAAAGTTTTCATAACTCTCTCAACCAGTACCTCCAGCCAGGGACCAGCTGCTCAAACGCTTGAGTCTGTAGGGTCCAGTGGCACAAACAGGCAATGGCTATTTGGTGGGGATGAGATGGAGATGACCTTGCAAAGTTGCATGTCGCAAGCATGTGAAACTGGTTCTTTCTGTCTGTCTCCAGTGTGATATTTGAGAAGTTGAGCCTGGGTACTTGGGTGTCTTGGACAAAGTCATAAAGCTGAGAAATGAGCCAGCTTTCAATACGAGGGCAGATGCACTCTGATTCCAGAGTCCCGACTTCTAACCATCACAGTTAGTTCCCTCTCCGACCTGCTCTACTCGGTTTGTACATGTCTGGCCAGCATGGTCAGGAACGCAGGCAGAGTGAGATATGTCCTCCTGCCCATCTTGGCTCGTACACATCCATTCTGAGTGTTTAGAGAACCTGGCGGGAGGCTAGGCAGCCAGTAGTCAACTGAGCTGAGTGGCGGTCTGCCCCTGTAGACATCTCGGGTCCCAGCCAGTGCTGAAGAGACACAAATGAAACCTAGTCTGAAGCAAAAACAGAGAGTAGCATGAGCTAGGATGTGGCTAATTGTGCTGCCATCATTTTGCTTAATTAAATGAGACTCCCAGGAATGCGCCGCAGTAATTAGTCTTTTGGCATGTGCCCCTTTTCTCCTGCTAATTTGCTCCTGGAATCCACCTCCTCTGGTCCTGCCTGGCTGTTTCTGAATCCGCATCTCTTCTTCCCGCTGGCTTGCTCAGAAACGTCTCTGTTTTGGAGGACAGAAAACTGTCTCTTGGATGCGTGAGGCCTAGAACAGGTGGGAGCCGTTAGAGAGCAAACCAAGAGCTTTAGCCTGAAGTCCCAGCTTACTCACGTCCCTTGAGAGTGAATTTGTGGACACATCTGTTTAGATCAGTGATTCACAAAGCCGAAAGGAAGGAACCCCCTGCTCATCCACCGATAGGTATGTGGATGGATACAACGCGGTATGCATATGCAATGGAGTATTACAAAAACTGAAAATGGAGTCCTGGTACTTGCTGCAATGTGCATGAGTGTTAAAGTGAAGGAGGACAGACTCAAATGTCACTTAGCAATGATTTCATTTCTGTAGAAGATTAGAATATGTAAATGCATGGAAGAAGAAAAGCACGTTGGTGGTTGCTGAGGACTTGGAGTAGAAGGGAGTGGGGAGCAATTGCTCTACTCATGTGTAGCACCCCAGCCCTCTTTGTGAAGATGGGTGCTGTATAAACAGTCTCATTTGGTTCATGATTCTGGTGGCTGAAAGTCCCAACAATGAGGTATGGCTGATGGCAGGGAAGGGAACAAAGAGCAGGAAGGGTCTTCGTATGCTCTTTGTAACAACCTGCTCTTGTGCAAACGTCAGTGGAAGCTGCGTTAATCCAATCCAAGGGCGTTAATCCAATCCAAGGGCAGTGCCTGTGTGACTTAATCTCTTCTATAAAGGCCCAGCATCTCAGGATCATTACATTGAGGGATGCAATATCAACATGAGTTTTGGTAAGGATAAGCCATGTTCAAACCGTAGCCTGGAATTCCCTTTCCCCGAGGTGCCTTAGTTAGGCTTTCTATTGCTGCAATTAAGCATTATGACCAAAAAGTAAGTTGGGGAGGAGAGGCTTTATTTTTATACACCCACATTGCTGTTCATCACCAATGGAGGTTGGGACAGGAACTCAAACAGGGCAGGAATCTAGAGGCAGGAGCTGAAACAGAGGCTATGGAGGGTGCTGCTTACTGGCTTGCTTCCCATGGCTTGCTCGGCCTGCTTTCTTATAGATCCCAAGTCCATCAGCCCAAGGGTAGTACCACCCACATGGGCAGAGCCCTGCCCCATTGATCACTAATTGAGAAAATGCCTTACAGCTGGATCTCATGGAGGGATCTCCTCAACTGAGCATCCTTGTCTCTGATGACTCTAGCTTGTGTCAGACTGACACCCAAAACATCCAGTAAATGGGGTAATGAGACTAGGTGCCCCCCTCAAATTGGTTGGTTTGTATCACATGAATCTTATCTCAGTAAAACAAGGCCAAACAGTCTACTGCACAGTAAGGCATTGCATAAAGACCCATTTAGGGGGTAATAGGTATGAAGTCATCCTGGTAGTTGCCTCATTCTTCAACTTGTGTGGCTTTCCATCTTCATACACCCTAAGTGAGAGAGAAAGAAGCCTCTGCAGCCATGGCAGTGTCAGGAGGCTCGCTCGGGGACAGCGCAGGCTCAGGGACAGCACAAGCAGAAGTGATACACTCAAAACCTCCTGCTCTGGAGGAGGGACCTGATTTTTAATCCAGTTTTTTTTTCCTCTGACCTACAAAACAAAATCAATCCTAGGATGCATAATTAAATAGCATTGTATTTTTAGAGAAATGGCAATGTCCTACTTGTGCACTTCTTCTTCCTAAAGTTTATCTTTTTTGCTTAATTATAAAAGCAGCATAATACTCATTATGGATCGGGAAGCCTGAGAATGCATAAGGAAACCAGAGAAATTGCTTATCTTACCACACAAACGTAGCTCCAGAGCAGCTTTGTCTATTTATTCCTTAACAGTTTATCTTTGCCCCTTATTCAAATAGCTAGAACCCCATATTACCTATAAAATTTCACCAACTTTTTCTTCACCAAGCTCTCCTCTGATGTTTTAAAAAGCCAAATGCCATTGACTGCACCAGTATTCCAGCATGGGGGGGGGGTACAGTCTGCTCAACCACCCTTGATCTTTTGACATCTTGGTTACCTGTCCCCTCTGAGGTAAATATTGAACTGTGGCAGTGCGGGCCATGGATCTGGGGAAGGGCCTGTGTGACTGTGATTTTAGAAACTTTTAATCTTCATTGTTAATTTGACGGGACTTGGCGTCACTTAGGAGACAGGGCATTAGGTGTGTCTTCAAGGCATTTCCTGAGAGGTTAACAGAGAAGGGAAGACACACCTTGAATGCCACTCACATCATCCCATGGGTTGGGGGTCCCCAAATGAATAAAAGAGAAACAGACAAAGCCAAAGGGAACTGAGCCCCAACATCTGTCCCTCTCTGCTCCTTGATTACCGATGCAAGGTGACCCTGTGCTCCTGCTGCTCTGACTGCCTGCCATGAGGGACTATCCCCAACAGCATGCCAAAACAAGCCTTTAAGTTGTTTTGGTGGGTGTTTTGTTGTGGCAGTGGGGAAAAGTAACTAATAGTGACTGAGTATGAGCTTTGGAAGGTGACAGTGCTTATAGCTTTGTAAGAATATGAACTCTAAGAGGTATGCGCCCTGTGTGGATAACAAACTGAGAGTGATATGTTCTGATTTGGAATTTTCCAAGCCTGCAAGGGTACAGATGCCAGACTCAAGGCATGGTGACTTTACCTCAGGAAGACTTCTATAGAGAGAGGAGCTACCAGGGCCAGCCCTGGTAGCTCCTCTCTAAAGCAACAGCTCTCATGGTGCTGTAAAGATCTAATGAGATGAATGGGCACTGGGCCTGGTGTTGAGTTAGGAACATCTGTCCTCTTCCTCTGAGGTGATGTGGTGAGGTAAAGCAGCAGCCTGCATTTGCTCTTGTTCTTGCTAGAGAGTGTAGCATGTGAGTGCTGGCCAGAGACAGGCAGCAGTGTATGCCTGAGCACACTGGTCCAGCCCACCATGCCAGGCCCTCCAGCTCACACAATCTCTAGTGCTACACCCTGATCCTTCAATAGGTGCACATTCTGCTCCCTGACAGCCTCACATACCCTTGAACTTTTAAAGTGCCTGTGGTAGGAAGTGATATTTTAAACATTTATCTAGGAAAGTCATTGTTAGTCACACCGATGAGTGGCTTGTTAATGAATCAGGAGAACTAGCTGCAGGTGGCAGTGAGTCATCATCTCCCCCATCAACAGAGAGTGGCCCGTTTCTCCACAGGAGAGTCACATTGCTTCTCATCTTGCTTTGAGCAAAGGCTCTGCCATTTTCAGTGACGTGAGTTTTATTGTGTGGGATTTGATTAGAGGGTCATGGATATCTACTCCTCTAGCAATGCTAAGAACTGAATAAAAAAAATGACTCAGTGAAAGGCTGTAGTAGAGTGACTCAGCCTAGGGACACAGGACTGGCTTGTCTCTCACTTGCAGCCTGCCCTGGATTTGTTGTTATTCAGTTTTTGTACTGTTGTGGTATGACAGAGACAACGTAAGGCAGGAAGGGTCATTATGGCTCATGGATGCAGAGGGGTTTCAGCTCATCCCAGTGGGGAAGGTATGGCACCAGGGGTATTTCCATCTGTGGTAACTTGGGGGCCAGGCCAGGAGGCTGTTCACATTGTGGCTTGACCAGGAAGCCAAGTGAGGTGGACCAGGACCAGGGGTAGAGATACCCCCCATCAAAGCTTACCTTGGTGACCTACTCTGTCATGCTAAGTTCACCTACTGAAAGGACTCTACAGCCTTCAAATGGAGCCATAAGTTGTGAGCACAGCACTCAAAATGTAAGCCTATGAGGGATATTTTAGAGTTAAGCTATAATGACCCAGCCCCATGCCTTCTGTCCCCCAGTTTCTGGTGTGCAGGCCAGTGTTGAGTGTGTGTGCCTGGTGGTACCTTCCATTCCCTTCTGCAGGTTGCAGAATAAAAGCTCACCTCTGTTCTTCCAAACCTACTGAAATGCTACGCTATAAGGCATCCATGGCCCCTGCATTGGTGACTTTTCTGTCATGACAAAATACCATGGCCAAGGCAGCTTATAATAGAAGGTTTTTAATTGTGTTTGCATTTCAGAGGGTTGGAGTCCATGATGGTAGAACAAAGTCATGGCATTGAAACGTCAAAGCCCACATCCAGTGACACATGTCCTCCAACAGAGTGCCACCTCCTAATCCTTCCTGAGCAGTTCCATTAACCGGGGACCAATTATTCAAACATATGAGCCCTTGGTGGCCATTCTCATCCAAACTATCACAGTCCTGCCATCATCTGGATGCCAAAGCCCCAGAAATTGTTGTTGGTCTACTTGGAGTACCAGGATGCTCAGTGACTTCCACTTGGCCTTTGTGGACTTAAGCAGAGAGAAACTCACACTCTGGTCACAGGTCCCACTAGCAAGAGACTGTCCCTCTGAAGTATATTGACAGGTGTTAGGAGAGGGTCTCTAGGTGACCTCCTTTCTACATCAGTCCTCCTCCCAACTCCCTGTGCATGTATTGTCAATATGTCCCTGTTTGTTTGTTCTTTTAATGGCAGAAGCTACTATTATGTGCCTATTGAGCATCATGTCTTATATCACTTCATCCCCAGATGTACCCAAGGGGATGGATACCATGATGATATTGTCCAGGTTTATGAACTGAAGTCCAGAGTGGCAGAATGATCTGGCTGAGGTCACAAAGCTGACAGGTAGCAAGCCCTATCTGCCTGACTCTCCCAGTCCCCGGCCCACCACTTTGCCTGCTGTGTAGTTGGTGGACAGAAGTCAAGGACTTTAATGTCAGATTAGGTGGGGCCCAAGGCCTGGCTCTGCCTTACAGGCTGTGTGAGTTGGCTGGGCCAATTTGTGTCCTTCCAACAGTAATAGCAGCTAGAGTAGCAGCTTAAGCCTGGAGCTTGCTGGAGCCAGATGTGCTCTACTCCAATTTGCTTGTTTAGCAACATCCGGGGGCTCCGTGTGAGCTCAGAAGATTCCATGGGACAGTAAGCACGTCGTGTAGCAGCTTTTGCACAGAATAGGAATGAAATACTAGCTAACATGGACCTCTGGGCTCTACATGCGAGAAAGATGAACCGAGCTAGCTCAGATTCTGCAGTGTCTTTGATTCTCACCGCAGCCACAGAGGCTCTGATGCACGAGGCTGCCTGTCCTGTTATGCAGCACAGAGCCTGGCACACACAGGGTAGGTACCCCACAAGAATCCTGGGCATGAGCAAGCCAAGGACCAGCTCCAGCCAATGCGACTCGCTTCATCTTTAGTGGTCCAGAGCAGGAGATCTCTTTCTCCTGTTTGTTAGTCTAGAACTCTAGGCCATGGGATGGTGCCAACGGCATTTAGGGTGGGTCCTTCCACTCTACTTAACCCAATCTAGAATCTGTCACTGGAGAGCTCTGCAGGCAACCAGAAAACTTAAGAGCTTTCTTAACGTACAGTGTGAAGCTGGCTGTTCTATCATCTCATGAATGGTATTAACTCTCAGAGCCTTCCTTGAACTCTGATTTAACAGTGTTATCTTCTCCCATTATGTATTATAAAGTATATTATATATACATTATAAAGAGAGGCCCAGAGAAGTTAATTAAGGTGAGTAATTTGCTACCATCTACTAGAACCAGGGTAAAAACCTAGTTTGAGATGACTCTAGAATTTGGCCTCTGAGCCTCCATCAGAGGCTCCATCAGGGTGTGATGCGGTCACCTACATTTCAACACAGTGTTGGATCTCTCAGAGCCAAGAACACAGTGTTTCAAACTTCAGTTGTGTCCTGCAGAACACAGGTCACCTAAAAACTGTGGTGAGAACATGTTAATCTATCCTGGAGCAGATCCATCAGGCCTATGGCTTTGATTTCTAATCATCTGAAGAGCCTTCCTAATCTAATGCGATCCAGAATGTTAATGATCCAGAAACTGCAGGCTGATGGGTGTGGGTGCGGGGGGAGGAGGTGGGGGTGGGGTGAGGTGCACCCTTTATCTGATTTTCTGTAGGTCCTGGATCTGTTTCCAAAATCATTGCTGGCCACTCACACTGGTCAGCAGCTGCTGTCGCTATCACTAGTAATGATTTGCTCAAAACTGTAGAGTTATAAGGTGAGAAATCAAGCTAGAAAGATGGAGAAAGGGCCAAGTGAGGAAGGCTGGACTCCCGGAATGAGTGGGCCCCTGCTGGGTCTGTCCTGAGCCTGTATCCACCAAAGGGGCCTAGTGAAGACTAAAGGTGTCTCAAGCCCCTGCAACTTTATCTTAGTGGGGTTCAGAGTTCTGTGAGTCCCCCTGATTCACCAGGGCCAAGGACAGAAGAGGAGTCACTTTAAACTTGAGAAGGACAACCTAGCTTGCAGGGCAAGGGTGGAAGGGAAGAGCAGGGACAGGGCCACTTTCTTCTCTCCTTACCTCCCAGGCAAGCATGGGGCCCCTGGTTGCCCCTTCAGATGGGACACAGCCACAGGACACATGCTGCTGCTCCATCTCTGTCAGCTGATCTCTGGGAGACACTGAAGGAGCCCACACCTGCCACCTGCCTAGCGGGCAGGAGAGTATAGAGTTTGTCTGGAGGAAAGATCACAGTGGCATACTCTGTGGCCATGGAGCCCTAACCATGCCATGACAGGCACAGCATCTAGAAACTGTCTCTGTTGATCTTTCCGTCATGACCAGGGCATTGTGCTTTCTGATTGGTTGAATGCATCATCCTCACAATAACGTGTTCTGTGAAAGAATAAGAACAGCCCCACTCCTCCCCACGGGGTTTCAAAGAACTATTCTCAATTTTGAACAATGAAAAAGCTAACCATAAATATTAAAAACCATCTTCTGCTTTGTATTCGTGTGTGCACAAATATCAAACACTGCTTGGCGCTGGCTCAGGCTCAGGACAAATCCACCAGCAGCGTTATCTTGCATTCTGAGGTTTCCCTCTTTGCCCTTGGTCCCAATAGGAGCCCCTCCCACTACCATTTTGTTGTTATTTAGTATTGGTCTGTTTTACTCCTTGAAGATCCATTTCTCCAAAAAGACTCTAGGAGCCTTTTTTATCCTTTGTTGTTGGATTTCTGTTGACCACACTGAGGGACTCCTGGTCTGTTCCACTGTGAACTGGCCGATGGTGGCTGCCGCAAGCCAGTTGAGATATCTCAGATTTCTCTCAGCTGAGATACATTTGGGGGACTGTTTGTTAGTGGATACCACATGTAGAAACATGGCTTAGTGGAGTCAGTGTGACAGCAGCCTACCTGCTGAGGAAGAACCTTCTCTGATGATGCCAAATGTAGTGATTTCCCCAGCAGGGTCTATTTCTATCTTTGACAATAGACACAGATCCCACTTACCCCAAGGGAACAAATGGCCTGCAATGAGGGTAGCAGCCTGTCCCCCAGTACCTTCCATCACTGCCTCCTCTGGTCTTAGACACCCTCTCTACTTTGAGAGTATTTCATTTAAGCCAGGCCGGCATCACTATGTAGCTGAAGATGACCTTTCATGTTTGATTTAGAGTGATGGAATCCTAAGCATGCCACCACACCAGGCATATGTGATACTGAGGATTTTAGCCAGGGCTATGTGCATATAAGACAAACAAATTGTTCACTTACACTTTCATACATGTAGATAAGGCATTCTGATTGTTCCCACCACATCTTTTCTTATCTCCATCACTCTCCTGTCCATACCCCTTTTCCCTACTAATCCTTTCTTTTTTATTTTAATTTGTTATAATTTATTTAGATTACATCCAGATTGTTATCCCCCTCACTTATATACCTTTATAAAGAAACTGGAGAAATCCCATACTAGCAACTTAGCAGCACACTGAAAGCTCTAGAACAAAAAGAAACAGACACAACCAAGAGGAATAGATGGCTGGAAATAATCAAATTCAGGGCTGAACTCAATAAATTAGAAACAAAAAGAACAATTCAAAGAATCAACAAAACCAAGAGCTGGTTCTTTGAGAACATCAACAAGATAGACAAACCCTTAGCTACACTAACTAAAAGGCAGAGGGAGTACTCAAATCAACAAAATCAGAAATGAAAAGGGAGACATAATGACAGACTGTAAGAAAATCCAGAGAATCATTAGGTTGTACTTCAAAAGCCTATATGCCACAAAATTTGAAAATCTAAATGAAATGGACAATTTTCTGGATAGCTACTAATTACCAAAGTTGAATCAAGAGCAGGCAAACAAATTGAATAGCCCTATATCTCCTAAGGAAATAGTGGCAGTCATCAAAAGTCTCCCAACCAAAAAAAAGCTCAGGGACAGATGGATTCGGGCAGAATTCTACCAGACTTCAGAAAAGAGCTAATACTAATTCTCTTCAAACCATTCCACAAAATAGAATCAGAAGGAACATGGCCAAACTCATTCAATGAGCCACAGTCACCTTGATACCTAAACCACAGAAAGACTCAACAAAGAGAATTTCAGACCAATTTCTCTTATGAACATTGATGTAAAAATACTCAATAAAGTACTCACAAACTGAATCCAAGAACACATCAAAGATACCATTCACCATGACCAAGTAGCTTTCATCCCAGGCATGCAGGGGTGGTTTAATATATAGAAATCCATCAATGTAATTCATCATATAAACAAACTGAGAGGAAAAAAACCACAATAATCTTCTTAGATGCTGAAAAAGCATTTTACAAAATCCAATACCCATTCATGTTAAAAGTCCTGGAGAGAGCAGGGATACAAGACACATACCTAAAAAACAGTAAAGGCAACATACAGCAAGCCTATAGCCAACATCAAACTAAATGGAAAGAAACTTAAATCAGTTCCACTGAAATAAGGGACAAGACAAGGCTGTCTACTCTCTCAGTATCTCTTCAATATGGTACTTGAAGTCATAGCTAGAGCAGTAAGACAACTAAAGGAGACCAAGGGGATACAAAATGGAAAGGAAGAAGTCAAATTATCACTATTCGCACATGACACGATATATAAGTGATCCCAAAAATTTTATCAATGAACTCCTACAGCTGATAAACATGCCAGGAAAGTGGCTGGATCAATATAAAAAAAACCAGTGGACCTCCTGTATACAATGACAAACAGGCTGAGAAAGAAGTTATGAAAACTATGCCCTTTACAATAGCCACAAAAAATATAAAGTATCTTGGTATAACTCTAATCAAGAAAGTGAAAGACTTATATGAAAAAAGTTTCAAATCTCTGAAGAAAGAATTTGAAGGTTTCAGAAGATGGAAAGATCTCTCAGGCTCATGGATTGGGAGAACCAATATAGTAAAAATGGCCATCTTACCAAAAGCAATCTACAGATCCAATGCAATTCCCATAAGAATACCCACATAATTCTTCACTGACCTTGAAAGAGCAATTCTCAACTTCATATGGAAAACCAAAAAACAGAATAGATAAAACAATTCTGTACAATGAAAGATCTTCTGGAAGAATCTCCATCCCAGATCTTAAGCTGTACTATAGAGCAACAGTACTAAAAACAGCATGGTACTGGCATAGAAATAGGCTGGTTGATCAACGGAATCCTAATTGAAGACCCAGAAATAAACTCACACACCTATGGATGCTTAATTTTTGACAAAGAAGCCAAAACCAAACAATGGAAAAAAGATAGCATCTTCTACAAATGGTGCTGGTCTAACTGGATGGGTACATCTAGAAAAATGCTAATAGAGCCATATTTATCAACCTGCACAAATCTAAAGTCCAAGTGGATTAATGACTGCAACATAAAACCAGGCACATTAAATCTGTTAGAAGAAAATGTGAGGAGGAACCTTGAACTCATTGGCACAGGTGACAACTTCCTGACCAGAACACCAACAGCTCAGGCTCTAAGATAAGCAATTAATAAATGGTAATTCATGAAACTGAAAAGCTTCTGTAAGGCAAAGGACACTGTCAACAGAACAGAATGACAGCCTGCAGACTGGGAAAAGATCTTCACCAACCCTACATCTGACAAAAGGCTAATATCCAAAATACATAAAGAACTTATACGTGGACATTAGTCCAACATAGACGTCCTCTGAGAGACTCCACCCAGCAAAGAATGGAGACACATTGGGACTTGCATCAGGACTCTGGGGAAAGAGCTGCGAGTTGTATGAAAGAGATGGTAAATGGAGGGACAGGGGTGGGGTGGGGGTGGGGGTGGGAGGGGAGGGTTGTCAGGAGCTCCACAAGGAGACTATCAAAGCTGACGGATCTGGACCCAGGGGCCCTGTACAAACTGAAACACCAACCAAGGACAGTGCGAACAGAGGACCTTGACCCCCGTTTCAGTGTAGCCAATGAACAGCTCATTCTCCACATGGAGAAACAGGGGGAAGGGAGCCGGGGACTGCCTCTGACAAGATCTCTGGTGCCTGGGACTTGGTCACTCCCCCTTGGCGGAGAGGCCCTGTGGGAACACAGAGGCGAGGGATGCACGCTGTCCAGATGAGCCCTGATGGGCTGTGGTCAGATTGTGGGGGAGGAGGACCCCACCTGTCAGAGGTATCGGGGAGGGGAATAGATCAGAGGGGTGGGGAAGGTGGGAACAGGAAGACAAGAGTGAGGGGATTACAATCTGGATGTAATACATATTAATAATGATGATGATGATGATGATTAATAATAGTAAAAAACTTGGAAGGTTTTGGTGGTCTTACTCATTATAGTAACAAAAAAAAATGCAAGGGACAAGGAACAGAGAAGAAATTTCTAGCACCCACATGGAAAGAGTTAAGGGAGGGAATGTGTCTTGAGGGATCTGAAAAGCAATGAGGGGAGAAATGAAGACTGCAAAGAGGCTGAACTGCTCATAGCTAATAATTAGTTGGCAGATACTGGCCCTTGCTTCTGGTCCCTATTGCTCAGGAATGGCCTTGAACTCAAAGCTCTGGACTCCCATGCTCTCATCTGTGCTGTAGGCCAGTGGCTGTCACTGGTCTCCTTGGCTCCCCAGTCCTCGCCATCTCTGTTGAAAGAATTCAGACGAGACACACTCAGTAAATGCAGAAGACAGGCAATTTATTACAGGGCAAAGTAGGGCACCTTCAGCGGAGGCGGGTGGTCCATGGCTGGAGACACCACTGTAGCGACACTGATTTCTGATGGGTCTTATGTGCTTCTTTTGGTGTCTGAGGCAGGATTTTTGCCATGTATTCATAGCTAGCCTAGAACTTACTATACATGCCAAGCTAGCTTTGTACTTATGGTGATCTTCCTGCCTCAGGTTCTGGAGCTGGGATTATAGCTATACATCACCACACCTGGTTATATTTTTAAAGACTATTTTTAAAGACTCTGGGATAGACAGCTTTCCAGATGTGTGTTTTTCTGTCCAGGTTATTGACAGGCCTGTTTGGAGTGACTTATATGAGGGGTAATGGTATGTAAAGCCTCCTGCTGTAATTTGACTTTAGGAGATGTACAGTTCCTGGAGCCAGCTGAGATAGCTAGCAGTGAATGGTGATCTTTTGGTAAGTTCAGGATGTCATGTCTCCTCTTAGGGCCACAGCTATGACTCAGGTCCCATTCTGCTGACCAGGAGGCAGAGTCCTCCAGTTCCAGTTCTTGTTTTACACACTGGTATAGTGAGGGGTTCAGCTCTTCATGAAGCGATTTCTTCCTAATGGAAACACTCCCTCCTGGAGGGAGGAAAGAGGCCAGTTAAGACTTGGGAAGTAAACAAAACTTCAAAGTCCCAGGAAGATCCTGAAACTCACCAGACTCCTAGGGTAACCCCCACCTCACCCCCAAGATTACATTGGCAGTGGAAATCACTGGAGAGAAGAGACATTTCAGCTGTTCTCCAACTGGACCCATTGGATTGCTTGATCCAGTTGCTTGCAGGGAGCTGCAGGATGCAGCTTTCATGAGTCCTGACTCATAATAGAGTGTGCTCTTTAGTGATGGAGCTGTGTGTGAGTTACTCATGCTCCTGTAAGTAGCCCCCTACCCATGCTCAGTAACTCAGTCTAGTAACTTCATTGCTTTATCAAGTTGGATTTTGTTGGGCTCAACCCTTTGGTCTGTCATTGGTGCCTTATCTTAGGGGAGTAGATATTTGCTTATGTATTCCTGAGGAATAGTCACATGACTTCCCTAGTATCCTTTAGCCTGCTGGTATATAAGTAGTCACCTAACAATACTAGCCTTTTGGGGCCACGGTAAGAGACTTGGGTGAACTGTAAATGGAAGCGCTGTCTCTGCTGATCTTGGTGGGCCTTTTGAGCTCAAATGTTTTTGAGCACACAGTAGAGACTGCTAAGCCACCGACTCCACAGCATCAAGCTTTACAATTCCCCAAGTCCTCTAGCGTCTTAGAGTAGCCTTGAAACATCCATGAGGTTGACCGGATGGTTTCCCCACCTCACCTGCAATGAGGACAGACAGCTGATACCGTCCATCCTGACTCGAGAGGGGTCACACCGATGGCTTCATGTTGCCTCAGAAATGGCTGGCCTTCGTATCTGGAAGGCACTGTGGAGATCCACAGAGGTGTACTCTTCTAGAAATCGTTCCATCTCATTCTGCTGCTTTTCTTGGACCAACCCTCAGGGACAGTAGCATCATTAGTTCTATCTGCTGGGTCACTGCTTGCTCCCCTCCCATCAGGCTCAGGTGGGCCATCAAAGCATCACTCGGCTCCACTGCGCCCTTGCTATTCTGTTGCGGGGGAGAGCTGGAATGCGGGAGTCTGCAACTATTAATGATGCCTGCAGGGTGATGGGTGATCAGAAGAGCGAAATCTGGCTCAGGGTTTGGTGTGTGGTAATGACCCTCGAAAATAAGGAACTTAATTATACCTTGAAATTGAATGATTCCTTTATTCTCTGAAACAGAATGTACTAGATTTGGGAAGCCCCTGGCACTCTCTCTGCTTCATCTATTTCTTCCCCTCTTTTCCTGCCAATGTGCTTGCGTCACATTCCAGAAAGCCTTCCTAGGGTTGGAATCCATTGAAAAGGACTGATGCCTGGCTTGTCATGCTGAGTCCTCACAGGGCTGATTCTTAGGCTGTACCATGGGTTGCCTGAGTAATTTCCCGTGGTCTCCATTCTGAGGAATAAGAATATAGTTGCTTCCTGCTCTGCAGGTTCACATTCAGGGTTTCAAGCTATTGTGCATTAAACATATAAAAACTGATGCCTGCACTGGACATGGGCGTTCTGTGTCCTTGTCTGCATTCCCTAACCATGTAGAGTATACAGATTTACACAGCATTTGCATTGCATCGAGTGCTAGAGTCATCAAGAGGTGGTTTAAAGCAAGTGGGTGGATGTGCAGGTGTCGTGCGTGTCATTGCATGTGAGCACCGAGCAGCTGTGTGGGTTCTGGCATGGAAAGGATGGTTCTGGAAACAACATCCTCCAGACACCAAGGTAAGGTCATGGACCCTCAGGGTAGAGGGAAAGAAAAACAAGAGAGAAATGGGTTTCCTCTCCCCACTCTCTGCCTTAAGTGTCTCTTTCCCCATTACGTTTCTCTTCCTCTGTTATATCATCATTGAAAAGGAGAACTACGGGTCCATCTTGATTGGTGACAGATGTCAGCCAACCAGAAGCTGTTCCTATGCTCATGGGCAGAATCAGGGATCTAGGCACTATACCAAAAGAGAGAACATGGACAACTTGGGTCCAATAGACTAGGCAGCTTCTGCAGGAAAGGGATACTTGGACAGGAATTCAGACCCAGGTCCCCAGAGTCCTTTGCTTTTCATGTGGGATCTCTTTCTTTACCAGAGAAGCCTGTGACACTTGTGAATTAACTTCCATTTGGTGCTAAGCAATCTTCCTGTCCTTGAATTCTTTAACTGACACAGAAAAAAAGAAACCCTACCTGCTAGCTGGTATCAAAGGGATTTGGGTCTTTAACATATTGGGAAATAGTGAGTGTTTAGTAAATGAGTTTGGGGGGAAAAGAATTACTAAAGTGAAAGCAAATAGCCTAATGCCAGGAACATGATAACATATGTCACTTGAGTCTAGAATCTGCCCTTCACTAGTGTCATCATTTGGAAAATTAACAGCATCTGTAGGTGTGTCCCACCTGAAGCTTGTGTATAGCTTGTGGCCAGTGCAGTGATAAATACAGCACCATATTAAATGTGAACTCACTTGAAACATTATGAGATATTTTACCTCTTAGTATTTACTTGCAATTCGATTTGCAGTCCTCGAGCATGAACTTTGAACTTTGTTGATGATAAGGTTGGGTTGTAATGTCAAAAGGTTGGGCATGCCTGTCCCTGTAGTGTAAGGTTGTACTTGGGAAAAAGTGTGACAATCTATGCAAAGAGCCCAACCGAGCACCGCCTATCCTATGCTGGCATTCCGAGTCTGTCCACTGTTGTTGCTATCAATTCAGTAGGCTTCAGGAAGCAAGAGATCACTACCTCCAAAGGCCCTCTGTGTTCTGAAGGCTCGTGCAGATCAGCTCCAAATCCTACTCTGTAGTATGAGCTCAGTGCAGCTGACATATTGTTGGAATCCTGGGAAGATTTCCACCTCCAAACACAGAGTACCTGGTGGGGTGGCCTCAACAAATAGAGTACATAGTGGGGTGGTCTCGACAAAGGGCTTCCTTTCTATATACAGCAGCAAGACTGCGATTCCTGGGCACATCTCAGCAAAGTTCTTTGCAAGATGGATTTGGGCAGAGTGTGGCTGGTTCATACCTGTAACCCCAACACTTGGAATTCTGAGTCTGATTGCAGCTTGATCCACATCGTGAGTTCTAGACCAGTCAGAGCTACACAGTGAGAACCTATCCTCACCCCAGTAAAGGAAAGGAAAAGAAAGGAAGCTCTGACCATAGGCAGTCCTGTTCTTGAAGGCTTCTGGAACCCTCATGGCCTCAGACGATGTCCACACAGGTGAACACAAACGTGAATTTGTATACACAGGAGATGCTCACTGAAGATTTGGATAAATAAAAGGTTACATGTCTTAAAGTGGAAAGTAGATGGTTCTTGATTCTAGAGTGTTACTTATGCCATCATAATGTTGTCCTGGTCCTCCCCGTGGCTCCTCCATTCTTGTGGATTTAGACAAGACAGAGTGGTGTGGAAGATGGGAGAGTTTTCTGCAAAGTAGAACAGACCACGCCCTGAGAGCGTGATAGAGGACAATGGCCAGAGAGACCACTGTGCTGACCCTGGGCTTTAGGCAGGCTTTGTCGAGCGGTCTTGAGAGCAGACAGCTTTTCTGTGCAGTGTTTCCTCCAGCTGATTGACAGGCCCATTTGGACTGACTTGTATAGGAGGAGACAATGGTTTGTCCTTGCTCTTTACTGAAAAGTTTCTGGCTAGATAGCAATTGCATTGCACGGCTTAGATAGCCATCCATGAGTGCCCTGTGGGTCAGCCTGGAATGCCATGCCACAGACACCCCCAGGTCTAGTTCTGACCATTTCTGTAGTTTTACAGTTTCAGTTCCTGGGTTTACAAGCTGCTGATCATGAGGGAAGGGTTGGTCCCCAATTCCTGCCAGTGTCTGTCTAGCTGCTCTACACTTACTCCTCAGTGGAGCTGTTACCTCCTGGTTTTTCCTTCTCTCTGCCTTCTGGAAGGACAGTATACTTCCCCCTCTCCAGCCACCTCTGGATAGCTATAAGCAATTGTCCTTGAGCAGCTTGCCCTCTGGAGCAGCTGCGCTTATAAACACCATCCCCAACCTCACACATGAACGAACCACACACATATTAAAAACTAGGAGAGCTTCATGACCTGTTTCTTGAAGGGTGAGTAGACGTGCCCCATGCTGGTTCAGACTGCAAAGGTTAGCGCCATCTGTCCAGAGGCCCTAGCCTCCCTTTCTAGCCCGGGGAATGGCTGGGCTTGGCTGGCTCCATCTTCTGAAAGAACAGGATGTTTGGAAGCTGCCTCAGGCCCTCACAGCCTGCACACAGTATCATGTTGGTCATTAGGCAAGTCCACTTGCTGCCTCTGACTTGTAAGCCCAGGCGACAGGTGGCAAGTGTAATAAAAGGCAGAGGACTCCAGCCTGCAGCCAACACTCAAGCTGCCCAGACCTGCACAAAGCCGGTACCGCTCTGAAGATTGTACCATAGTTACTTGCTGCTCCTGCCTGCCACAACACAGAACATGTTTCCATCTGGCTTTTGATGAGTATGATTATGTGTACACATGCATGTACACACATGCATGTGGACAGGCCATGGTCAACCTCAGGTGTCATTGCTTATATTTTGAGACAGAGCCTCTCACTGGCTTGGAACTTGCCAATCAGGTGAGGCTGGCTGGCTGGCAATCCTTCTGGGAACTGGTATTTACCACCACTCCTATCTCTTCACACGGGTTCCAGGCATGGAGCTCATGTCCTTGTGACCACAGGGCAAACATCGTACTGCCTGAACCATCACCAGGTGCATGCCTTTCTTTTCCAGCCTATCCTGAGGAATTCTTTCACTAAGTCCTGTCCTTCCATGGACAGACTCAACCCTTCTTTCTCAATAATCCTGAGGAGTAGACACACATTCTTTCTACAAAGGAAGATGCAGGCGAGAAGAGACAATGGGTAGGTTTGAGGTCACAGTAAACAAAGGACCCCAAAGCTTACACACGTCATCCTTAATGACATAGTCTCTGACTTCTTCTTGAAAGAAGAGAAGGGAAATTGACACTTACTAGGCACCAGCCATAGGCCCTGTGTTTCCACTGAAAGTTTAAAAAAAAAGTCTCACCCATGGCTCTGATGTATTAACCATCCAGAAGAAACCATGCTTCAGCGAATCCTGCCACAGTTGCGTCTGCAACTCTCCTCCTGCTGTTCCTCACAAATTCATCATGTGTGAATGTCATCAGATGTCCAGATTTTCTGGCTTCCTGTCTCTAAATGTCACCTCCCAGAGCCAGGCACTGTTGGGCTCAGCCCTGCCCAGGTTCCTGGCTAAGGGCATCCTGCCCAGTACTGGAAATGTTTCTTCTGGAGAGTGACTTCTGGGATTGGCCTGCTGCCCCCTCACCCAGTGAAAGCGTTGCCTGTGATGAGCAAGGGAGCAGGAAGTGGCTGCAGAAACACAGGTCGGCAAGCTCATCCCTGACCTGTTCTGCCTGTCTGATCTTAGGCCAGGACACCTGTTTGCAGGCCATGTTCTCATCGCTGGGGCTTCCTGGCCTGGAGACTGGTTCTGACTCACAGCCTTTGATCTGGGCCTTTGACTGGATGTCCTTGTGTTTGTGTTAAGTGAGGTGAGCATCTTTATGTGTTGGGGCCTGTGGTAGTTTGGATAGGTCTAGCCCCCATAGACTCTTGTGTTTGAATGCTTGGCCCCTGGGGAGTGGCACTATTAGGAGATGTGGCCTTGTTGGAGGAAACATGTCACCATGGAGGTGGGCTTTGAGGTCTCCTATGCTCAAGCTCCACCATATATGGCTTACAGTCTCCTTCTGCTGCCTTTGGATCAAGATATAGAAATCTCAGTTCCTTCTCCAGCACCATATCTGCCAGGACATGCTGCTCTGCTTCCCACCATAATGGTCTAAACTCAACTGTAAGTCAGCCCCAATTCAATGTTTTCCTTTATAAAAGTTGCCTTCATCATGGCGTCTCTTCACAGCAATAAAACCAGAGCTAAGAGAGGGTCTAAACAGCATCCATGTTATATTCCCAGAATGCAATGTTTCAGTGCAGCAATTGAGAACTCTATTAGGATTCTGGTGTGTGTGTGTGTGTGTGTGTGTGTGTGTAGGACTTGGTTCATGTAGCTGAGACTGACAAGTCTGAGAGGGAACTGTAGAACAGGCTAGCAGGGTGGAGACCTCAGTCCCCTCATTTCTAGAGGGCATAAGTTAGACTGGACATTCAGATGGGGCTTCTATTTGAAAGCTTGAGTCTGAGGCTGAACTATTTCTTTGAAAAATCTTGAACTTTCCTCTTAAGGACTTCCAACCGATTAGATGAAACCAACCACATTATGAGGCATAATCTGCTTTACTCCATCTACTGATGGAAACGTTAATTGCGTCTGGAGCAAACCCTCACAGCTTTGTCTAGAGTCTGCGGTCCTGACTGTGTACCCCAACAGCTAGGCCTCATCACCATGGATATGTAGGATTTGTAGCCTCTGTACCACTCAACTGTGACTCTCATCAGCAGTACCAGAAGTCAGGCATGTTCCCCCAAAGTTCCTCGTGACACAGCAGGGTGACCTGGCACAGAAGCTTCCAGAGAACTCACACACTGTACCTCTCCATTAGTGGTTGTAGTGCCTGCTCTGGTGCTATACTCTGCTCAGGGGAGGGACCCTAGTCAAAGTGATCTGTGTCCTTTGAGTTGGTGCTCTTAACGTTTCAGGGCATGAAGGCAGGGACTCAGCAATGTAACTAGAAACACATGTCCAGGTACTGTGACATTCAGGGATGTGGTGCTTGTGGGCGGCAAGCAAGTCCACTACTCTGAAGGTAAGGTTCCGAGCCCAGAGATAGAGGTTGGATCTCTTCTCTGGTTGTTGTGGGGTTAGCAATTGGTGCTCAGCTATGAACTGTGCCTGGGATTTCAAGGTGTAACAACCCACAGGTTCTCAGCTCTCAAGTAGCACATTGCTCTATCAGAAAGATTTTTTTTTTTCTATTTTAAGAAAGTGACTGTGCTACCTAATCTTTCTGACAGCTTGACTGAATTAAGAAACACAGAGCGCTGGTGAGACACACCTCTGGGTGTCTCTGTGAGGGCATTTTCGAGTCATCCAGAATGTGGGCTATACCATCCTATAGCCTGGGTGTGTGAGTGAATAAAAAGGGAGAAAGGAGAAAGCCAGTTCATGCCTGCAGTCTCTGCTCTGTGCTTTCCGATCTAGCCTGATGTGAATAGGTAGCCTAACACTGCTCTTGCCACAGATGGCTGCCACTGTGTGAGGAGCCTGCCTGACTCCATTTTGAAGGCAGAGCTGTTATTGCATTAAAAATAAGTTTCTATTTCCTGTAGGAGCTGAGTTGCTGCTTTTAAGTCTGTTTCCTGGAGCCTGGCCTGCCCCAACCCATGACTTGTTTTTTAGAACCCCCTAGCCTCCAGTAACACCCTCCCTGATGGTTGGGTGTTTTTGGTTTTGTTTTTAATTTTTTTTTCTGAACTTCCTTATTTCTCCATTGTCTTTTACTACTTAAAAGGGTCTCAAGAAATGGACCCGAGGCTGCTCTCTTTAACCCAACTTAAGAGGTAGTTGCTGGCCAGCTTTTGGGTGCACTCCAATAAAATCAAGCTTGCTTCAAATTTTGCTCAAAATCATGGTAGTGGTCTTACTCTTGCCTGATGGGATTATCACAAGCTTTTCCCACTATGTTGGGCCTTCAAACTGTGAGCCAAACCTTTTCTCTGCTTCCTGTCAGATACTTGACTACACCACAAGGAAATTAACCGTAAAGTCTAACTGCTATTCTCTTCAGAGACAGGTCTTCAAGGGCTATCTATATCCCATAATATAGTGATCTGAAGGGATGGTAAAAGGCCTGGCAAACTCTACCCAGCTCCCACAACTGTGGAGCTCAGAGAAAGAGAAAAAATGGCGGACCATATACTGTACTAGTTACCTTTCTGTTGCTGTGATAAGACACCATAACGAATGCAACTTGTAGAAGGAAGGGCTTACTTGGGGCTTATAGTTGTGGAGGGTGAGTCCATGACTATGCTGGTGCAGTAGCACACAATGCCACCATGCTGCCATGCATGGTGAGCATGGCAGCAGGTGGCAGGCAGCAGGCAGGAGGTAGGCAGGCAGCAGGCAGACAGGCAGACAGGCAGGCAGGCAGAAGGCAGGAGGCAGGCAGCAGGCAGCAGGCAGGAGATAGGCAGGCAGCAGGCAGGAGGCAGGCAGACAG
>OU015752.1:124987034-125010635 GCA_907169655.1 Acomys percivali | reverse complement strand
GGCAGACAGGCAGCAGGCAGGCAGGCAGGAGGCAGGCAAGCAGGCAGGCAGCAGGCAGCAGGCAGCAGGCAGCAGGCAGCAGGCAGCAGGCAGGAGGTAGGCAGGCAGCAGACAGGAAGCAGCAGGCAGGCAGGCAGCAGGCAGCAGGCAGCAGGCAGCAGGCAGCAGGCAGAGAGGCAGCAGGCAGCAGGCAGCAGGCAGCAAGCAGGCCCACATGGAGCTAGAGCAGCAGCAGAGAGCTCACGTCCTGATCCACAAACAGAGGGTTAAGAACACACTGGAATTGCGGGAGTCTTTTGAAGCCTCAAAACTTTTCCTCAGCGACACACCTTCTCCAACAAGGTCACACTTCCTAATATTTCCCAGACTGTTCTACCAACTGGGGGCGGAATATTCCAATAAATGGGCTTATGAGGGCAGTTCCCATCTAGACCACCACACATACCACATGATTAAATACTTAAATGCCACAAATCAGCTCTGCCTGTTGACCCCAAGGACTCTCTGCTTCACGGGGAAGGGGACGGACCAGAGAATCTCTAAGCTGTGAAGTCAGGGCAGGAGCCCTCTTGCCTAAGAATGCACTGGGACACTGGACTAGGCCTTCAGTGTGCTCAGGGTCAGCATCTCACACGGATGCCCATCTATCGCTCTCTGTTTCCATGGTTATCACCTCCTCTTTCACTAGCCTCATCTGCTTCCCCCCCCCATTTTTAATCTTAGAGATTTTCCCCAAATTTGTCATCTATATACAGACTGTTTTTTGTCTTGTTTTGTTTTGCTTTTTTCCTTTGAGGGCAGCCAGTTCTGGTAGCCACTACCCTGGAAAGCAGTTTAAGTATAAGTTGCCACTTGGATTTTTATTTCATTACAGCTTAAAAAAAAAATTTCATCCCGTTCTCTTTGTATTCCATATATTAATTCAGCAGGCTTTCTATTTGTGATTCTTTTAGTTCAGCTTACAACAACCACGGTCTTTGATGATATTTAGGTTTCTAAAATGTATTCTGCTTCTTGAGGTAATAATTTTTCAAAGACAGAATTTTGTTTTTCTGCCTTATTGTGCATCCTGTTGGTGTGTTTGGATATTTTTGAGAGGAAGTTAAACTCAATTTTCTTTCCTGCTGCCAGGAGGCTGTTCCGGTCCTCTGGGGTCCCTGTACTCCCTGCCTGCACACACATGAATCTGCTGTGTGGCCTGAGCTCTAGGATCATGTTTCCAGACTTTTGGCCAAGGTGCATCTTGTTCTGAGCACAAGCCGCAGTCTTGTATGGTTTCCATTTTCTCTTTTGTCTATGTGTTGCCCTCTAGTCAGGTGAGCTGGGGTTATAGTGGGCAGGAGCACGTCTTGTGATAGCCAAGGATGTAGCTCCTACCACTCTGCACACTACTGAATCCACGACACTTCCGTTTCTGGGTGTTTTTCGAACATAGAACTCAGACAGGAAGGCTGAAAATCAGTCATCATGAACTTGGTTGTCTCAAGCAATAAGCATTGAGGAGCAAGGACAAAACACTTTTGTTTTTTAGCGCTTATGTTCAAGCCAGAGGAAGGTGGAATGAAAGAAATCCTTTCACTGCCGCTTCTCCATTATTCCTGGTCCTCTGTGTTGGGGTCAAAGGGCAGCATATCTAACTTCAACAGAGAGGTACTAAGTGTTTGCATCTTGAAGAAACTTTGTAAGTTGAAGACGTTTCTACCCTGATTTTGGCAATGGCTTTCTTTTAACCTTAGCTTCAGATTATCTAGTTCCAAGTGACAGAGACCATTGCAAGTTAATTGGAGGGAGAGACAGCAGAATTAGTGAGAAGGATGAGAGTTTGGGAAAAGCAGGTGTCACCAGGGAAGCTCAGCCCTGTGTACTTCTCATAGGCCTGGGAAAATGGGAGGGGTGTGTTGGTTTAGACTGTGGTGTGTGACTCCCAGGTTGGGTGAGTGAGAGTGATACAGTGATGCATACAGCAATCCACCCACAACCTTGCTACACTCCTCTTTCATACACAGTGCTATTCGTTCCTCATGGTCTATCTGTCCCACTGTGGTGCAAGCTGATAGATGTATACTGGCTGCTGAGTTGAAGCTGAGCTCTGTTGGTCAGGTCTGGAGCCTGGTGGCTGTGGTGAGGACTCTAATTCCAACAGGTGCTGAAGTTCCATTTTGCCCTGGTGAACAGCACCAGTTGAAGAAGCAATGAGCCCACTGCCCAATGAAGAGGATCCTCAGTAAATTGGCTGTGTCATTGCCTTTTCCACAGTTTATGTAGCTGTCACCTGGGTGGCAGCCAGCACAGCTCCAGTGTCATCCCCCCACCCCCACCTTACAGGTTAGGTTGCACTTGACCTGCTTTCTGACTGTGTCATGACCTTTCAACCCTATCTTCATCTGCTGCTCTCCTGGGAGGTATGTGGAACCTTCTGGAACTGAGGTGCTTCTTCAAGGTGGTTAGTGGGGTAGGACCCATGTTTTGACCATATCAGTGGTGTCTAGTAACTGTCTTTCTTCAGGACAAATGATGGCCTCAGAAGAGGCCTCATGTCAGCATCTGAAAGGCTGGATTTGGACTAGATGTCTTAGGATTTAGTCTCTGTTCCTTTTCTTCAAGGTGTCCAGGTCATCTCAAAAGTCTCTTCTGTCCTCACTGTTATTTGGAGGCTTCTTTGTATTCAATGACATTGTAATATGATCAGAAATGCCTCAGTCTACCGCACTGACAGGACACTCAGAGCGTGGAAGGAATGGATAGGGTAGTTGTTCCTTTTCAGATGACCAAGGGTGTAGTCTGCAATTTCTCATACTCTCACCAGACTTCAGCATCATATAAATACATACAAATAAGTACAAGGGTCCCACTGAGTCTGCAGTCTTTACGGGGACTCCCTGCCCAGCATGTGAAAGGAAGGACCCCAGGATCACAACAGGGTGAAGATCCACTCTGCTTTCCTCCACACAAGGAAGAGATTAATGAAGTCAGATAAGCACCACGTTATGACCCACAAAGAAGTCAAAACTCACCTGTGGCAGCAGCAGTCCTCTTGCCTCCCACTTTCTCCTTACTCTGTCCAGACAGCTCCTCTCTGCTTCGCTCGGAGGGTCTATTCTACACTCCCACCTTTGTCACTGGTTTTCTTTTTCTTCTGTTCACTTAAGCTCAACACTGCCATGAATGTCAGGTCTCGGCTTCATAGGCTTCCTAGTTTACACACCCAGCAGTTGGAGTGATGGTGTTCCCATGTTGAAGTCTGGGGAAGGGTGCTGTACATAGTGTAAACTCACTGTACATAGTGATGGGGCTAATGAAGATATGTAAGTTTATCATGTACTTTGATTATGATCATAGTCCTCCCCATACTCCTCCTCCTTCAGTTTTGGTCAGTCCCTTAGACAGCTACGGCTATGTGTTCACATGTGAGCACACATGTGTACATGTGCATACATACACACACACACACATACAAACATGCACTTCATAAGTAAGAGAAAATGTGGCATTTGTTATTTTTTTAAAATGTGATCTATTTTGCTTAACATGATATTTATAGTTATATTCATATTTTACTGGAAACAACACGATTCTACTCTTTATGGTTGAAATGTTAATATGTATAGCATTCATACATATAAATGCTAATATAATCACATTTTAATAATCCTTCAGTGTATTGGTGAGGACCTAGGCCAATTCCATCACTTGGCTACTGTGAATAATGATCCAGATTAATATCTTATTAGTATCCCACACTAATCAGTTCAGCAGACTAGTCCATAGTAATCCATATTACTACATCCAGCAAGGCTTCTATCATAACTGAAGGAGAAGAACTGTCCATGATAAAGACAAATTAATAGATTTCATGGCTGTTGACCCAGCACTACGGAAATATGTGATGGAATCCTACACATAGGAAAGCAAGATGTCCATCCCCTTAAGGCCATGGAAAAGAGTGTCCTAGGGTAGCAGAAAAGCAAAGGAAGACTGGGAAATTACCAACCATCACAAAATAACCCAAGGACAGAAATTAATACACTTTCATTAAGAGTTCTGAGTAATTATAAAGGATATCTTCTTTTAATTGTTTAATGATTTCATATATGCGTATGATGTATCTAGGTCATACACCCCCAGTTTCCCCAGACTCCCCCAACACCCCACAAGACATCCCCCTCCTACCTTCATGTCCTTTTGTTGGAACCCACTGAGTCCAAGCAGTGCTGCTTCTGAGCTACAGGCTTGACCTTGCACAGGTGACCACAGGCACAATGAGTTTATGAGCACAGTGGCCACATCATGTCCACAAGACGGCATCTCACAGCATTCCTCTTTATCCTTGGGCACTTATGTTTTTTTGATCTTTAGGTTAGGGGGTTGTATTAATTTTCCATTTATAGGTGAGGTCTGAGCAGGTTCTTTTTTAAAAAATATATTTTATTAATTTATTCATATTACATCTCAATTGTTATCCCATCCCTTGTATCCTCCCATTCCTCCCTCCCTCCCATTTTCCCCTTAATCCCTTCCCCTATGACTGTGACTGAGGGGGACCTCCTCTCCCTGTATATGCTCTTAGGGTATCAAGTCTCTTCTTGGTAGCTTGAACAGGTTCTTAATCTCAATACTTTGACAAGTTGTGAATCTATCCATTAACGCCCACTACAGGAAGAACTTTCTCTGGCCAAGGTTGAGAGCAGCGCTGATCTTTGGCTATAAGCATGTAAATACTTAAAAAGAAGTTTCACAATAGGTTTACTTAACAAAACAGCAGCAGTAGTTTCCTTGCTCTGTGACTTCCTAAGCCATGGGCTTTTGACCAGGTTCACAGTATCAGGAATCAACTTTCCACTGTGAAGTAGGACTCAGATCTGGTGAGAAAATGAGTGGTTCCACACGTAGCCTTCACACCAATATTGTACTAGTGGTTACACTTTTCCCAATAGGGTGGCAGTATAGCAGTTGGGGTCTAGCTCTGGATAAGACCATTGATGTTTTTTTCACCTCCACCCCCAGTAGCCTGCACAGCATGTTGTGTCTGTTTCTATGACAACTAGCCAGTAGGTAGGAAGTTACCAGAACAAAGGACCATGAACATTAATGGTCTTAAATCTCCTATCAAAAGATATGGATGAACAGATTTTGTTTAAAAAATGGGACCCATCTATTTGTTGCATGATAGAAATGCATCTCACTGGCAAAGACAAACACAGCTTGGGGAAACGGGTGGGAAAGTCTTGCCAAGAACACAGAGTTAGCAAACAAGCAGAAACAGTAATATCGATATTGGACAAAGTAGACTTCAGACCAAAACTAGCTAGAGGAGACAAAGAAGGTCATTCATTTTTTTTATTAGGAGAACAATCCATCAAGATGACATAATGTTCTAAATATACATGTGCTGCAAATGGGAACACCCAGTTTAATAAAGCAGAAACCCCTGGCTATAAAGGCACAGACTGACTCAACACAGTAATAGTGGCTGACTTTAATACCTTACTGTCACCAGTAGGGAGATCATCCTGACAAAAAAATAAACACAGACCTTTAAACGTTTAAGTGCTGCTTAGTGCTGTGAGTATAGTGTGATAGTGGTAATTCAGGCACACAGTGCGTAATCATCAAATGGTCTCCTGATGCATGTCTGATTCCTTTGATCTCCTTCCTTCTAGTCCTTTCTAAATTACTCAGTAAGTTATTGTAGACAGCAGTCACCACTGAAGGGCATCAGAACTTATCCCTCCTACTCAACTATATCTTGGGATCCATTATCCGACCTTTCTCTACTTTTGCTTCTCGCTGATCACTAACCTCTCTTCTTTGAGGACAACATTTTTAATTTCCACATGTGAGTTAAACACTTGGCACTTGTCTTTGTGTCCCTGCCCTACTTTACTCAACACTGAGTCCTCCAGTTCCATCCATTTTGCTGAAAATGTTAGGATTTTATTATTAAACATTATCATTTTGATTGTGAAAATAGTATTTAATGTTCTACTGGGTGGGTCACATTTTCATTACCTATTCATCTGTGATGGACACCACTGGGGAGAAGTCTGAGTCTCATTGGCCTTGTATTCCTGGCAGGAATCCAACTCAAATGCAGCATAGGCTCAAGAATAGTTGGGAGGTGAACCAGCCCTAAGATTTGTTGAGCTCAGGCAGCGGCTTCTGGACCGCCCATCTTTCTGTTTCTCTGGCTTTATCCTGTTATCCAACCTTCTCTCCCTGTCTCCTGTTATATACTTTCTCAGGTTAGGACAACTTCCCAAACTCTGGTCCGCTTGTCTGCAGCCTTGGTCCATGCATGGACCTCAGAGCCTAGCCCCTGAATCACATTCTGCTAACATTGCTTGGGCCAGGCAGACAGGTCTCTGGTGCTGTGATCCAGAACCACAGAGTCCAACCCTGCCCACTAGGAAGATTGGGTTCCCTCGAATGCTAAAGGAAATGGACTTCCCCATCCCTCTTCTGTCTCAAGGGTTGGTGTGGACCATGTCTAAATTCCTTTAGCATGTTGGGCCTTGCCAAACTCTCTGCCCCTCCACCCTGTCAGGATCTCATGCTGTTCCTGGGACTGTTGCCTGATGTTCATCATCTTCCTGTGGGCATCCTTAGCCCGGTGAACCTCACACGTAGCACACAGGGCACTGAGATTCTAGGTTGTATGGATCTATTATAATCCCTCAATGGTCCCTTCCAGAAATCGCTTCTGTGAAGGAAGGAGGTGGAGGCACTCAGTGTTTAGTCGCCTGGGGAGTTGCCATGGGGACTGTGTCAAACAGTCCCTAGAACAGAAAGTTGCTTGGCCTATTGTAAACTGAAGCCTCTGTGTGTGTGTAGCTGCCTCAGCACAAGCGACATGAGAGACCTGGGAGAAAGAAGAAAGACCGCCTCACAGCAGCGTCCCCAGTATTTCTGAAGTAGTGTCCTGGGCTGCCTTAACAAAGTATCACACACTGGGTGACTTAAACAGAAGTGCAGCCAGTAAAGATGCCTTTTGCCAAAATAGATGATCCGAGTTAGAGCCCTGGAACCCACGTGGTGGAAGGAAAGAACCTGCTCTGTAAAGTAGTCCCCAATAAAACCGCCTTGGCCTGGGTAGGGCATTCCACGGCATTGCTTCCCTCTTCCCCAGGGTTCTGCCAAGGCAGGAACATAAGATTCCATTCCAGGGAATCTGAGAACATCTCCAGTGAATGTGCCTATTCATTCATATAATTATACAGATCCCTCCCCAAAGCTCTCACTCCAAGTACTTTGGCAAAATAGAATAATGAGCCAGGAAACTGAGAGGAGACAACAGTCTCGGAACCCAAAGTCCCCAGGGAACCCGGGCTGGCTTCCCTATGAGGAGGGGACAGAATGGGTTGGCCATTGGAGCTCAGACACCAGGCTGGGCGCTGCCCTCGTAGACTGGAGGCAGACCCCACATGCCTAAGCAAGGAAGGTGTTCACCCGCTGAGCAGGTCGCCTCAGTTGCCTGTGTTTCCAAGCGCATGCAAGTCCGTCAGATGTTCATGATCATGGCTTCCCCTAGAGAAGGTGAGGGCAGAGGGGACAGAAATAAGGCAGGGCTGACGGTTCTTCTTGCCTTCAAGGCAGCGGGCGGCTGCACTGGGCGTGGGGCAGCTGATCCATACAGACGCAGTCTATTTGTTTCCTTCTGTGCCCTCCAAAAATGCCTTATTCCATACATTCTGAATGGGTGAGGGAGGACCCAGCTGTCCTCTGTCAGATAGGATTATAACAAGAGGGGTTCAGAAATTTACTCTGACTATGGAAACAGAAAAGGGAAGTTTGTAGAAGGACAGTAAACAGTGATAGGGTTGAGAGAGAACTGAAGACCAGGCCCCTGGAAGGCATTTACCAACCTCTTTACCACCCAGTGGTGTAAATGAAATATTTATGTATGGCTGCCAGGCATGGCGGCTTATATCTATAATCCTAGACCTCAGGAAGTTGAGACAGAAGGATTGCAGTGAGTTTGTGCCTAGCCTGGGCTATGAATAATGAGACCCCTGTCTCAGGAAACAACACACAGAACAACCAACCAATTAACGGACATTCCTAAATGGGAGAGCCTGTTTGAGACACTGTGTTTCACATTGCTGCTTCAGTGGGTTCAGGAGGAGCCTGGATTTTTCAGTCTCCTCTGAGTTTCAGAGAGAGAGAGAGAGAGAGAGAGAGAGAGAGAGAGAGAGAGAGAGAGAGAGAGGGAAAGAGAGAGAGAGAAGAGAGAGAACATTTCAAAAGAAACTGAAATCTAGAATGCAAAAGAAGCCATTCACTGTTCCATTAGTAATAAGTCACCTCCCTCCCTTCCCTGCTTCCCTCCCTCCTTCCCTCCCTCCCTCCCTCCTTCCCTCCCTTCTATTGCTCCATCCTGCTAGGAGTTGAATCCTGTGGATGAACTAAAACTCGGGGCCTTGCCTTTAAATAAGCTACTGTTTGGTGTTGGGAGATGATTGAAAAGCCGGGTGGTTGTTCAGGTTATGGCCCCTTTGGTTTCGAGGAAACAAAACGCATTCAAGTTCCTGAGGAGAAACTTGAGGAGAATTCCTGCAGGAATTCACTGTTCTCCAGATCAGAGACCATGGAGCCAGTGAGAGGAGGGGACTCCAGCAGCTGGCTCCACCCTCCCTGTCCATCTCCTGGGTACAGGTTCACCTGTTGCTCAGTGAGGCTCTATTTCTCTTTCTCCACAATACAGCCCCTCTGCTCATTAACTTGCGAATGGCTGCCATTACTTTCCATTTACTGCACTGGATCACCACCAACTCTCCGCCATCCCGGGTCCCACATCAAGTTCTCAAGACAGTTTGTTCATCTTTGGGTGCAAAGTGACACAAAGTCAGGTTTCTTTCCTTTTCTTCTTTTTTGTGTATATGTGCATATGTATGGAGGAGTGAGAGAGTGGATGCTCGTGTGTGTGTGTGTGTGTGTGTGTGTGTGTGTGTGTGTGCCTGTGCATGTGTGTGTGACTCTGTGTGTGTATGTGACTCTGTGTGTGTGTGTGACTCTCTGTGTGTGTGTGTGCACAAGCACAGGCTTGAGTATGGAAGTCAGCAGTCGACTCTGGGTGTTATTCCTCAGGCAACATCCACTTTGGTTTTTGAGACAGGTCTCTCACTAGGACCTAGAGGCTAGGGCGGCTGGTCAATAAGCCCCAGGGAACTTCTGGCCTCTACTTCTAGTGCTAGACCTGCCAGCATGCACTACCAGACCATGTTCTTTATCTGGGTGCTGGGGATCAAACTCAGGTCCTCATGCTTATTTCTAACCAGCACACTGATTGGCTGCCTTGGGGGTCATGTGACCACCACCAGTTCAATTGAGCCATAGTGGTGTTTTTTCTTTTTCCTCCCGGCCCCCCCCCCCGTCTCTCTGTCTCTCTGTCTCTCAGTCTCTCTCTCTCTGTCTCTGTCTCTCTGTCTCTCTGTCTGTCTCTGTCTGTTTATCTCTCTCTCTCTCTTTGTGTCTGTCTGTCTGACTGTCTGTCTGTCTATCTGTCTGTCTGTCTCTCTCTCTCTGTGTCTCTGTCTGTCTGTCTGTCTCTGTCGCTCTCTGTCTGTCTGTCTGTCTGTCTGTCTGTCTGTCTGTCTGTCTCTCTCTCTCTCTCTCTCTCTCTCTCTCTCTCTCTCTCTCTCTCTGTCTGTCTCTCTCTCGTTTCTGGTAAGGTTTGGACAGATGAGGTATGGATGTGAAACTACCAACTATAGGTGGGGCAGGCTCTGTGGAACATTTTATTTGTTTTCTTTTTGCAGTCTACAATTATAACAGTGTGGAGACAATGCCTGATTGCTTTGGAAGATGTTTAGCAGAGAAAAGGAGAGATATTGACCAGATGCTTTAGGAGGCACTGTGATGGAGCTGTGGTGGGTCTCCTTTGCTTTGTCAAGTGCACACATGTCTGCACCTCACATATGACCTCTGCTGCTCCCTGGACCTAGAATGCCCACCACAGCCCTGCACTTCCCTGGCCACAGTCTGTGTAGGCCTTCCACCCAGGAAGGTGGTAGATGAGTCAGACAGGAACAAGCTGACCAAATGAATTTCTCTCTCATCTTTCACACAGGCTTCCTGTTATCGAGGCTCCTGTGCCTGGGGCCCACCTGCGACCTCGCCAGCTTACCCTTTGCTCTACACCTTTCTGATCTTTTCAGCTCTTGACAGAACCAGTATTGTTTCCCATTCTGTAATCTAGCTGTTTCCAAACTCCTCTGGTGAACTAGTTTTAAAGGCCTCTTGATCACATCATTGGGGTATCACAGCAATCACTCTCTAAAAGTAGTTTTAAGATTAATATATTTTATTTATATAAATTAAAGGGATTCACTGTGATATCCCCATATGTATATCCACTATGCATTGATTACGCCCATCCACCCCTCCTGACCTCGGTCCACTTTCCCCGCTCTTCCCCCAGCACTCTCCCTAGTTCCTAAAAGTCCTCTCTAATTCCTTTTAATTTACTGTCTCCATTTCTAGCTACTGTTCTGTTCTGTACTTATATGAAGTTGACTTTGGCTTTACACAAGCAAGCAAGAAGATGTGGTGTTTGTCTTTCTGTGTCTGGCTTGCTTCACGCAACAGAATTGTCTTAGTTCCTTTTCCGTTCACGGCAAAGAGCAAGGCAGCAGGAAGACAGGCACTTGAGCAATAGCTGAGAGCTTCATTCTGATCCTGTGTGTGTGTCTGTGGGGGGAGAGAGAGAAAGAGAGAGAGAGAGAGAGAGAGAGAGAGAGAGAGAGAGAGAGAGAGAGAGAGGGGGGGGGGGGGGGGGGGGGGGAAGGAGGGAGAGAGAGAGGGAGAGAGGGGGGAGAGAGACCTCTGGGCTTGGCATTGGTGGGCCTTTGAAAACTCAAAGCCCACCCCAGTGACACATCTTCTCCAACACCTTCTAATCCTTCCCCAAACTGTTCCACCAACTAGGGACCTAGCATTCAAATACACGAGATTATGGAGGTCACTACTCAAGCCAGCATAATAATGTTCTCTGGCTCCATTCATATGGTTACATATTACTGGATTTTATTCTTCTTTATGGCTGAGTAGTATTCTACCAGGTAAATACAGTAACAGAATAAACAAGGTGTCTGTGCCCCGAATCCCTGGAGGAAAGTCTCTTCTTTTCTGTAAGAACGAGGCAGCAAGTGAGTAACAGTTAACCCCAGGGGCCTGGGGAGGGTACCATGTGGGTGAGCACCTTGCACGTGCACAGGACTGTCTATCTCAACCACATAGCAACAGATGTTTGAGAATTGCTTCAGTCACTAGCAACAAAGGAGGCCAGGCTGATTATAAGGGCATTTGTATGTGTGTCCAAATTATAAAGAGGCCTGCAGGAAGATTAGGATGCTGAAAACAAAAACCCCAGTCTGACTCCACAGTTACCACTGGCTGTATTTCCTTCTAGCTTTTTTCTATGCACATGTTTTAAATACAGCTTCTAATCATGGCTGTCAAACTTGCTCACAACATGTGGTCACCACTGGCCACGTTGTTAGAGGACTTTCACAAACTTCATCTTCATGATCCGAATGTCTGTTGTGGCATTGAGAGGACACAGTGACGTCAGGCCTACCATCCCCATCTTTTCCATGGTAACAGGAGGAGGTTTACCAGAAGGCAAAGTTATTTATTTGGTGAAATTATTACTTCCAAGGTAGTAACTAGAGCTGTTTGAAAAAGGGGGTTGGGTAGGGAGGTTCTTGTGCTCTTGTGCTACCAGATAGGAGGTTTCAGGAAGAGAGTTGACATGAGGAGTGTTGCCTGGGTAACAGTCCTTCTGGACCCTACCCTCCTGACACCACAGGCCCTGAACAGCCAGCAGGGCTGTGTGTTAAAGCTGAAGGCACACCTTAACTTCACAGCTAGCAAATAGATTTTGAAACATCAGAAAGCCAGGGGGGTGGTTTGTGGGGCTATCCTCTGTGGATGCTAGATCTGGGATGGCAGTGCCAAGCACCAAGAGTCTTTCCTTTGGGTCTCCTGGGAGATTGTTTCAAACTGTTGCCCCCACCACATGCCAGAATAGGCAGGGTGCATGGATGGAGGCCCATCACCCAGACCGTGGGATGTCAGGGTGCTTGCATCTCTGTGGGGCTGGGCAGAGGTAGGGGTGGTGGTGTGCTCTGGAAGAAAGGGTCTGAGCCTTGTGGACCATTTTCAAGTCTTGGTTTTTCATCCTCTGGCCAGGTCCAAACAGCGCAGCATTTGTGGACGTAAGTAAGCATGCCTCAGACTTGGGGGAGAATCTTCAGATAAAACCAGACTTCTGAGATGATGGGACTATCATGTCAAAAGCAGGCTCATTTACATAATAAAAGCACAATAAAAGTAATAGGGCTGCTTTTTCCATCTGATGCCGTGGGAGTAGAATATTTCTTAAATTGTTATTTTAGAAACTGGCTTTGTTCAGTGTAATTTATATACAATGTAATCACTCAATTCTAGGTGTACAATTCCATAAATTACCCCTGACAGATGCTGATGGCCTTCCTGTCACTATCAGTTGGCTTTTTTTCTTCTAGACTTTTCTGTAAATGGAATCATGCAAAGAGCACCTTATAGAGCCGGAGGCGTGTCTTTCTTTACTCAGCATGATTTTATCATCCTTGTGTGTGGAGTCATGGTGTAGTTACAGCACAGTATTTGTTTATGTGTTCACGTGTGTACTTGTGTGCATGCATATGTGTGGAGGTCATGTCTTTTGTCTTCCTCTGTTGTTCTACACTTCACTATTCTTTTGAGGCAGGGCCCGCCATTGCACAGGGAGCTCACCAATTCAGATGGGGAGTGCCAGGAAGCCCCAGGAACCTTCCTATCTCTGCCTCCCCAGCACTAGGACTGCCTGTGTATGGCACCACCCTTGCTGGGATTTGAACTCAGGTTCTCACGCCTCCAAGTTAAGTACTGTTCCGGTCTGCTCTCTGTTTCGGTGATCAACCCCCATGCCAAGAGGAACCTGGAAGAGAGTCACTGAGGGAAGTCAGAGAAGGAAGTCAAGGCCGGAACCGGGGAAGCAGAGACAAGGGAAGAATGCTACTTCCTAGCTTACTCCCCGTGGTTTGCTCACCTTGAGTCTTCTTTATACACCTCAGGACCTCTTGCTCAGGGGTGGCGGTGCCACCGACAGTGGGCTAAAGGCCTCCCACATTAGCCGCTAAAACACAAGTGCCTCACAAAATTCTAGAGGCGATCTAATGGAAGAGTGTTGTTCTCAGCTGAGGTTCTCCCTTCCCAGATGACTTGAGCTTGTGTCAAGTTGAGAAAAAGAAAAAAGAAAAAGAAAAAAAAGAAAAAGAAAAAGAAAAAAAGAAAACCAACTAACACAAGCACTTTATTAATGGGGCTATCTCCCACAGCCTGCTCTTTCACAGTTAATGAACATACAAGTTCTCCTTCCCTCCCTCCCTCCTTCCCTCCCTCCCTCCCTCCCTCCCCCCTTCTCTGTGTATCTGTGTGTATGTGGTGTCTGTGTGTGCACATATGAGTACAGGTGCCCAGGGACACCAGAAGAGGGAGTTAAATTTCCCCAAACCTGGAGTTACAGACAGGTTTGAACTACCCTGTGTGTGCTAGAACCGAACTCTGGTTCTTTTCAAGAACAGCAAGTGTTCTTAACTGCTGAGCCATCTCTCGAACATAGACTTAAAAAACAAACAAACAAACAAATATCTGCATATCTTTAAGAATATAGGTTTTGATTTAATTGGCGTTCTTTGTCTTGTGTTTTACTGATTTCTGGCATCTTTTATTTCTTTCCTTTGGTTTCCTCTGGGTATAATCTGCTTTTCATCTAGCTCATAATTTGGAGGTTTATATAATTTATATGACCCCCTTCTTTTTTTTAACATAATTTTAATGCTAAAAATGTCCTTCCAGGAGCTACTTTACATATTCCGTAGATGGCTTGCTATTTTGTGTTGTTTTAGTTTAATATATTCTTCAATTTACTTTTTGATTTCTTCTTTTTCACATGGGATATTTGTGAGCATATTGTTAATTTCAAACACTGGGAGGGGGTGTCCAGATACCTTTGTACTGATGAATTTTATTAGCTCTCTGGTGAATAGATAGCATAGTTTTAGCATAATTCAAGCACTTTTAAATGTATAGAAGACTTTGTAAAATGTCTGTTTTTTATCAGTTTATGTGTATGTCACTCACACACATGGGGAGGTGCAGATTTAAGTGCAGGTGTCTGAGGAGATCAGAGGAGGGCATTGGATCCAGTGGGCCTGGAGGTAAAGGGCTCGTGAGCCACTTGACATGAGTGTTAGGAACAGAACCAGGTCCTCTGAGCCATCTCTCCAGCTCCTAGGAGACCTGCCATGGTCCAGAGTGTGTTCAGTCTTGGCTGAGTATCCTATGTGCCCTGTACAGTGTGTGCTTCCTGCACTTGAAGACTAAGTTCTCTGTGTGTCTGATTCAGTTTGCTTAACTCTCTGTGTCCTTGCTCTCCTTCTCCTCCTCCTCCTCCTCCTCTAGCTGTTCAATCAGTTATTGAGAGGACAAAATGTTGAGGTGATCTTTACTATTGTGGTATGTTTTTAAAGCTCTACAAATTCTTACTTTATTTATTTGTTATTGTGTACATTTAGGTCTGTTATATCCTCAATTAGTTGACTATTTTATTACGTACATCTCTTTCTTTTTTAATATTTCTTGTCCTAAATTACTTGTTCTTTGTTTGTATAAACAATGAAAGATAACATAATAATAATAAAAATAAAAAATAATAAAAAGATGAGATAACATGTTATTTTATTTTTTACTTACATTTTTTTTTCGGAGACAGGGTTTCTCTGTGTAGCCCTGACTGTCTGGACTCGCTTTGTAGACCAGGCTGGCCTCGAACTCACAGAGATCCGCCTGCCTCTGCCTCCCCAAGTGCTGGGATTACAGGCGTGCGCCACCATGCCTGGCTTGCATCTATATTTTGTGTTTTCACTATCAAAAATATTTTAAAGAATTTCTCCACTAGCCAAATTGAAAATTATGAACCCAAATATAGCTGGTCTTTGCTACTTTGTGAGTTATTTTTTTCTCACTCTTTTCTACCCCTTTTCAACCCCCTAACACTAGATACGAGAGAAAAAGGATAGAGGGGAAAGGAAAGAGCTCCCTGAGTAAAGTCAGGGGTTGGAAGTAGGTGATGTTATCATCAGATGCCTTCTTGCTGATTAGAGGCATCGGGTTCCTTGGGACAAGTTTGGTCTTTGCTGTCAGGACATCTAATTTCTTCTTCTTTGTGCACAATTACTTAACAAACCATGGCCAACAGCAACCAACCAACAACCACCAATCCACACCTCAACTTGGGGCCCTAGTATTTATATACCCTCTGAAAAGTTCCCAGAATTCCAAATGTCACACAATCGCAGAAACTATCTACAGTTGGTAAAAAATCACACCTCTGATAGAAGAAATCATAGCGAGCTGCCTCGAAGCAGCCCCATAGCCCCACCGTGGGGATTAAACAAAACATAGTCTTATTATATTTCTGTTTTTTTAAAGAAATCAAAATTCCAGAATTCTTACTACGCCCAAGTCTTATATTCTGCTTGGAGTGTACTGTGCTATTTTTGTTGACAGTGCTATAAAAAACATATTTTGGTGTCCCTAGCTTTCCCTTACCCCTTTGCATTTGTGGATTAGTGAAGGATCAAATGCATGAGTAAGGGCTAAGATTTAAACAGGAGTCTTTATTGCACACTTCTAAAGCCAAGGAGAACCATAGAGAGACTGGGAGGCCAGTGGGAGGAAGCTGGAAGGCTCTGTGTTATGTTCTCATCTTTTTAGAATGAGTGTTGCTGTAGAGTGACAGCATCAGTTACCTGCTGCACCCAAGCAAGGGGGCGGTGGGCCATCTAATTCACTCATCACTGAGCTGTAAGGGGATAAAGAGCTGTGGCACCGTCTTCATTCTGTGCCTGGGGCACGCTTTCTTAGCAGCCTTAGGACTCCACTCCCCAGTGAAATGAAACCTCCACAGAGATGCCAAAGGCAGTCACCCTGAGGGCCAAAGTCATTCAGGAAGTGTGCCTTGGAGTCTCAGTGTGCCCAAGGCCTCTGCTCCTACCACATATCAACTCCAGGCTCTGCGGTGACCTAGTATATGAAGAGAGCAGCTCTTAGCAGTGAGAAGTTGCTTAGTGTTGTTGGGACAGACTCTGTGACATCTCCAGCCCAAGACTGTGAAAAGAGGTGGGGTTAAGTCTGTGGTATTTAATTTTAAAGTATACACACACACACACACACACACACACACACACACACACAGGATACTACACACATACATACATGCTACCTCTTGCTAGCTTTATCTAGTGTGTGCGTATGTGTTGGGGAGTGAGTGTGTGCGTTCATGCAGCATTCATGAAGGTGCGTTCATGAAGGTTAGTGGACAAATGAGTCTCTCCTTCTGCCATTTAGGTCCCAGGGGACCAAGCTCAGGCTGCTGGTCAGGCTTGGCTGCAGGAGCCTTTGCTAGCTGAGCCAACTCACAGTCTCAAAGTAGGACATAATCACAGCATTAACGGACTGAAACCAGCAGTCACAAAATCTGTCGTCAGGTGTTCTGTCGTTGTTTGTTTTTAATCACTTGGAATCCATTGTCATTTTTTAATTGACTGATTCACTTTCAATTTGTTTTCACCTCAGTTCTTTCATTTATTCAATATGGGGAAAAAACAGTTTGGGTGCTGGCTTGATGGCTTAGTGGTTAAGAGCACTGGCTGCTCCTCAGAGGGATTACCTCCCTCTGTATATGCTCATAGGGTATCAAGTCTCTTCTCAGTGACCTGCTGTCCTTCCTCTGAGTGCCACTAGGTCTCCCCCTCCAGGGGACATAGTCAAATGTGAGGCACCAGAGTACTTGAGAAAGTCAAATCCCTCTCTCCACTCAAGTGTGGAAACTGTCCTGTCCATGGGCTAGATCAGGGTAGGGGTTTAAATTTTACCGCCTGTGTTGTCCTTGGCTAGGGCCTTAGTTTGAGCGGGACCCCATGACCCAAATCTGCCTATCATAATGTTCTACTTGTAGGTTTCTAGGACCCACTGGATCCTTCTACATTGCTATTCTCCCATTGTTCTCTCATCTAGAGTCATAGGGGAGGGGAATAAGGGGAAAATGGGAGGGAGGGGAGAATGGGAGGATACAAGGGATGGGATAACAATAGAGATGTAACAAGAATAAATTAATTAAAAATAAAAAAAAAATAAAATTAAAAAAAAAAAAAAGAGCACTTGCTGCTCTTCTAGGTGAGCCAGGATAACACAGTGGTGCACAAACATCTCTAACTTTAGTCTCAGGGGCCCTGATATTCTCTTATGGACTCCGTGGGCACCACATACCCATGCCTTACACAGACATACATACACCAACACACCGGCAACGCGCCCACCCACACAAAACAAGTAAATAAGTAAAGAAGTAAGTAAGTAAGTAAGTAAATAAATAAAATGTTATTTTTAAGAAGTAATTGACTTGACTCACTGTAACAAACATTTGCAAGTAAAGCTGTTTGGGCAAAAAGGTATCCTGTGTGACATATAGTGACTCACAGTAGCTTCCATGGACAGCTTTTTTAATTTTAATTTTTTGTTTTCTTTTGGGGGAGATTGCAAAGGCAAAGGGCAGATATGGAGGGATGGAGAGATGGATGGGATTTGGGTACATGTTGTGAAATTCACAAAGAATTAATTAAAGGTTAAAAATGATGTATTTGAAAAGAAAAGTCTAAAAGCATTGACCTCTATTTTGACATTATGAATTAGAAAGAAGAGTTGTTTGTAACTAATGCATATTAGTATATATAGCCATTGAAACATAAAACTGGAAAGTAATACTGAAAATAAAAAGCAATTGGTTGTTTACGTCTTGCCCATAATGCACTATTGTGTAGCTAGAAGAAAAATATTAACCCAAGTCCTATATCCTGGCTTGGGATGCAATAACCAGTGTAAGAATTTATTTTTTATTTTTGCTACTGTGTCACTTGGCTATAAGCGAATAGCTTTTAAGTACCCATGGTTACTATCTTTGATTACTAGTACTGGAGGTCAGAAGTGTGAAATGAACTTCACTGGGCTCAAATCAAGATTTCATCAGAGTTGTGTGATCTAGGAAAGACTGTTTTCCCCCACTTTCCTAGCATGAGGTGTCCCTTTCTCTTAGCCTTTTTGGCTCATTCCATCTTGAAACCTAGCAGTGGGGGCTGCTGGGCTGTCCTGGTCTCTTCTTTCTAGTCCTGGGTCTTCTGCCTCCTTTGTCCTGATTCAGGACTCTTCCTGGCCGCGCTGCCCTTCTTTGGCTAACTTGGGAAACACTCTTTAATTTAAGGTGCATCCCCTCTGGCCTTGTGCATAATGTGTTCAGAGCTTCTGGAGGTTAGGATGGAAACATCTGTTACTGAGAGGATGTAAAACTCCCCACAGGTGGCGATGCCGTTTTGGGAGAATATGGAACCTCTGGGGCATAGGACTAAGCTGGAGGACACAGGCCACTAGGGATTGGTCTTGAAGGGCTGAACTTGGTCCTTGTTTCTGATCCTGAGTTCTGAGTTCCCTGTCTGATGTCACTTTATGGCCGTCTCTGTGGACTAAGCCGTTCCACATGCCATGCTTTCCCTACCACAAAGGACTCTGAGCTCTAAAGCACACAAAACAAATTCTTCTTCCCTTCCACTGTTCCTGTCAGTTTTCGCCTCAGCCATGAGACAAATAGTGGAAACCTTTGGCGGGGGGCGGGGCATTACTCTGTTTAGCACAGGTAATAGGAACTAACCCTTCCTTGACTGACAATAGCGTTGCAACTCCAGACATTACAAGCTGGGGCAGGTGGTTTGAATGTGAACTGTCCTGACAGGTTCTGATGTGTGAACACTTGGTCCCCAGACAGTGTCATTTTTGGAAGATTGTGGAACCTTGCTGAGAGCCTCACTGGAGGAAGTGGGTCACTGGCGCAGGCCTTCCGGTGTCAAGTCTGGCCTCATTTCCCATCCATTCTTTGCTTGCTGACTGCAGGTACAGTGTGACCTACTGCCTCACACTCTTAGCACCATGCCTTTCTAACTGTGAACTCTAAGCTAGAATACACACGTCATCCATTCAGGTGTTTCTTGTCAAGTGTTTAGTCAAGGCAGCAAGAGTCACTGGGACCATTGCATGAGTTTCAAGAGCCATGAATCAGAGAAAAGGAGGAGGCCTTCTTCTGGGCTCAGGTGTTAGGAGAACCCTTCCTCTTAGGCAAGAAAACCTTGTTTGTGTTGGGTAAGGAAATCCAGTAAGTGAGGTTTCAAGGAGACACTATGGACAGCCACAAGAGACCCCAGGTAGAGGCAACCTAAGGAAAAAGACAGGACTTTGGGTGGGTGAATTTGCTACATAGAAATTCATGGACTTTGTTTGATGACCCTGACTTGACTTGATGTTTCTGTTTCAGAGGGAGCCTGCTGACCAGGTCTTTGTTGCTCCTGAGGATGTTGCTTCTGACGCCACTGGTCAGTTGGAGAGGGGGATTTCCGAGATTTGGGGGTAAGGAAGAAGACTCTAACAATTGCCATTGCCACTTGATAAACTAACATCTCTTTAAAACCATTCCCAGAAAATCCCATCAGTTGGCCTCTGATCATCTCTTGGGGGATGTGTGTGTGTGTGTTTGGAGCCTGCTGCTCTATGCAGTTCAGCTACACGTGGAGGTGGGAGGTGGGGAGTGGTCCAGGGGTTGGAGGTAGGAGGTGGGAGGCGGGAGGCGGGAGGTGAGAGATGGGAGGTGGGGAGTGGTCCAGGGGTTGGAGGTACGTCTTTCAAAACCTTTCGATGAGTGTTTTGCTGCAGTATTAGATTGCCACCAACTCATTTTGCTTACCAACTCTAGACCCTTGTCTAAAGCAGCAGCAGCAGCAGCTTCTCTCCCCCCCTCCACCCCACCCCTGTTCTTTTGGGAGATGTGAAACAGAATGCTTCCATGGGAAAGAAACAGAAGAAATGGCTTCCAGCTCGGTCTTGCTAGCTATACCCGAGACCGTTGGCAAGTCACCTTTCCCACTCTTAGTCTCCTGACTCGTCAGCTGAGCTGGTGTGACATGGCAGTGGTCCCTAGTTGCCTGTGGATGCTGAAGAGGCATGTCTACAGTGCAAGACTTAGCACCAGTCTCCACGTTTCTTTGGACTTGCGTGTCACTTGCACTTCCTGTGTTAGGTCTGTTCCTCACGTTGGGCTGGCAGCTGTTCCATGGGCAACGCCCCAAAACCTGTGCCACAGGCCATCATCATTCTATTTTCCCTTCTTTCAGCCAACAATCCTGTGCCCATTTGTTCAAGAGCAAGCTGCTCCCATATGTCTGCTCTTTGTATTAGGTGGGAAGGAAGTGAAATGCAGGCTAGTCGCCTCTTCAGGTCCTGACAATCCCTGAACTGGAAGGGCATTTAGTTCAACAATCTTCTCTTATAAAGAAGCAAACAAAAGCCTGAAGAGATGAACTGATTTGCTCTAGCTTGTGGGGGCTGAATGGAGGACCTCAGAACTGGGGTTAGAATCTATCTTTCAACCTTCCTGCCCAGTTCTGCCACAGTTTTCCATTAGCTACAACATTCCGTTAACCGATCCAAATACAAAACTGCTAATGAGCCCTAAATTATTTTCTTCTTAAGCACAAAGAATTTTTAATTGGAAAAGGATGTGCCCAAATTCGTGATGAGAAACAATACCCCCAACGGGCTTGCTGGGCTGTAGCCATCTCACTTCAGCAAAGGCATTGGATAATGGGAGGATGAGCATGTGGGCACTCCTTGGTTTTTAAAGCCCTTTGTCTCTAGTAAGCTGAGATTTGTTACCAAATGACAACCCAGGAATAGTCAGGAATGGCACAGGTGATACCAGCCGCCTACCCCAACTCCTCAGAGGCTCCCCTGGCAGCTGGCAGCTCCGCTGTTTTGTTGCCAAGCGAGATGAGTAGGTCTCAGCTGAGCTCTGGCTATGGAAGGAGGCTTTGGGGGGGGTACACAGGCTCCATCCCCTCTGTGCAGGGGAGAAGTCACTGCCTGTCACCTTGTCTTCACACCGGACCAACCCATACCTCACCCGGTGGAGCCACAAACCAAGAGACCATTGTCACAACTGCAGTCTGGTGGTTGCCTACGACCCTTGCCACAGCAGCTCATGTTGTTTTATATTCCACTCCGTTCAGGTTTCTGAAACTCCCAGTTTTTAACTTAGTCTCTGCCTCCTACCTCACGGAGTCGGTCCTTTAACAGCCAGCTTAAGTTGGTCCAGCTCTTGGTCCTTGGGATGTGACAGAGTCCACTGCTGGTTCCTTCCACCCCTGGTTACTTTGTTACTTTAGATTAAGGTCCAACCTAGTACTCATTGGCTCTAGCACCCAGGGACTCCCTAGTCTTCCTCCAAGAAGGAATCACTCTGGCCTGTCCCTTTGGCTCTCCCTGGTTCCCTAAATCCCAGCCACTGTGTCAGTCTACAACTCACTTCTCTTCCAGCTGCTGCTGCATCTGCCACCCCCACCCCCTCCCTTCCCCTCCCCAGGCTCTACTTTCAGCACTTGCTGTGGCTGAGGACCTCACCTCAGAGAGCCATCTCACTGTATCATCTCACCTGCTCTGTGGACATTCAGGTGCCCTGAGACTGATCTGTAACTCACTTGAGCCCTTGGTGACCAGATGAGTTCTCAGCCCCTCCCTTTACTGCCCGGCTTCTGTTGATTCCCCAAGGGGAGGCTGTTTAGAATGGCCAGTGCTTTTTCTTCCACAGTTCTGCTAGCTGAGTGTTTTGAACCTCTTGCACACACCAGGATTTGAAGTTAACTGCAGATTGCAGGGGTTAAACACAGCTTAGAAGTCAGCCCTAACACAGTCCTATTTGTGGATTTGTGACCATCTATGTCATCAGAGTCATCAGGCCAGCCCCTCAGATCAGCTAATCAGGATCTTAATGAGACATCATTAGATTTTTAGGCACCACAAAGCTAGATAACTCCTGACTTAATGCACCTATACCAACCAAAGGACGGACTCTTGTCTAGATGACATTAGAGACACTAGAAGTTACCAGCCTAGCAAAGAAACATTGCTCTTACATGTGTCAGCCTCAAGAAGACACCACTAAGGTTCCTGTGGGAGACTTTATTACACAGGACTCTGATGAGTAAGAGAACATAGTTGACTGGAACACCCAGACTGGCTATAACTTGAAAGTGGGGACACATTTTATTCTTGTCTCGGGAGCTGGAGATGATGTGGGGACAGCTTGCAACACCTGACCTTGTCAGAGTGGACCTGTCAACACTGGTAGAAGTTGGTTGTGATCACTGTGGGAAGGGAGAGTGTGGTAAAGAAAAACTAGGTCCCCATGCTGACATCCGAAAGGGATCACAGAACTGTGAAAGTGTGCTCTACAGGAGGTACCTAAGCAAAGGAAGAGGTGCTTGTGGCCAAAGTGTGTAAAGATGCTAGGGAAGACCTGGAGCTCTATATAAGTGTGCACACTTGTGAGTAGGAGAACCTCCTGAGAATACAGATCCTGCAGTGGCTTTCAGATCTGCTCTCAGACATGTTAGTTAAGCCTTACATAGAAGTGTAATATGCTGGGTAACATGTGGTGTGTATATGTAAAGTGGAGGGGTATATGTGTGTGTATAAGTCCAGATTTGCTAGGTCGTATGCAATGAGAAATATCCTAGAAATATAATCAGACTTTTCTCGCTTGTATGAAATAGCTACTGTGGATGGGCTTGGCTGTAGGAGCCAGGCAGATAGAGCAGCCAGCATCTTAAGCACTGCTAGTCACCATGTCAAGAGCCAAGAAATGATTCTGAAGAGTATTGTGTCTGCAATGAGATGTTCTAGTTTGAAAGTGACACACAATGCTTCCCACCAAAGTGCACTGGTCAAAACCTGTCACACGGTCTACCAACTACAAAGGGGCCAAGAGGTATAATCCTTCCATATGCCCAAGAGGTATTTCCTAATGAAAGTATGGAGGCGGCTGGTGTATGTGTGTTCTCAGTCAGCCCCACTATGCTACCCCAGGAATGGAATTGGAAAACTATTGAATCACTTCCCCAACTTTACAAATGAGGAGCTGGAGGTCAAGTTGCTTGTCCAAGTCATATAGAAATTGACCAAAATGGAGCTATCTTGGTTCTTAGTTCAAAGCTTTTCTCATTTTAGTTTACAGTGTGTAGGGGTGGGGGTGGGGGTGGGGGGCTGGGAAAGAGAAAATGGTGACTCACAGACTCATTCTGAAAGGCCAAGTAGACTTTAGGAAATGTTCCATGATGCCTCGCTGTGCGTTCCAAGTAAGAAATACATGCAGTAAAGACATATTTGCTCTGATTACCCAGGGGACACTGGTAATATAAAAAATGTCTATAGAGCACCATTGCTGATGGTGAAACATGACGTTGCTAGCATGGCCAGGAAGTCACGCAGAAACAACCAGCTTTGCTGCATCCTGAGAGAAAGTCATCGGCATCACTGGAGAAGAGGATGTTGATCGATTTCACTCAGTCAAGGGCACTACACAGGGAGCATTTATCCCTCGGGTAGGAGCAGCTCTGCAAACACTGAGAGTCACTGCTGCGTCCC
>OU015752.1:124961474-124977003 GCA_907169655.1 Acomys percivali | reverse complement strand
ACTACTGGGGGATAGCTCTAGCCCCACCCCCCTCCAGGGAGACATCTCTACTACTGAGGGCTAGCTCTAGCCCTACCCCCCATTGGGCTTTAGGCTGGCTCTGGGTGTATTCTGTAGCCCAGACAAGCCTTGGGTCCTCCTGCTTCAGCCTTTCAAGGATGTCAAGCCTTAATCAAGAGGCCCAAAGACCCTTCTTCAAGATAACCACGGATTCCCTATCCTTTGTTTGGTTTCTCAGAGGATGTATCTGAAGCATCTGGAGGCAGTGTTGATGTGCAGACTCTGACTGAGTGGATGTAAGATGGAGCTGACATTCTGCATCTCTTGTCACTGCTGTGACTGCTCCATGGACCACACTCGGAGTGCAAGGCCAAGCGGTCCTGTGCATTGTCAATGTTATGTCCTATGTTCTGATTGCACTCTCACTGGAGTATTTGAGAGTCCTTATGCTCTTGTTAATACTTAAAACATTACATTTTAAAATTGGTCTGATAGGGGAGCTATGGCAGCTGTATCTAGAAAAAGTTGCTAATTCTTAGCAAACTTAATCATCCTTTCATAAGTTTCTTGGCTTTTGGAATTTTCTGGTTTAATGTTTGCTTATGTTCCTTGTTCATTTTCTTTTCCTGTTAGATTGGTTTATATGCATTCTTTATATATTCTGGGGAGTCCTCTTTTGTTCTAAGAGCTTGTAAACATTTTCCTTCAGGGGGGAACAGCCTGTCCAGCAGGGCTGTCTAGTGGTACAATGGCAGTATACAGATGAAACTGATGTCTCCGTCATCCGTTTGCATCTCTCTCTTTCCCATGAAGACGCCAGCTAAGAGCTTATCCTGCCGTGCTGCAGCTGCTTCTTGCTGGCCTCTTCCATTAGGGGAATACAGTCTGTGAGTCTTTGTGAGTGCTCAACACTGACATGCGAAGAGCGTACTGTCACATGACATGAAGCGATCACTAAGGGGACAGATGTGGGGCAGATGGGCCTAGTTGCAGGATTCCTACAGAAGCGCCACTGGAGTGTAGCTGGAATTAACTCCAGCCCCTTTGGGAAAATGATAGAGGAGGAAACAGAGGGTCCTTTGCACATAATTTCTAGACCCTTTGCTTTCCAAGGAAAGCTGCTCCTGGGTGGATCATCTTTCCTCTCATTTACCTTTCAGACTCAGAGACAGTAGTAACGGCCAATGCTTAGATAACGTCACCAATGCTCTTCATATAAATTAAATTCTCATCATATCTCCATGATGTAGGTAATGCAGACGGAGGAACTAGAGGCCCAAAGTAATTAGCCAACCTCCCCAAGACCCCACAGCTAGTAAATGACAAAATTTGTGTCTGGCTCCCTGATCCATGTTCACGATCTGAGTGGGCACCAATCAAACCTTTCTGTTTTACCACTCTGAGCAGGATGCTATTGCTGTCAACCACATTTTAGGACTGTGGCTACAAAGCATCCAATCTTGGGCTTCTGTAGCTTTTGTTTCTGAATTGAGTATCCATCTTTTGCTTGCACCCAGCAGTCCCTCTTGCCTTAGGTGCCTGCCACCCCACTTCCAACAAAGCCAGCTCAAGGCTGAGGCCTTCACTGTCAGAACCCGTTTTTTATTTATTTATTTTTATTTTTTATTTTTTATTAAGCCACCAAGTTCTCTTTGCATCTCTGGCCCCATGCCTTTACACAGTGCTGCCATCTGGTGGGAACAGGCAGACACTATCAGTCCTCTTGGAAGAGTGGATTCCTGCCTGAACTCCAAGATTCACCTTTGCAAGGATGACTTCAAAGACAATGTTTGTTTTTTTTTAGAGACAGGGTTTCTCTGTGTAGAGACATTCTGAAGAAGGCTAAGCTTTGGTGGCATAGCCGTGTGTCTGGACATGTGGGCTAGAAGTTCTATGAAAGGTCATAGCAGTCCATGTCTTTAATCTTGGGAGTACTTGGGAGGCAGAGGCAGGTGGATCTTTATGGCATCAAAGCCAGCCTTGTCCACTTGTCTAAGTTATTCAGAACTATGTAGTGAGACTCTGTCTCAGAAAAACAAAATACCACCCCCAGACGACTCCCAAGTCATAGCAGGGGGAGCAGCAGCCTCCCCAGTGCATGACATAAAGGACATTCAGTTGACACAAGGCAAAGCCACAGCATCTCCAGCCCTGCTGTGTGTGTGTGTCGTCACCTCTAGTGGCAGGAGTGGAAGGAGACACTAGATTTCTGATTCTCAGAATGAGTTTAGAGACCCACTTAGCATCCATCTCTGCTCACACCCACTCTCTGAGGAATTCTTTGGTTCTGATGAGCATCAAGGAGCCTGAAAATGAAACCTCGGGCAGGATTTATTAAAAAGGTTATGTGGGGAGACACCTGGGGGACAGACGAGTGACATAAATGGGGAGCCACAAACCTCCTTGGCTTGAACAGCTCCCTGTGCTTAGAAAAGAGGCTCCTGTTGGGACCATGAGACCTACATTGCAACCTTGGGTCCAGAGCAAACTGTGTCCCAGGCAACTGGACATTCAGACAAAATGTCAGGAACTTGGTGACTTCCTGTTGGGTTGAATACAATTGAACTACGGGCCAAAGATACGGATCTCCACTCAAGAGCTTTTTGTATAAAAGGGAGGTTGCAAAGATACTAGACCCTCTGACCATGTGATCCTGTAGAGAGTAGTGAATGAAGTTTGCATAACCCTTCCCATTTCCTTTATTTCTAACCAAGGCTTTGAGGTCTTGAATTGGAGCCTGAGGGAGCCTGCTTGGGGCAACCAGGCCTTGCAGGAAGCCAGCCTTCCTTCTGGGAAACCCTATCAACCCGTGATGATCCCTGAAGTGCTGATGGGGAAGACAGACATTACAAGCAGAAAGCTGACTGGGTGGAACCCAGGTAGCTAAAGGATGCATCCCTTTCTTGCTGTCTGCGGCCTTAGATCCTGTAGCTTCCAGTGGGGGAGAAGAATGGCTAGTGGTAAGCAGAAGAATCAAGGTTTGCTACACAGCAAGGTAGTAGTGTTCTTGGACCTGGGAAGGGACGGACTGCATCCTGGAAGGACACCTACAGGAGCCCGGGCACCTGCTGTGGGTCCCGTCCTAAGCCCTTGTGCTATGTTCTCTCATTTAACACTCATAAGCAGGAAGATATTGCTTGTGTTTGATACATGGGGGAAGTGGCTCGGCTGGTGTTCTGAACCTTGCTCAGGTTCAAGCAGCTAATACAGTGGAGCAAGGGTTAAAACCAGGAGCTCAGTGGTCACCAGGCAACTCAACCCTGGGGCCTTTTTTAGAGACCAAATTCTGCATTCTCTTCCATGTTAGTTGCTGTTTACACTCTCTGTAGTCACACTTTACCTTAGAGGACCAACTGGTACAAACTCTGGTCACACATTCCACATGGTTTCTCTCCTGAAATTCCTCCCCCACCCCACCCCCTTTGTCTTGGAACTTTGCCAGTAAGACCATGAAAACCCGGTCTCTTCTCCTCCATGTACAATCTGGTGGCCGTTTAGAAAGATCTTTCGGAACGCCAAACTTCCAGGGTTCCTGTTGAACCTAGGATGACATCTTAGCCATTAGCTGGGCTGGAGGCTGTGGTTTGGAAGTCCAGACAGCCTGGAGTCCACTTCTCTGGAGAGTGAGAGATGGGTTGATTTTCCCTCTGTGTAGCCAGCAGATGAGATTTTTTAGAAACCGAATGTACCCCATAGATACCCACTAGTCTCCTTTTCCAGCTAGAGGAGGCGAGTTCTTCTCTCAGATCTTCAGAGGTTTTCCACTCTCATGGCATCTTCAGGGTCTCTTTGTCTGCCATAACATGTCTGGTGTTTGGCGCCCTCTCCTAGGACAGCATCTTTGAATTCAGATGACTGGCAAGTGTATCACTATGGTTTGTTTGGAGTGCTGGCCCACAGGGTGGCAACATCTGCAGGCTGCTTTCTCTGTCAGAAGACACAACTTGAAGAGAAGGTAAGGAAATTTGTTTTAGAAAGACTTTAAAAAATTCTGAGAAGTGAGTGTTTTTAGATAGGATGGGATGAAGGAGCAATTGCTCCACTAAGAAACAGAGTGAGCCCCCTCTGCTGTGAGTTCCAGCTCTCTCCAGCGAGGCTCTGTTGCCCTCCTCATAGCCATGAGGCCTGGGAACTTCACAGGCCGTGGATAATGCGCCCCCGGACTCGCTGGCCCACCATTGCATATAAGGTTTCTCTATACATGGGATATGGTGGTGTCCATAAACTGTAAGGGCTCCCAGGACATGGCTTCGTCTTGGGAGCTGCACAGACTTGAACAATGGCATAGAAATATCATCACAGTCCACTAGTGCCTCTCCTAGAGATTACTGGGAGGCATTTGGTGACACCTTGGAGACCAGCAGAGGACATGGGGCAGGGTGGAGGCTCAAGGAAAGCAGAAGTGGACATTATAAGGCCTGACCACGTGTGTGGTCTGCTTCTAGATTACCAAAAATAAATAAATAAATAAATAAATAAATAAATAAATAAATAAATAAATAAATAAATAAATAAAAGAAGGGGTAAGGAGTCAGTTTTCAGGTGGGAAAACAGCAGAATCTCCTCAGCTGCCAAGGGAGGTGGTAAAGGGACACTAGTATCGTGATTCTAGAAGCTTGTGATCCTTAGCTTGCAAGAGAGCCGGAATTCCCCTAGAGGCGGAATCTGCCGGCCTAGGCTCAAACTGCAGCTTCGTGGTCTGCAGAAACCGGGTTAGGGTGTCTTGAGATCGCGGGAGGCTGGGGTGCGCCCAGGACCTAAGCTTGTGGCCCGCAGGTGGGGCGCGGGGCGGGGCTCCGCCCCCTGGCCCCTCCTCGTTGGTCCATGGCCGCCCAGCCCCGGCCCCTCTCCAGAGCAGGAGCGCGATTGGTGGCGGAGCTTGTCGCTCGTAGGGGGCCGGGCCGCGTTGCTTCGCTCCTCTGGTCTCTACCACAGCCACGGTTCTCCTGAGCGGCGAGCAGCGCGGGTTGGTGGCATCTTCTAGGCAGCGGGCGCTGGAGATGGGAAACAGCACGGCCGTGGACCCTGGAAGTGACAAAGTTTCTCAGGCCTGCAGGTCGCGTCGCGCCACTGCCGGCCGGCCACTCGTGACCGCCTAGGGGAAGGTTCGGGGGATTTTGAATTTGGAAAAAAACAAAGCAAAAAACAAAAAAACCCCAAACCACCCCCCCAAAAAAGCAAACCCACCCCGTTTCCTTTGTGGAGCTCTTTCTCGGGGTGGACAGCGGCAGGAGCTGCAAACTTGGGAACCGCGACTCGCACGGCTCCAGGACCCGCCTTTGGAGTGCCTTAAGACTTAGGTGCTGGCGCACCCAGAGGCCCCAGGCGTGCCAAGGGGTGTGAGTGCGGGGGAGTTTGGGGTGCGCAGCGAGGAGGGGCCCCGGGAGCTCTATATGGAGGAGGGACCCCAGAATGGTGTGTACCAGGAAGACCAAAACTTTGGTGTCTACTTGCGTGATCCTGAGCGGCATGACCAACATCATATGTCTGTTGTACGTGGGCTGGGTCACCAACTACATCGCCAGCGTGTATGTGCGGGGACAGGAGCCAGCGCCCGACAAGAAGCTAGAGGAAGATAAAGGGGACACCCTGAAAATTATCGAACGGCTGGACCACTTGGAGAATGTCATCAAACAGCATATTCAAGGTACTGGCGCCCTGGGAAACTTGAGCCATGCGAGAGGCTGGGGAGTGCCCAGTGCTCTGCTTGTGGGATGTGCTGGGGCCAATGCAGCCAGTGACTGCAGGGAGGGCTTTGGGGTGGCAGCTGCGTGGTTGGAGAGACTGCAAGAACTGGTGTCCTGGATTTTCTGTCTGCCGCCCTGCGAGTCTTTCTGTGGCACATGTGTGTAGTGTATGCACGTGTGTGTGTGTGTGTGTGTGTGTGTGTGTGTGTGTGTGTGTGTGTGTAGCTTGCTGTCGGTATGGGGACGTGCTGCGCACGTGTCCAAATGCGCCTGTGATTCCAGGCTGCTCCTTCCCGGTATCGCAGGATCACACACTAGTCCAGGAGTGTGTCTGACTGTGGATGTTTGTGTACCTAAGGGTTCTTTTGGCCACTTGTGAGAGACAGGAGAGATGCCCTGTATGACCGTAACTGGGCTTTAAGGAGCAGCAAGCTTCCGGACAAACACAAACTAGAAGATTGTATTGCCCCAGTATCAGCACCAGCCTCAGTAGTACTAGGACTTCAGGGAGCATCTTAAATGGAAAACCATTCCTAGCTATAGCATACCTGCAGGTCCAGGGCCCTTCCCTGTACGCAGGTGTCAAACCCAAGAAGAAGTTTAGTCCACTGCATGGTGCTTCTGTTTAGGACAGAGAGAACCCACGCTGTGGCTTCCCTTCCCAACCTCCTGGGTCCCAGCAAAGGCTAATCTGTAAGGCAGCTATACTCCGGGCCCAGGAACCAGCCATGGTAGACTAGACAAACCCACAGGAGTTCGGTCTGAAATCCAAGGTTGCAATGGGTGGGTGTCTCCAGACTGGGTCCAAAGGGGACAGTGGCATGTAGAGGACTCTCCTGATGGGACCCGGGTAGTCTGAGTGTCTGAGGGAAGTGATGGAGTTCAGGGCGCCTAGAGTAAGATGTGCTCACTCAGGCTAGCAATCTGGATTTTCCCTGTCCACTCCAGGTGTTCCTTGCTTTCTGAGACATGGAGGGCTTCTTACAGATAGGGCTCAGCTAGTTTTCCTATACACCTGGCAGGCCCATAGGCACCTGGTAGACCTTGACAGTGTCTGAGCCAAAGGCGGTGGGCTCTGTTTACTAAAGACCACTCTCTGACCTGGTGTACCTCCCACATAGCTCTTGACTTTGAGGCCCCCTAGAAGAGGGACCTTTGGCAGCTCTTACTTCAGACTTGCCTCTGCTTCAGCCTAGCACTGAGCCCGATAGACCAAACTGTCTGTGCCATAATGCCTGTTGCTGCCATTTCTTACTTGCTGGTTTCTATCTCTTGGGTCAGAATTGATATTTGTCAGCAATGGAAACATGGTCCTTCTTGTATTCTAGGGGATGGACTCAAGGCTGTGCCTTGCTTGGACATCTCCAGTCCGCAGAAGGATTGGGAGAGATTTCCATTCACATGTTTGCCGTGTATATGTGCTCAAAATGAGTCTCCTGTTCTTTTCTATCTAGTCAGGGAAGACGGGGGGGGGGGGGGGCAAGGGACGGATGGGTTCAGGAATCATTTCGAGGGTTCCGCAAACCCAGGAGCTCAGCACTGAGCAGCCTCCTTTCATGTTCAATGTCGACCGTGCCACAAGAGTCACAAGGTTCCACATGAAAACCAGTGTGGAAGTTAAAAAAAAAAAAAAAAAAAACCTTGTGGATTTTCTACCAAACCTTAGAACATCTGAGTGTTTACCTGATAAATTGGGGGAGTTAGGGTGAGAGGAAGAAAAAGAAGAAGGAGGAGGAGGAATAGGAGGAGAAGGAGAAGTAGAAGAAGAAGAAGAAGAAGAAGAAGAAGAAGAAGAAGAAGAAGAAGAAGAAGAAGAAGAAGAAAAGAAAGGAGGAGGAAAGTATGCTAAGATTGTGTCAGTCCAGTTGTACTTTGGGCAGTAGGAAATGAATACAATACGAGGACAATAAAGCCAAAAGCCACTACCTGCAGAGGGTGAGGCTGTGACTTGGGAAAGGCTAGACATGAAGCAGACAGATGGCAGAGGCTAGCTGGCTGGTTGTGCTGTGGTTCTGTGGTGATGGTGACAGCCCCCGCCAGGGTTCCAGAACAGTCCCTGGACTTTGATTTAAGGCTCAAAGGTAAGAGAACTGTAAAGTCTGTGAGTCAAGCCCTGCCCTTAAGGATGTGGGTGGTTGCCGTAGACCCACTGTCTAAGTCTCTTGCATCAGGTGAGCCTTTTTGAATAACCCTAATCACACTGGAGCTGAGGGTGATAAAGTTGATAACAAGAATAGCTGAGAATTGTATGGCACCTGTTATGTGCTGTGCCCTCTTCCCAGAGCTTGTCATTTGTTGACTTATGGTTAGCACCTGTGAGGTTGGGGGGTATTAGCTCCATCTTACAGATGTGGAAACTGAGGTCTGGAGAGAGACTGCTAGACCCACCGGTCCAGGTCACCATCGGCTGGTCACTAGTTCAGAGATCTAAACCCAGAGAGCTTCAGGGCCTCTGGTTTGTTTTGCTGTGAGACAAGGTCTTACATGTAGCCATGTAGGGGTGCCTTTGAACTTAAGACCCTCTTACCTCAGCTGGGATCCCAGATGGGTGCCACCACATCCAGGTGACTTTTTGTGTTTATTTTGGTGGTTGGTTCTGTAGACTAGGAAGGTGTCAGTCTGTGTTCTTAACTGTATAACATACTGTCTGCTAAGAAGGCCAGAGGCTCACAGAGGTAGAGTGCTGTCCTGGGGTTGGTTGGCAGCTGTGGGAATGGCTGTATCCTAGTGAGAGGCACCTGAGGATCTTGGAGGGATGGTGGGGCCAGTAGTGTTTTCACATGGATATGCTTTCTATTGCTATACTAGGGCTGTTTCCAGAGGAAGGCAGAGGTCACATTCCCTTAACAAATGTTTGATGACTCTCTGGGCACTTTATGGCAGGTAGAAGAGAGACTGGATGGATGAGTGACTGCCCTGTACTGATGCGTAGCACCCTAGTTAGTCATGAGCTTGAGCATGCCAGTTTCCAAAGGACAAGCTTAGCTTCGGAGTGTCTCCCGGGCTCCTCTTCTCTTTGGAAGGAGAGCTGACCAGGAAGCTGCAAATGTCACTGGGTGTTCGGCAGGATGTTCTGAGGACTTGCAATTAGAGAAGGCTTTGGAGCGGTACCCTAGAGGTCTGTTCTAGTCATGACTGAAAAGTTGATTTTTCTCTTGGGGACCGCAGTGATATTTCATTTTAACTTGTTTTCTGATTGAATGATTTAATTAGATGGTGTGTGCGAATCTCTTGAGAATGTAAATTATATTTTTTGAACACTATTTTCTTTTTTTTTTTTTTAAACCAAGTAGATGTTAAACTATTAGAGTGGTTAACTTCAGACTGTAACATAAGTCTCCTGATAGGTGGAAACACCAAGTAGTTCCTGGTACCGGCTTCAACTCAGGTCCTTACACCCTGTTTGAGATGGTCAGGCAGACAAATGAATTGTTATAGGAAGTCCAAATCTGAGAGAACTTGGAAAGAGAAATTCCTCTTTTTCCTTCTCTTCCACTTTCTCCTTTTCTTTCTGAGACAGTAGCCCCAGGCTAGCCCCAAATGCACTACCTAGCAAAGAGGACCTTGACGTTTCCTGCTTCCGTCTTTCTAATGCCGGAGTTATAGGTGTGTGCCACCATACCCAGTTTATGTGGTGCCGGGGACAAATCAAAGGTTTGCCATGTTAGGCAATCACACCAACCTAGTCTTGGCTCGTGTCTGGTTTTATGTACCAAGTACAAACAAAAAATGGCTTTTGTTGTGGTTGTTGTTAGTATCTTTTTGAATCTGTGAAGAAAGTGCCAATTTTTAAGGGACAGTTTGAGAATGTATGGGACGTCTCAGGATTCATTCTACCCCAGGAACTATTTTGTAACTGGGAGCTTTCCTTCTGGCTTTGCCCACTCGAGTACGCAGGAGGTAGTGTCGAGATCCGTCTGTAAATATTTTTCTGCCTTCTTTCCTTGGCCCTTTGTAAGAAAGCAAATTTTTTTTTTGGTTCTGTTTTCTACATCATTTATTCTTTCAACCTTTATCTCTTGACAACCTGAGGCCCCTCCAGCTGCTCTGTCAAGAGCTGGGTGGAAGTTCCCGGGGACCATGGGCAGCTAGGACACTCCGGATCCACCCTTGTTTTCTAAGGACAATAGAATTCCTATTGTCAGCGTGGCTGGCTCTTCAAGTGAGTCAATGAGCTCAGATACCGGAGGAAGAGGGAGGGCCACTGCACACACAGTAAATGTTTGACTGTTACTCAAATGTACAGCCATTAGTAGCCTTTCAATGTTATCAGTCAAGATGCGGTCCTTGGGGTGGGTCTTCCACCAGATGCTCCCCTGTCCTCTGTGCACAGACCATGACCATCCTAGTATCAGTCCATCCTGTCGATAAAGTCAACTTTCTCCCATTTTCTTTAAAATCCACTAGGGGCTGAAAGGTACTTGGAAGCAATCTCAATGTAGTTGCCTAAAAATTTTATGCTTTCTAATTTTTCTGGAATGCTTTTGCTGACCTGTAATGTGACTCCTTAAGTTGTTGGTCTTCCCAAAGCATAGAGATGGCCACTCTCTTCTTTTTAGGAGTCAGTCTTCATGGGTTTTCATATCATGTAATTTAAATTAAGCAGTTACAGCAACAAGTCCCAATGGCATTGCTGTGCTTGGCAACAGGCCCACTGCACAGGAGAAAAGCAACTGACTACAGTTGGCGGGGGTGGGGGGGGAGCGGGGCACAACCTACTAGAGGTAAGCCCATGCAGGGACAAGAGCATCATGGGAATTGTTTCACAGGGGAAATGGGATGTATGCAGATTTGTAGAGTAGAATGGAAGATTGCTTAAGAAAATGTACTCAAATACTTTAAGTGACTGTATAGTATTCCCCCACCAATATACCATTTTTCATTCAATGTTCCCTAAGAGTGGACATTTGTTAGGCAATGGAGACACTTAGGAAAAACATAAGTGTCTTTGCCTCACCTATTTTCCCCTTTGTATTATTCTCAAAGATGTAGCTGCAGAAGTAAGACTACTAGTGACTCGAGAGTATGAACATTTTTTAAAAATAAAATATTTTTCAAAAGGTAAGCCTTTCCACCCAGCCTCAGACAATGCAGTATTGTGCCGGGGTCACCGAGGGCTGGCATTTGCTGTTATCATTCAGCATGTTCTAGGCAAATGGAATTACTGTCAAGACAGTTGAGTCTTTTGATTTGTACTCCTTTGGTTATGCTAGAACTCAATACCCTCCCTGAACCTCTGGGTGTGTTTTTGTCTTGTGGGAATCATTTTTCTCTTGGCATCTCAGTGTTGGGGATTTGTGTGTTTTACATATTTTCATAGATATTTTAGTAAATTAATGAAGATAGGCATAATGTCTATGTTACATATGTTGTATACATATTTAGTTTTTAAAATTCATTTTGTGTTTGGTATATGTGCTGCATGTGTGTGTATGTGTGTATGTGTGAGTGTGTATGCATGTGTGTGTGTGTGTGTGTGTGTGTGTGTGTGCCAACATGCTCGCCTATGCATGTAAGTAGAAGCTGGAGGTTTATGTTAAGAATCCTCCTTAATTGCTCACTACATGTTTTGAGACAGGGTCTCTCACTGAGCCTGATGCTTTCTGTTTTGCCTAGATGGGCTGGCCAGTGAGCTTCCATCACCGAGCTTCCATCTGTGCACCACCATGCCCAGCTTTTATATGATCCTGCCATGTGAACTTTGGGCCTCATTTTACCTAGCCTCAAACATTTGTTTTACATAGATGCCCTAGGTCAGAGGCTTTCCAACTGTGTCTCCAGGAGTTCTAAACTTCCAGAAGGGTTAATCTGGGGCCTTAGTAATAGTAAACAGGGTCAAGTGTCATCACCAGCCCCCAGTACCCCCAACACCACAGTACCCCCAATACCCTCAGCACCCTCCAATATCTCCACAACACATTTTCCTTCCAGTTTGTATGTAGTGTTTGGTGCATTACTTCAGTGCGGGAGAGAAGGGAAGGCCTGACAGCGCCATTTCTGGGAGGGATGATGGCAGCCTGAAGCATTTGAAAGAATGAACAAGTCCAGGGTGCTACTGAACTGTTTTGCACCATCTACCACCCCTCAAAACACCACAAATGGGCCAAGTTTTGCTATGTGATTCATTTCTAAATCCACTATTTCCCTCCTACAGTCAGCCTCTTCCCGGCCACGGTAGGTCGGTTGGGTCACTGGCTGCTCTTTGTTTCATTGAGTTTATTAGGCAAATCATGTGCCTATTAGCATGTCTCAGATCCACAGCATCAGATTGGGGACAAAGGTCCTGTAGCTTTTGGGTGTCCCCTGTCCCCCAGGAGAGAGGGATACCAGCTGAGTGCTAAGATCATTTGTGGGGAAAATTATCATCTAAGCAGAAAAGCTTTAATTTTCAGAACGAGCCATGGCTTGAAAATTCTGTCAATAACAAACAGTGGAGCCTTGAGGGTGTCAACACCAGGACTTGGGGTTGAGCCTAACTGCTTTTGTTAATAGCCTGGGACCACGACTTTATGGAGCAGGACCTTACTAAAGCATACAGCTTCTCCCTATGGTCAAGGACTTTCCTCTTCAGCCAGAAGTGTATGGGCTGCAAAATAAATAAATGAATTCCACATTCTTTCCTGCTCACTTGACACAAATCACGATTTGTCCTTGGTAAGCAGTTTGGTGGCAAATATAAAGGAGGATTTAGAATCAAAAGCGAGCCACAGTCTAGCTCGTGAGGGCTTTGATGGTCAGCGCCAGCCACTGAGGTTCGCCTAGATTGGTTTCCAGATAAATTCATGAGATTCTAAGCCACGCGCGCGCGTGCGCTCACACACACACACACACACACACACACACACACACACACACACACACGGGTTGTAGGTGCACTTCTGTTGCTGTTCTGTAGGATTCTGACCTCACTTGTTTGGGAAGCTGGAGAGGCTACTGTGTGGCTGTGGGCATGAGGATCTCTCTGCGTTTCTCGCCCATTTTTCCCCCTTTGGTTTTATCCAAGAGTTTGGACCGGCCTGCTTTCCTATGGACAAGCACACAGAGAGGATGCCATTTGAAGACTTTGCGGAGATACCCTACTGAGTATGGCAGACAAATGAAGCAAGAGAGCAGCCAGGTGGGAAGAGATAGGGCTGTGCATGAAGCTAGAGGGCCAGAGTTTTCTATGTGCCTATACCTATGAGCGTGCACGTGCTGTGGTGTGCACGTGGAGGTCAGAGAACAACTTATAGATTAGTGGTTCGCTCCTTCTACTGTGTGGCTCTTGGAGATTGACCTTAGGTCGCCAGAGTTTTCAGCAAGCACCTTTACCCAATGAACCATCTCACTAGCCTAGATGCCTGTAAATGTCAGAGATATTGATACATAGAACCAGAAGCAGAGCACTGGGGCTGCGGGTGGCTGTCGTATCCTGGGAGTGGCAAGCCATCTTTCTTCAACTTGGCAGGGACTTGATTATTCTAAATTACAAACAACGGTTGTCTTCTAAAAGCCCCACTTTGCCTTTGGGTCACAGGCAGCTCCATCTTGCAATGCCAGGCTGCACAGAAGGACTCCCACATTCTTATTCCTTTGTAACATGCCTTCACACACACTCTTCAGGGCAGTGCTGGGATCAGGCATGTTCTGACAGTGCGTTCACAGTCACCCCACCCTTTCCTTTCCCACACAGGAAAGCACATTAGTATGCTGGGGAGTGTGTTAACCTTGAAACCGCTTTAATTTGTGGAGTTAAAGTTAATCATTCCTAAGCCTTGCTACTTAAGTTATTGTTAATAGGAAATTACCCCACAACTGTTCCCATGTCAGGTTTGGTGTGCCAGTGACTGTGAGCAACAGCTGTTCTGGAACCTTCTCCATGGGTCTGTGCACTTTCTGGAATCTGCTGAGTGCAGCCAACTGGAACTTTAGGTGGAAGGCATTGTGGTTATGTGAATGTTGGTGGTTTCATGGCTTTTCTAGCTACACAGTTATGGCTGAAGATACGGTGGTGGCCGGATCACTGCAGTGTGCATGCGGCTTGGAGATGGGTTCTTTCTCACTGCCCGAGGCTCAGCTTCGGTTTGGTGAGTTTGGGTTTTGGAAGATGAAGCTGTCCTTAATGGCACAAGTGCAAACAACTAAATAGCTAATTCCAGAGAGATATTGAGAGCACTCCTGTATGAAGCCACAGCTGAAGAGGCACAGAGGCCAGCGGGCACAATTAATTGGCCACGTTTTACTGCCACTGTCCTTCAAAAGCTCACAAAAGGATGATGCAGGGGAGGCCCAGAGAAGTGACCTCTGAACTGTAAGGACAATGGAAAATGCTTCCCAGAGAAGGTGGTACCAACTCTTCCATGAATGTTCCCGTTTTACTAGTTTCTCAAGTTCAAGTCTGAAATTGGCTTGCCCGACAAGGCATGGGGAGGGCTGCGCCTTTAGCTTCTTGCGTGCTTAGTTGAGTTTTGACACCTGATTTGTCCAAACATCTCTATCCTTGGGGGAGAGTTCGAGTTAAAAGTCATTGAGATTCCAGAGGCATGGAAAGGTATTTCAGAGACCTTGGCCTAAACACGCTTTGAAGATTGCTGATAGCACCAGGGAGTTAAGAACAGAACAAAAACTGTTTGGACCAATGAATAAGAGAGCAAAAAAGCTAAGAGATTTTTGTGCTTGTAAGTGTATGCATACACATATGTGCTCCCCCCACCCCCGTGTGTGTGTGTGTGTGTGTGTGTGTGTGTGTGTGTGCGCGCGCGCGCGCGCGCGCGCGCGCGCGCGCTCGTGCTTGAGAGCGTGGGTATATGCACATATTTATGCATGCATGCATGTAGAGGTCAGAGGAAAACCTCAGATGTCATTGATCAGGTGCTGTAATCTTCTATTTTGAGACAAAGTCTCTTACTGGCCTGGAGCTCAGCAAGTAGGCTGTCTGACTGGTGAGCTCCAGGGAGCCCTTCCCTGCCCCAGTGCAGAGACTGCAAGTGTGTGCCATCATGCCTGCCACTTTTACCCAAGTTCTGGGAGACTGAGACCAGGTCCTGTGACATCAAAGCAGGCTTTTTGCTCACTGAGCTGTCTCTCCAGCCCTATATAAAGATTTGAAGTGATAAATGAGAAACTTTGATTTATGTTAATGGCAACAAGCTTCTGTGAAATTGAAGACTGCGTGGGAAGAGAATACTGGGCGAGAGGCTGGGTAGGCAGAGTCGATGTGGGGTCACTTTCTTATTGTCTTTATTGAAATGGATAGTGATACTGGGGGAGGGATTCTGGTTCCCTTGGTCTCAACAAGCCAGTGAGATGTGGTTTCATAGGTGAGAAATAGTCCCTGGTTTGGGAAGGATTTGAGTGTTTCCCAAATGTTTATGTACTGGAATCTTGGTGCCAGTGTGCTAGGTTGGAAGGGTTAGTGGTTAGAGGGGTGGAGCCTAGTGGGAGAGGATTAGCTCCTTGACCATCACCTTTGGAAGAGAGTCCTATAGCTCTCTGAGAATCCAGTTGGTTCCCAAAAGACACATACTTACAAATATGAGGCAGCCTCTCTTGCTTTCTGCCTCACCAGAGTGCTTGCGCGCACTCTCTCTCTTTCTCTCTGTCTCTCTCTCTGTGTGTCTGTGTGTCTGTCGCTGTCTCTGTCTCTGTCTCTGTCTCTGTCTCTCTCTCTCTCTCTCTCTCTCTCTCTCTCTCTCTCTCTCTCTCTCTCTCCAACCAGTGTTCTAACCATGGTGGCTTTTGACTGTTAGGTGTGGTAGCTCAAAGGCCCCAGAGCCTCAACCTATGAGACCTGACTTTGGACTTTTAGAACCCACTTTCTTCTTCTTCTTCTTCTTCTTCTTCTTCTTCTTCTTCTTCTTCTT
>OU015752.1:124928221-124961464 GCA_907169655.1 Acomys percivali | reverse complement strand
TTCTTCTTCTTCTTCTTCTTCTTCTTCTTCTTCTTCTTCTTCTTCTTCTTCTTCTTCTTCTTCTTCTTTTTTCCTTAAATATTACCTAACTTTAGGTAGTTTGTGGTACCAATTGAAAAAATGGCTTACTAGAGATAATTTGTTCAAGGTCACAGAGCTGATGGGTGTTAGAGCCAAGAAGGGTGGCTATTCCCAGATTTATGGTTTTTATAGAGTAAGAAGGGCATTTCAAAGACAGAGGAAGAAGAGGTCATTTTAGCAGAGACTGTGAGAGTAAGCTCAGAGGCCTTTGGTCAAGTAAGTGATGGACAAGAGTTTGCAGACAGGTGGCTTGAGTTATCCTGGTGTCGAATCCTGAGGCGAGTGGCACAGAGTAGAGGGAGAGACTGTAGTGTGAGTGCAGAGTCCCCTATCTGTGGTCTCCTAGGGAATTTGTCCCTGTAGGAAAAACAATATCCCATCTGCAGCTAGACCCACACAAGTCCCAACCGTGAGTTTCTGCCCCCTGTGGTGTGCCAGGCTTGGTGCTTGGGGGTGCTTTCCTGTGTGTTGACACAGTCCTGTTTTTAGGATGACTTCCTGAGTCCAAACAAATCCCCCAGTCCCAGGTGGATGCACGGCCACAGTAATGTGTCCTAACACCAGGGCAAAAACAGCTCTTGAACACTGACATTTTCTGAAATTTGTAGGAAGACACTGAGGGTCCCAGAAGCCCCCACTGTATCTTCCCTGCCCACACAGCCCGCCTTTTTCTCCTCTGCTTTTCTTTTTGCCTTGGCACTCTGTTTTTAGCTGTCTGCGCCTCTCAGGATTCAGAAAGGAAGAGACAATTGTGGTAAAGGAAAGCCCTAATAAAGTGGTTTGGGCACAAAACACCAGCAGCTGTTGATTTGCCCCAAACAGTAGGAGTCTGTATTAATAACCTTGTGAGTGGTGTGCTGGGAAGTTAACGTAAGCAAAAATCTCACTGTGGACCCGCAGATGTGACTCCATTTCTTTATAGAACTGATCTCTCCTGTTTGCTTGGTGACATTTTCTGTTATCCACATGAAGATCCCTTTTGATCTTCTGTTACAGAGTTATCCAGCTGGTGTGTGGTTGGCGTTCCGAGGTAGAGGAGCTGTCTGGTGTTCTTTGTTGCAGCTCAGATGCTCAGTGTTTATGTGGTTTCTATCCCAAAGGATTTGGGCTGCGGTTCAGGCTTTGTCTAAGTAACAACTGCATTTCTCTGATGGGAAGACAAACCTAGGAAGGGAAAGAGGGACAGGAGGCTGCTTCAGACTTGCTTGCCTGTCCTTGGGCTCGAAGGAGTGTCTTTAAATATTCTGGTGTCTTCAGTGTCCAAGTTTCATTTTAATGATAAGCTGGTCCCCCCAGTTTTTAAAAGAAGGTATGGAGACAGCTCAGTCAGCAAAGTGTTCACCTTGCAAGCATGAGGGCACGGGTTCAATCTCCAGAGCCCATGTGAAAAGCCAGGTGTGGTATCTGCTTGTCATCCGAGTCCCTGGAGTTCACCAGTCAGTGAGTGAGCCTATTTGATGAGTTCTGAGCCAGTGAGAGACCCTGTCTCAAAGAAACAGTAGGGTGGACAGCACTTGAGGATTGACACCTAAGGTTGATTTCTGATCTACACACATGTACACACACACACACACACACACACACACACACACACACACACACACGAGAATTTACAGGAGTCAGAACTTCCAACTGTACAACTGGGCCAGACCCTTATCTTTTTTTTTCCTTTTTTTTTATTTAATTAATTTATTCTTGTTACATCTCAATGGTTATCCCATCCCTTGTATCCTCCCATTCTTCCCACCCTCCCATTTTCCCCTTATTCCCCTCCCCTATGACTGTTCCTGAGGGGGATTACCTCCCCCTGTATATGCTCATAGGGTATCAAGTCTCTTCTCAGTGACCTACTGTCCTTCCTCTAAGTGCCACCAGGTCTCCCCTTCCAGGGGACACAGTCAAATGTGAGGCACCAGAGTACGTGAGAAAGTCATATCCCACTCTCCACTCAAGTGTGGAGACTGTTCTGATCATTGGCTAGATCTGGGTAGGGGTTTAAAGTTTACCGCCTGTATTGTCCTTGGCTGTTGCCTTAGTTTGAGCGGGACCCCTTGGCCCAAATCTGCCTATCATAATGTTCTACTTGTAGGTTTCTAGGACCCACTGGATCCTTCTACATTGTTATTCTCATATGATTCTCTCATCTAGAGTCCCAATAGGGTGTCCTCCCCTCTGTCCCAGTTTCCTGGTAAGTGAAGGCTTTTGTGGGACATGCCCCTTGGGCTAGTATGCAGATATAAGTGAGTATATACCATTTGAGTCTTTCTGCTTCTGGGTTAACTCACTCATTATGATCATTTCTAGCTCAATCCATTTATCCACAAATTTCGGGAATTCCTTGTTTTTAATAGCTGAGTAGTATTCCATAGTGTATATGTACCACAGTTTCTTTATCCATTCGTCTACTGAGGGACATTTAGGCTGCAGACCCTTATCTTAGTAGAACCTAGGGATTCAGACTAGAAGAGAAACATGATGGAAAGTAGGGAAAAGAGACTTTGACCAATGACTCAAAAATTTGGAATGGAACCAGTGGAGGGGGCCAATAAAAACAGGTCTGGACTCATCTGGAGAATCATGGGAGAGAAGGGACCTGAGGGTCTTTGAGCATCTGTTGTACATCAAATGTGTACTGCCTGTTTGAACCTCCAAGGAAGCACCATTTTACAGAAGAGGAAGTCAATGCTCAACGGCTGTACTCAATTTGTCTAAGAGCAATCAACTGTAGACAAGGTGAGACCCCCTGACTCCATTAAGCTCTGCAGCAAGGGGCCAGGGCCTTTCTTGTTCTCTGCTCCAAGGATGCTAATTAAGAGATAAGGGGATTGTGGCTTTCTCTGAGCTAAAAGGCTGTACATGACTTGGCAGAAGGGGAAGGGAGTCCTCATGACTATGGAGGCTCTGAGCAGGAATACTGAGTGACCCAATGATGGCCTCCTTTCCTGGGCACGTAGGGGTGGACTAGCCAGGGTCTCTGCAGACTCATCCGTCTGGGAGTGAGGGAGGCCCTGCAGGTGCTTCCTTCCCTTTCTCAAGAAAGGACTCAGCCTAGACAGTGTCCTGCAGCCATTCAAACAGTGGCTTTGTTTTGTGGGGGTCCTTTAGGTTTAGGGCTTGGGGTCAGGTAAGAAGCCATTAAAGGGTGTTGATGGCCACATAGGAGCTAGGTGACATGGTGGGGCCTTACCATGGAGTTCCCAGTAAATGGAAGGACTAGAATGTTCAGAGTCACATGCCATGTAGAGCAGGCATGAGAGACTGGCCTCAACGCCACCATCTTTATTGGGGTTTGGGAATGCAAACAGATGAGCAGCCACAGCAAGGTGGGAGAAACCACAGGTGCACACCCAAGTTCTTGTTATTCCATATTTGGCTGTAAGAGCGATAATGTCCTAGAGTGTACCCCAGCCTTCTTTGGCTACCATGCCCAGATTCTTGGCTTTCTTACTCAACGGAATTTATTAAGCATCTAGGAACTGGTGAGGACATGTCAGTATAACAAGGGCCCAAATATGAAGGTGTTGCTGTTAGATGTGGGGGCCAATGGTGCTCCTCTAAGCACACCCCTGGAGAAAGTGAGCCATGAGCCATGTCCAGGTCCAAGGAAAGAACAGGTCCAATGGAGGTGGGGGCCATGCAAAGGCCCTGTGGCAAGGGTTTGCTTGGTGTGTTTGCAGTGGGGTGGCCAGAGTGGCCACAGGAGGGTGGTGGTAGGAGAAGGGAGGAGTAAGGCACGAGGACAGACTGGCTAAGTGAAGGAGCATCTCTGTGAAGGTATCAATCTGGGCTGTCTGCCTCTGCTGGCCTAGAATTATGCCAGTTGTGTGTGCACGTGTGGGGTGGGGGACAGGGGGAGTATGGCAGAATCTGTCCAACATGGTCTTTTCTTTGAAGAGCACATTTGCTTTGTGCCTGGGAGCTGAGGATCCGAACTCAGGGCCTCACGTTTGTATGGCAAATGCTTTACTGACTGAGTCAACTCCAAGAATCTCTTGCCTTCATTGGCACTGTCTTTCCTCCCTGGAAAACACGGCCAAGGATGAACGTTTTCTGGCTTCCACACCTAGAACATGGTATTCAGCTCCATTTTGGTGCAGTTCGTTATGGTTACCCCTAGGTCCACAAGCTTGAGACGGTCATTTTAACATTCAAAAAAAGAACAAATAACACCAGAGACGTGGTGTCGGGGGAGATGGGTAGCTGGGGGATCTGCTCCAGGGCATCTGGGTGCTAGCCACTGCTGGCCAGCAAGCTGCCATTACGTGTGCACACACCTTTGTCTGGTAAAAGCCACTTGGTGCTACAGCGGGTGGTGATTGATGCTTGTGATGCACAGGGCTGCTGAGACCTTGGCTGGTGGGAGAGTTATGCAGAGGTCCAGGCTGCCTGTCTGGTGAGCCTCCTTTCCCTTTGCCTTGGCGGGCATGTAGAAGTGGCACGTCTTCTTTTTCATCTCGACCTCCAAACTGTCTTGGAGTGACATCAGCCCATCTTCCTGCCAGGGTGGGTTTGGTTTAACTCAAAGTGATGGGGCTTACAATTTCAGCAGCAGCCAGGAAGGTATGATTTAAGACAATTGTCAGGAAGATTCGATTTAATCTTTTCTTTCCTCTCCCTCTACAAAGTGTGCATTTTGTTGTAGGATATAATTTTAATATACATCCTTTACAATCCAGAACTGTGTAGTCTTCACAGTGGGAAGGTGCACTCTGCATTTTTCTTTAAAGTATGTAGCTATTTAAAGTCCTAGAGACACTCTGTAGGGGGGTGGCCTAACCTAGATAGAAACTGTTTCTCTATTGATTGACAATGGTTATTGATTGGCAAGTTTTTTGTTTAAAAAAAAAGAAGAAGATAGTTGACTTAGCAGACTGATAAAAATAACTCTTTTTACCTAAAACTAGATAATTGTGAGTTCTGGATTTTGTTGAGTTCCTTTGGGAATCTACGTGGTTTGGAGATGGGAGCTGAAACATCTCATCATCTGGCTGTGGGCCTCAGTGCAGAGCTGCAAAGGCTTTTCCAGGATATGGATTCCTACTGTAGCAAGAAGGCACAACCCGGATGTTTGACCCCATTTAATCCACTTTCTAGTACTTGATCCTTAAAGGATACCTTAAGGACGTCAGTCCCCTTTGACAGGCAGGGAACTGCTAAAAGGTGCCTGTGAAATGGCTGCTTTCTCCCACAAGACTGGGTTTCTTGAAGATGGAGATAGAGTCCTGTTGTTTTCCATTTTGTAGACTTTGACATAGTGCTGGTTGATGATAGAGGATGAGGAGGGTGTGTTTATTACACAAGTCCATGATGAACTAAATAGGCCTGCTATAAAAGCTCTCAGGAAGAGGCGGTGTCACAATTTGCCTCTAGATCTCTGGCTCCAGAGCTGTCTGGAAGGGAAAGAGATTGAAGATTGGGTCTCACCTTGCTAGACTATAGACTGCCTCCTCAGGCTGAGGCTGTCTCAGGCTGTGCCTCCCAGATGGCCAGGGACTGGAAGCACATGCCCCTGGGTCTTCCTCACAGCACCTCCACCTCACCCTGCTCTTTCCCTGCCTTAATCAAAGGGAAGCTGGCGTGTTGCCTGTGAATATGTCCAGAGCTAGGCTTCCCTGCTTCCCTGCTTCCCTGCTCCGGGCTCCCGCTGAGCCCCTCCAGAAATCAGCTGGTGAGAAGCCTGCAGCCTGCGGGGACCCTGGATGTCTTCATTTGGCTAAAGCTGTCACTTGTGGTCATCTTCAAGCCAAGGCAGTCTAGTGGTACAGAAGGGAAAGGACAGAGCTGGATCCCTGCAGAACCACCCAAGGAAGATGCAGCTGAGCAAGGCTTAGGCCTTCATAGGACCACAGGATGGGTTGTCACTGAGACCAGAAGAGCCAACAGGACAGAGGAGTAACAGCTCAGCTTCCGTGGAGAGATGAAGAGCTGCTGTTGTGTCAGGAGCTTGTGGGAAGATGGCCTCTGGCTTTCCTCTGCAGGAACTTGGTTTTCCTTCTCTTCTCTCCCTCCCTTCCTCTCTCTTTTCCTTCCTCCCTCTCTCCCCCCCCTCTCTTCCTTCCTTCCCTGTTTCCTTTCTTCTTTTGAGACAGGATCTCATGTAGCCCAGGCTGGCCTTGACTCACTGTGTGGCTGAAGTTGAACTTGAACTCCTGATGCTCCCGCCACCACTCACTAAGTGCTGAGCTCATGGGTGTGCACCACGCGGGCTTATGCAGGGCTGGAGCTGGGACCCAGGCTTTGTGCATGCTAGTGTAGGCTAGCCTCAAATCTCTACATGGCCAAGAATAACCTTGAATTCCCGATCTCCTGCCTTCACCTTCCAAGGTCTGGAGTAACATGTATGTGTCACCATACCCAGCCCAATCTAGGCTTTGATCTTGTGCACTCTAGAGAGGAGTAAAGATGGAAAGTAACTGCACAGCATTGTGGGTGTCTTCTGGGCTCCGGGGATGTTTCTGGATGAACTGGTGACCTGGCAGAGGAAAGTCATTCTTGAGATTACCTAGTCTTTCTACCTGCTGGCTGCCTGGGAACATCACTCACTAATGGAAGCATGTCTGACTAGGAACTGCAGGCACTTCCCAGTGATGCACACCTTCCTGCTCTCAGGAGGATGGACACAGCGGACCACCCTGGACTCTTCTTTACTCTGCCCTACCAAACAGAACAGTCTGCTAACCACAGACAACCGTGTTTTTTCCTTTTCTTTTCCTATTATTCCCTGATATTTCCAATTTGAAAAGAGTCATTTAAACAGCAGGGTGGAGGAGGGCACAGTAGACATAGGGGAGAAATTGAAAATGTCACTTAAAAATGCCCATTCCATTCTTCGTTACCTCAGCAGACAGATGGCCGTCTCACCTCTGCCTGCAGCCACGAGCCGTCGCTGGTGGGTCAGCTGAGGAGAGCAGTGATTTTATTTTCCTTTTCATTTCAAACAGATTGTGTAGCCCTCAGGGTGAGGGTGGTGGTGGAATGAAGCTAGGGGCTGGGGGACAAATTATGACTCCCTACATGGCTGAGCTATTTAATACAGAGCTGTCACCAGGCCGAACCTTCCCTGGGGCAGAAGGCTGCCCAAATACTTTTTCTCTCCTGCTTTGCCTCAGGTCCTGAGATCTTTTGGGGCTTTGTCAGCTAAAGAATTGCAGCATGAAAAATCCAAGAAGTTTCTCATGACTCTAAAATGGTGCCCTGGGTTCTGATGGTCAATATGGCCACCCCATGTGCAACAGCCAGCCTCTGCCAGCTCCAGCCTGGTGTTGCAGAGGCCAACAGGACCTGGGAACCACACATTAGCTCTCTCCAGGGTGGCATTGGTGGCTGGTATGATGAGCCAGGTACTTCAAGGGCATCAGGGACTGGAAACAGATGGCTGTCTCTGTCTGGTAGTGAAGGATCGGTGCTGGTCACACTGACTGTAAACCTGCATTGTTTTGGTGGATGGTAGGGTCAGAACACCCTGTCCCTAGAGGAAGCCACATGGGACATAGGATAGCCAGATATCAGCTGTGCTGTGAATGGATGTACAGGGCTGGAGAGATGGCTTGGCAGCGAAGAGCACTTACTTCTGTTCTTCCAGAGGACTAGAGTTCGGTTCCTGCACCCACATGTCTGTGACCTCAAATGTGCTTTTAACTCTAGATTCGAAGGATCTGATGCCTTCTATTGGCCTTGGAGGGCATTTGCACTCACATACACGTATTCCCTCCCCCATACACATATATGCATAATTAAAAATAAACTTTAAATAGATTTATAATTTAAACCAATACGAGAACAGTGTTGTAGTCCGTTCAGGCTACTCTAGCAAAATACTTTAAACTGATTGACTTATAAATAGCTGGAATGTATTTCTCCCAGTTCTGGAGATAGGAAGTTGAAAACCTAGGCATCGGCAGCCCGTGTGTCCTGCACAGCAGACAGGTACACCCTTTATCTCTGTCCCTTACCCCAAGAGTTCTTCCCTAGTGACCCAGTCACCTCCCTGAGCCCCAGCTTCCAGCACTGTCACCTGTAGGTTTGGAGCACACAATGTGGACTGCAAGTGGCTCTATTGTGACAAATAAGACAGTTCAAGCTACAGGTGACAAACTTGCAGTGCACTGCAAGAACTGACTCCTTTCTGTCCCCATCTACAGATCTGTACCCCAGGGTCCATGTCACCCCTGGTCATATGTCTGTGACCTATATCACCAAAGCAAGCAGAAATGGCTGTAGCAGAAAGGGTATTGGGCTTATCGTTAAATAATGTCAATGCTGTGCTATTAGTTTGCACAGAGAACTAAGAAAAGGAAGCTTCTTAACAATGTCTTATCAATAGATGATGTCACTTAAAAAAGAGGTGAAAATTCTGAGCTTGAAAGGCACAGAAGGAGTGAGAAGAGAAATGGAGACTTCCCTGAAGGCACTTAAAAATTGTATTTAAGTGGACGGGAGGCAGACTCAGCAAACTCAATGACAGATCAATAGCAATGCAAAACCTGAAGGAAGAAAACAGAGTGGAGGAAAAATGAGCAGAGCTCTGGAGACATGGGAGACACCACTAAGGACACTGAGGTTACACTTAACGGGGACAGCAGCATGAGAAGAGAAAATGCAGGAAGATGCTTGGAAAATAATAGGTGATAACTTCCTGGATTCAGCAGGACGTGTTAATCTCTACGTGCAGCAGGGTAAAAGTTGTTGCCACTCAAGCCTGATATCCTGAATTTAATTCCTGAGAGTCATGGTGGAAGATGAGCATCTACTCCCTAAAGCTTCCCTCTTCCTTCTGACCTCTGTGTATGTGCTGTGGCCTCTCTGTCTCTCCCTGCCCACACACCATCTACATTCTATAACAAATAAACTTTTAATTTAGAAGCTTATACCTCCACAAATAAACTATGTGAGATAAACACGAAGGCCACATCTAGACCTACTATGATCAAAATAGTCAAAATACTGAAAGCTAAAACAGAGAAAATACCTTGAAAATATTTACACAAAGACACACATCACAAGTGAATAAAAACACAGCTGACATATTGCTTCTCCTTTGAAACAATGGCCTCCAGAGGCAGTGGGAGATCTCCTTCAAAGTGAAGGGAAACAACAGAAAGGCAAGCAAACAAACAAACCAATAATAGCCAAACCTCTCAGTCAGCCAGATAGAAACACACATGGCTACAGCCACCCGGTACTTGGCAAAGGTGCCAAAACCATGTGCTAGAGAAAAAGCAGCATCTTCAATAAACAGTGCAAGGAAACCAGAAGAAGAATGCTAACAAATTCCTATCTATGCCCCTTCATAAAAATGGCTTCAAAGTGGACTTTAATGTAATTTGGAACTTTGAAACCTCTAGAGGAAAATTATATTAGGAAGACACTTCAAGATAAAGGTGTAGGCAAGAACATTTTGGAAAAGACCTCAGTGACTCAGGAAATAGTTGCTTTGATTGGCGAGTGGTATTGCATGAAGTGAAAAAGATTAGGCACAAGAAACAAAAGCATTAAGAGAGGGAGAGAGAGAGAGAGAGACAGACAGAGAGACAGAGAGAGAGAGACAGAGAGACAGAGAGAGAGACAGAGAGAAACAGATACACACAGAAAGACAGAGTACAGAATAGGAGAAAATATGAACTATACACCTGTTAGGGCAATAATACCTAAAATATATTAAAAGCACACAAAAATTAAACCCTACACAAAGGAAATAGTCTCATTAATAAACAGTCCATGAACAAACAGTTCTTAAAAGGTGGTGTGCTAATGGCCAATAAATATATGAAAACTGTTCAGCATCCTAGCTATCATGCAAATGTAACATTGAGATTCTGTCTTACCACAGTTATATTGTCTAACATGAAGAAAACAGATAATGCTGGTGGGGACATAGGGCAGAAAGAATTCTCATATACGTCCAACAGGAGTGTAAGCTAGTCCAATTACTAAATACATCAGTTTCTCACAAACTGTAAATAGAATCACCATAGGTGCCAACTGAACCACTCCTGGGAATAAACCCTAAGTACATATGCGAGCCTACATAAATAGCTGCACATCCATGTTTACCGTGGCGTTATTCACAGTGGCCACGTTGTGGAACCAGCCTAGATGTCCTTCGGTATCTTAGTGGAGAAATAAAATGTGGTATTATACATAACAGGGCTTCATGTAGCCATAAAGAGGAATGAAATCGGGCCAAAGACTTAGCTCCATGGTAGAGCGCTTGCCTCCCATGTATGAGACTCTTGTTCAATCTTCAGTCTTAGAGGAAAACAAGGAAGAACGAACTCATTTCAGGGAAATGGATGGAACCGAGACTATCTTACTAAGTTACGTAAGCTCAGTTCATAAAGGCAAATGTTGCGTGTTTCCTCATGGATATGGTCCCTAGATAACATGGATGTTTATATGTATGTGTGTATGACATAAAAGGTAAGGGGAAACTTGGAAGAGGAGTGGGCTTGTGGGAGGTGGGGGAAGACAGGTGAGAGTAATAGGGCACAGATGCAGCCAAGGTACATAATATTGTTGAGTGAAAAATGCAACAATGAACCCACCGCTTTGTACAATGAGTGTGTGAAAGCAAAATGACAGTATTACCAGATAAACAGTTTGTTGCTATCAAACCCACATTGTAATAAATGCACACAGTGTTATTCAAATGAAATGTGAGTGATAAAGGACAGCCATTTGAAACACAGACAGAGCATCACTAAAGGTAATTGTATAGGCAATCATAAGAGATAATGAGGCTGTGTATCCTCCGTTTACTCTTAAGTGATTTAGAGTAAACAATATGCAAATAATTGTGTTTGTAGGGCTAAAGCATATAGAAAAGTAATACATAATAACAGCCGGAAAATGGGGACAAGGGAACAGGACTCCGTGGGAGTAAAGCCTCTGCATTTCACTATAATTAAGTGAGTGGATGTGGATGAAATAAAATGCACCAGTTGCTAAAAGCACAATTCAAAAAATATAAATATATGCCACCCATTCTCACCATACAAAAGTGGGAAATAATGGGTATATTAATTAATTTAATAATGTCACAATATGTAATATATCAAAACATTAAACTGTGTGCCATAAATATGTACAGTTTTTATTTGCAAGTTATGAGCTTCATAACTTGTCAGTTATCATGTTGGAGAAAAGAAATATAGCTGACATCATTTAAGATTTTAAAATACATAAAAATATTCACCCTGTACACAAGAAAGCAGTAAAGGTAAGGTAGACTAGGAGAACAAAAAATAAATAAGATATAGAAAATTAAAAGCAAAATAATAGATGAAAGTAATATATTTTAACAATAGCATCAAATGTAAGTGGGTTAACCTATCCAGTCAAAGTGTAGAGACTGTGAAACTGGAAGAAAACACAACACAACTATAGGAGTCACACATTTGATTAAAAAAAAAAACCAACAACAAAAGCCAAAAAAAATTTTTTTTGATAGCAAAGAATGGGGAAAACACTGTGCAAATTGAAGCCATAAAAAATATAGAGTGGCTGTACTCATCGGCCAAATTAAACAAAACTAAAGCACTGTTATTAGAAATAAAGAGGGACATTTTATAAAAATTACAGAGAATGTATAGCAGTTATAAACATATATGCACGTAATAACAGATCCCTAAATACGCAAAACAAAAATGGAAACATTGAATTGAGAAGTAGTTTAAGAATAGTAATTGCAAATTTCAATATTTTCTTTAAATAATGGGCAGATGTACCCACAAAGACAGAAAATTTTAGTAAAACTACACTCCAACTAGATTGAACAGACATCTATAACTTGCTTCATTTAATAGTAGCAGAGTGCATATTTTTCTCAAGTATACATGGGACGCTCCCCAGGATAGACCATATGCTAGATCCTAAAATAAGCCTTAACAAATTTCAAACGATTTAACTCACATAAAGTATGTTCTACACAAAATGAAGTTAGAATCAATAAAGAAGAAAATCTGGGAAATTAAAAATGTGTATAAATCAATCTTCCTCTAAATAACCAATGGGTTAAATTAAAAAAAAAATCAAAGGAGGAAATTAAAAAACAGTTTAAGATGAATGAAAATGGAAAGGCAAAACGCAAACACATGCAGGCAAAGTAGATACGAGAGGGAAAAGAATAGCTACTAACAAATCAGCTTAGCACTTAGTCAACTGTTATGTGTGAAAACTCTGTTATGATACCGCGTATGTTGTATGGTAACTTAAGAAATAAGGAGAAAGCTCTCAAATCAGTACTTAACCATAAAAAAGTGGCCAAGAGTCTTCTAGGAAAGAGTTTCAGCATTAAGGAGCACCATGGTTGTTCTGGGGAGGGCAGTGCTCTGGACTACAGAGTAATGAACTCTGTGTGTCCTCATAGGGTAGACGGGGCTGACTAGCTCTCTGGGGTCTCTAGCCTTAAAAGGTAACGAATCACATTTGTAAAAAAGAGCTGCCATGATTCCATGGCTCCCCGTTCTAAAGCCTGTAAAGCCGTCACTGTGGGGTGTTAGACTTCAGTATATGAATTTTAAGGAAAACTAAGCATTCAGACCACAGTGGAAGGCAAAATGGGTGAACTGCTTTGGACAACAGTTTAGAAGTTGCTCAACATTTTAAATACAGAGTTACCATGTGACCCCAGTAATTTTTCTTCTAGATGCATACCCATGGCCACTTAAAATGCCTATTACACAAAGGCTTGAATGTAAATATTATGGCGGTATTATTCATGGTGGTCACGCGGATGCAATCCACATGTCTACCAAGGCATGTGTGTCTAGATAGAACATGCTGATGCTGTATCAATAGTATATTTATTACGCCATAAAAAGGAAGGAAGTAATTAGTATCCAAGGAGGGACCTGGAAGTCATGCCACTAACTGAACAGAGCCTGCGCAGATGACTACATGTTATACCATTTTCTTTGTATGTGTCAGCATGCTGAACGCTGTTGGCTTGTGCACTTGGGCCTCTGGTGAGCTGTACAAGTTCTATCTCAATGGAAGCATTGAAGACGATGCCACTGATGAGGAACTGAATTCAGCTAGAGGTTTTCCAACTCTGGTGGATGCAGGGGAGCCTTTCAGAGCTCTAGGCTCCATCTGGAGTGAGGTCCGTCTGGGAAGAGTAGCAGATACTAGTTGACGACAGGCTTGTTGGACCCGGCATCCTCGTCTACAGCTGTGCTTTTCTCTTCATCTCATATGCAGATGTATGCATGCACATGCAGTCTGGTACAGCCTAGAAACTGCTTTCAATCCCCAACAGGACTATGTTCTTCATGCTGTTTGCCTTGTAGCAAAGCAGAGAAAGAGTGAGAAGGGACAGGAGACACACATCCCTCGCTTGAAACTACCATTCCCCAAAGTGTAAACACAACGGTTTCTTTGGATCAGGAGAAAGGAGTTCAAGTGAGTGGGGGCTCACTGCCTCATGAAACATGGAAGCACTGCTGAGAAATTCTGCATGGTTTTAAGAAGTAAGGATTGCTTCTTTGGGAATTGTAGGGGGGGAAGTTCTGGATATATAGTAAGATTCCCACCAGTGTTCTGAGGGGCTGTCTCTGGACATGTGGGACAAGAATTCCCTGCACGCCTAGTAGTTTTTCGTTAATACCCATCTGTTTACAGAAAAGGAGAGCCAAGGCCTGGAGAGAGGGATCAGTGGTCAAGAGCACTTGCTGCTCCTGCAGAAAACTGGGGTTCAGTTCCTAGCACCCACATTGAGTGACTCATAATCACCGGTCACTCCAATTCCATGAACTCTGACCCCACACTTTGGCCTCCGATGCCACCTGCACATGAGTGGGCATATGCATACATAAACATATACATACACTAAAAAATTTAGGCAATGAAAGTTAAGCTTCACAGTGCCTTTCGGAAGCTTGGAGAAGTGACAGAGGGACTGAGTATGGGCCCATTGTGACATACATTATGCTTCACTGGGCAATACAGGCATGTTCTAGTCTAACACAGAAAGGTTATGTGGAGAACCCGATACCAAGTATCAAACTAAAGAAGCCATAGTGAACAGCTTTTAAATGAAGCTCCCTGGTCCCCTCTTCTTGGAGCCTCTACCAGTGGCCTAGGAGATCAGCTTCTATATTGCCTTTGGTGTTGGAGAGAGGCATGACTTACAGATGTGCCCTGGGAGCATATCTGTGCAGTGCTAGGGATTGAAAGTGGGCCCCTGTGCACGCCCTTGCTTTCTTGATGCAGGGTCTCACTGTGTAGTCCAGGCTGCTCTCAAACCAGCATTTCTTGTGCCTCTGCCTTGTGAGTGCTGAGGTCATGGGGATGTACCACTCCTAGATGAGGAGTTGCATTTTTCCATAAAGGATGTTCTGGGCTATTTCCGATGGTTCCTTAAAAAGGAGATGATGGTCTCAACACCCGTGTTGACCACAGAGTATCTCTGGGGCTTGTGCTGGACTTAAGGTATGTACCGTGTGAACGTGAGGTGAGGGTGTTTAGACCCTCAGATGATCTGGAGAGGACGCTCCTGTGGCTTGGTTGGAAGGAAGCCTTTTGGCCCTGCAAGTGAGGCTTGCAGCAGGAAGGATGGACGGCTCAAGCACTATCTAGAGAAGGCAGTCCATTTCCTTGCAGGAACAGCCTGTCGATATGTTTTTGTCTGCTTGACAATGTGTGGGAAACATCCTTGATTTTTTTTTTTGTAACTGTGCATATAATTTCTTAGTATTTCACTTCCAGGGATTGATTAAAGCTTTTCTGTCTCTTTAGAGTCATTAAATAGAAAAAAATGTCTGCTGGAGACAGATTGGTGGTGTTTCTAGGGACCCGCTTAGAGAGGACTCTCTGTAACTTGCTGAGAAGTTTGTTCTAGTCTGTGGCAAATAGACATTAATAGACAGTGTTTGCTGTGTGTTTACTATGTGTGAGTGCCAGAATAAATGCTGTATACAAATTGCCTCACTCCGCCCTCCTACACTCAGCTGAGATAGGCTGCTTTGATGCCATTTTCTGATGTGAAGAAGGCTCACAACACTAAATAATATAGTTAATGCGACTCAGCATGTAGTAAGACAGGCACAAATGCTACGTGATCTGACCCCAGGTGAGGGTGTCACATCAAACCAAGGCTCCTTCACTCCTTGTAGCATCTAACCACCTAGGTGTTGGCTCCCAGAGCACAGTCCTAGAGTGTCAAATCTGGTTATGTACATCTCGGCCCCTTCCGAGAATACGCAAGACCGCCAGCACATCTGGGTTGGTTGCCTTCCCGCCCAGCAGGGAAGTGGAGGCATCCTTGGAGACCCTCCTTGATTTCTTTGTCTACCCACAGTCACTCAGAAGGCAGAATCTGCATGAAGTTGTTTTGTGATGACAGTGGCGTTCGTTGGTTGGCTGCTTTCCTGGTAGGCAGCGTGACTGTGTTGAAGATGGGAGGGTGGGAGGGAACCCCAGGCTGTTATGGTCTCCTTCCCTATTCACCTACAAAGTCAGAAGGGAGCCGTTAGGGTAATTTTCACTGTATAGATGAGGAACCTGAGAGGCAAGGATGGGAAGAACTCAATGAGATTTATCCAAGTTAGTCAACTGAAGCGGGCCAAGTACACTGCTAAGCGCTTCAGACACATGGTCCCAGGAAGTCCTCTCGACAGCCTCTTTGAGCAGTCTTTTTTTTTTACCAGTGAGGTTGCAGATGGTGCTGGCCGCTTTTCTTTTGCTGTGAGCAAATGCCTCACAAGGCAGCCTAAGAGGAAAGGGGTTTATTCTGGCTCGGGGCATGAGACAATACAGTCTACACTTGGAGTCCATGGTGAGAGGTGTGGTGGGGAGCACGTGTCTGGGACCCTCACACCTACAGCAGAAGGCATAGACAGGACAGGAAGTAGAGTAGAGGCCTTCTGACTGGTGAATTTTAACTAGACAGGGAAGGCTGACTGCAAGAACCAACTTCTGAACCCTAGTGGCTTCAACAAGGAGATATGCTTTCCTCATGTGGAGATTCTCTGGTGAAGTGGATGGAAACCAGCCTTCTACCCAAAGACACAATCTTGGGCATCCCAAGTCTCCTCCTAGAAACAGCACACAAAGAGAACATGGAGATCTCTTGAGGGGTTCAACAGGGGTCCTCAGTTCAAGCCTAAGAGTAGAACATATCATTTCTACCGCATGTAATTGGTGGGTACTCAGTTTCACGGCACCTCCCCCCCAACTGCAAGGGAAGATGGGAAACATGTTCTCCATCATCATTCTGGAGGAAAAGGAAAGGTGTTGCAGCGAGTATATGGAGGCCTCTGTCACAGGGCCATTATGTAGAATCACTTCCTGTGTGAAAGTGCATGGTACCTGGTGATAAACTGCCCATATCACAGTGGCCCCCAAAGACTGTGTCACCCTGTGTGTTGCAGAGATCTTAGTTTATACAAGCATACACGATGATAATAGCAACATGATCATATCTGCTTTTAAAAAGAATGATTCGTTTTAATTTTAATGTTTTGTCTGCATATATGTCTGTGCACCTAGGCATGCAGTGACTGCAGAGACCAGAAGCAGACATCAGATCCTTTAGAACTATCTGGAATTTCAGATGGTTGTCAGCCACCCCGTGGGTGCTGGGAATAGAACCTGGATCCTCTGGAAGAGCAGCTAGTGCTCAGCACTCACTGAGCAATCTCTCCAGCCCCGTGCCAGCACCTTTTATATGTGTTTATTGCATCTCTCTGTCACTAAGCCACATGAGGCATCTGAACACCATGCTTAGAGTAAGATACAGAGCGACGAGAGGCAGAGGTGGGAGTAGAACCCAGTAACTCTGGGTCTGGATTATCTGCACCGCCTCTCGCACTCCCCTGAGGGCCAGCTCAAGTTTGGTGCCTCTGGACACTATGTGTGTCACACTCTGTGTGACAGGTGGTGTTGGTCACAACAGTCTTATGGACTGTCCTCTGTGTGGCTGCCGACCCCAACCCCTGCCGAGACCTACTTAAGCTATGGTCTGTGAAGGGTTCATTTTGTAAACAACTGACTCGGGGTCAGGCCTGTCAAACTCCTAGCTTAATGGTGGTCAGGGACTCTGCTGGGAGTGACAGGTGACTGACACACTGTCCTTCTCCCTGGGCAGGCTGGGCTGTCATTAGCATTCAGGAAGCTGTCCGTCTTGCTGTTAAGATCTGCTGTTTGAAGGCATTAAGAAACAGCACACACAAACACACACTCTGCTGAACGCCACCCCACCCCCACCCCCATGGCTTGAAGTTTCTGTATGGTGCTGACAATTTCCCACGTTTGTTGAGCCGCGAAAGGGAAGCTCTGGAATGGCAGTTTCTTTGGAGGGGCGTGTCCGGAAGTCCGCTTTTAGCAATGTTAGCAATGTGGCTAAATATGAACATGAGTGTGGACTGTGAGTATTTGCTGTGATTCATAAAAGACAGTATGTTCTCTCTCTCTCCCTCTCCCTCCCCCTCTCTCCTCTGTGTGTCTGTCTGTCCATCCATCTGTCTGTCTGTCTGCCTCCTCTCCCTCCTTTTCTCCAGACCTTAGTTATTACAAGTGAGGATGATTATGCTCCGTTTCCTTGCCTCTTCCCCTGTCTCTCACTGGTCCACCCTAGGCAAGCGGAGTTGCCAAATTTCCCTCCCTACCTCCTGTGGCACTCCTCAGGGAGAGCTTAGCTATGTAAACACGAGAGGTCTGAGAACATGGTCTCTTCATTTAGGAAACCAGGGTCCCTTTATCTTCTCCCGCTGACTGGGAGGGTAGTTCCGGGAAATGGGGTGTCTATGTGTGTACCTCCTCCAGAGTCCAAGTCTTGGTATGCTGCGCCGGCTTCGTCTGTGCTGTGCCAAGCCCTGCACTTGATCCTGTGCCCTCTGACACGGGTCAAAAGTGGCCCTAGCAGGTAGAGTTAAATTGTAGTATTCTGGCGAGCTATAAGCAGTGTCTACCCGATGCTCAGAAATGTGTCAATGATAAACCAGAGTTCCATTCCTCGTAAGTTCACATTGAGAAGCCAATGCGTTTATTGGGAGTACTGACAGAGCACGGGTAAGAGGTAGCTGGCAGAACGCTGAGCAGACCCCAGGCCTCCCCTTAGCAATACTGGTAAGAGCTCCCATTCCCTTTAGCCTCCCATTCGTCTTCGCCAGCCACATCTCTGGCTCCTCTCTGAGACTCCGAGGACATGCATAATTAGGGCCAGATGGCATGCAAGCATCAGGGAGCAGTGGCTGGACCATCAGGGGGCTGTCCCACTCATTCACACCATCATCCTGTGAAGCTACATCATCGACAGTCCCAGGCCCGATATGCGAGTGACACTTGTGAGCAGGCCCAGTGATCCAAAGAAGATGGCAGCTGCTTTGCTTGGAGGATGGCCCTCTACCTCTGTGACAAGCTCCAAGGGTCGCTTCTTGTTTGATGGTGACTAAGTGGATTTGGAGAGGTTTCCCAGGTCCAGATGTCTGAGAGACAGTAACAAATAGCATCTGTTGTCATCAAAAAGTTGAGTGGCCAAGTACAAGTCACAGGTGACTTTCAATAAATCCCGGAGCTGGTTTTTGGGACCTAGAGAGGAGACAGCATCCCTGTGCCTACACTATCTGCAGGATGCCCCACATATAGAGAGAACAGTAAAGAGTTCCCTGGAGCCTGGAGCCAACTTAGGCGAGTTTCTTCTTGCTTAATGGAACCCCCGGGTCTTCATCTCTTAGACCTGGGGAAAGAGTATTGGTCAGTATGCGGTATGGTAAGGAAGGACATTGCTGAGCCTCGAACCTATGTGATCTAGGGAGGGAATCCAGGACAAGAGCAAATGTCAGGTCGGCTCATAGGAATCAGGGCGTGGCTTCCTTCCTTCCTTTCTTCCTTCCTTTCTTCCTTCCTTCCTTCCTGCCTCCCTTCCTCTCTCTGTTCCTTCCCACCATAAGCCTGTTGTTTTAGTTCACAGATATTTAGAAGGTACTCCACATCTTCGGTTCCATGCTACGTGACCAGAGTGACACAAAGGCAAGGTGTAGTCCTTGCCCATAAAAATCTCAGTCCAGTTGGGGGGGGGGATGAAGCCTTGGGTGGATGGTAGTATTTCATTGCTAGGGTGGGATGTGTTGAGTGCTGGCAGGTGGTCAGGCAGGTGGGATGTGGTGAGTGCAGCTGAACAGACCCACGTGTGTCAGTTTGAGGACACTTTCCTGCAGAAAGAAGCATTTGAACTGAATACCGAAAGATGTTTTGACTCTCAACTACAAACCTTATGCAAAGGATTAGAAGGCTCAAACAGAAAGGCCCGTGTGCATAGAACATGGAGGGTAGGAAGCCGGTTACACCTTGCTTGCGTCTGCACCAGCTCAGTGGAGAGGCTTTCTTCTCTTCTCCCTTCGAAAGGCTTTCTTGTTCAGGTTCCATCTCTTGCTGGGCTAGTGAAATGATCTGTCTATGATGTAAGGAATGGGATTCTACCCGCCATTATATTTTCTCCCCACCTTTCACACTGAACACACAACAGGAAAAGTGAAAAAAAAAATACCACCCATTTGTCTTGCTGAGGCTGCGGGCTGCTCTCATGCCACTGGGACGCAACTTCCAAAGCAACAGAAGGAGGCTGAGATGGGATGTTCTGAGCTGTCAGCCAGCCCTCTGGAAGCCTGCTCAAGTCTCAAGCTCTGAGTTTTCTCTTTGTGGGATAGCAAGGGCACAGAAGTCAAGTAAAAATATGACCGCGGTGGCTTTGGCAGAGCCCAATCACAGAGGTGGCACAGGGCTAGAGCTGTACACTGGGGACCCCACTGGGCCCAGCCGTCAGTGAGATGCTAGTTCTTATGGAATAGGGATGGTACTGAAGGAGGGGCCAGGAGCGTGGGGGCATCTCTCCAGTGGCTTAGGAAAGCAGAGCTTTAGTGCACTAGGAGCATGGGGGCATCTCTCCAGTGGCTTAGGAAAGCAGAGCTTTAGTACACTAGAAGAAATGATTCTTGTCTTTGAAGAGCCAGTATTGCTGGAGCAGCACATACCAAGGAAATGACAAGCCCGAAACAAACATGAAAATTTATGATCCATGTTCTTGGTTATTTAGAGCCCAAGCAGAAATCTTTCTGGTAGCATCTTGCTTGTCAACAGGGAAGATTTTGTCTGTGAGGCTTGGAGTCTTACAGATGTTGGGCCCTGAGCAAGTGGGTTTCCAGTCACTCATTCAAGCATAGCGTAAGATGGTTCTCAAGCTGTTTGCTTCCAAAACCATTCTTACACTCTTACAAATTAACAGTAGCCTGAAGGAAGACTGTCTTTCTCATGTTGGCTCTAGGCCAGCGAGCTGTTTGGAGGGCAAAGGTGCTTGCTGCACAAGCTCAGAGAGCTGAGTTCGATCCCCAGGACCCATGTAAAGATAGAAGGAGAGAACCCCACAGAGTTGTCTTCCGATATTCGTGTTCATGCCGTGATGTGTTCTCGTGCCCCACTCCACACTCACTAAACTCAATAGTAACGGCAGAAAGCATTTTACAACATGTAGGCTACACCTATAAATATTTGCCACAATAGCAATGTAAACTGAGAAAATTTCAAAAACAGATATTTGTTATTTTATTTAATAATGGCTATAATCAGCACAGTTATATAAATCAAAACAAGTAAGCCTGTTTGTGCACAGGAAGATACAGAATTCTGGTCTGTTTGAGCTGCTGTGACCAAAAGACCTAAGTTGGGTGCCATATGAACATAAGCACAGTTCTCAGTTTGGGAAGGTCAAGGCAAGACGCTGGTACATTAAGGATCTAGTAATGACCTACAGCCTGGTGGTTCCTGAACAGGCGTCTTCATCGTGTGTCCTCACGTTGTGACAAGGGTGAAGGAATTCTGTAGGTTCCCTTAGCAGGGACATTAGCCCCGTTGGTGAGGGCTCTGCTCTCTTCCCACTGTATCAGGAGTTACAGGTTGGAATGTGGGGTTGGAGGGGGGTGGGATGGGTGGAGGCACAGATGTTCAGCCAATAGCAGTTTTCAAAACAAAAAAATAGAAGAACCATTTTGTTGAGATGAACAACATGACATAGTGTGTTCATAAGTCTCTTTGGTGCCTGGTGTGATGGAACAAAAGTGGAATGTGCTATCTGCCACACACAGCCTTCGGTCAGTCGTGCCGTGTAGGATGTGCTGTTGTGGCTGGAGTACACGACTCATGTTCTTCACAAAAAGGTGGAAACTCAGAACGGAGAAGCACTTTACAGCATCTTCAGATAACTGTAGACACTCTTATTTGATATGATGCCTGAAGTAGTCAAGTCATAGATTTTATAGGCTGGTCAGGCTATAGCAACCCGTGTAATACAGTGGATAACGTGCTCTCTGCTGCATCAAGGCTCTCCAGTCCTAGGGGCTGGAAAGATGGCTGAATGTTTAAGAACACTTGCTGCTCTTGCAAAGGACCTGGGGTCAGTACTGCAGTCCCCAGCACCCACACTGGGTGGCTCACAACTGGCTGTAACTCTAGCCCAGGGGATCCAACTCCCTCTTCTGGCCTCTGGGAGTACCTGCACATGTGTGCTTGTACACATAGAGACAGACGTATAAATAAAAAGAAGAAAAAAACCCTCTAGAGTTCACTGGTCCATTTTGTACTCTGACTTTTGCATATTTTACCCACATGCATTTCTGAAACATGATGCACTGTTCCTTTGGAAAAGTCAGCTTCCCAAGCGCCCTCCTGGGTGTGACTGCGTCCTGTCACCCAGTACACGCGTCCCCTGCACTCATATCCCTGTCCACAGTGCTAGGCGTCTGAGGTGTCTTCTGGTCCTTGTGGTGGTGGAGGCAAGTTTTGAAATTTTCTATTTTTTTCCCCCTTGAAGAGCTTGAAGTTTTGTCTTTGAGGGAAAATAACAGTTATTTGCTTTGAAGTGACAAACCTTTGAAACAAGCCACCAAATTTCCAAGGATTTTGCTGTCAGTTATTCGTTCAACAGGGTTCCACGAAGAAGTGACCAGTTCAGATAGACACTCAAAACAGTCAGACAGGGCTTTTTCCCTTAAGAAAACTTAAACACACAGGAGAATGCTGTGTGAGTCTGAGTGTGCACACATGCTGGCTTGGTAGAGTAACTCACACAGTGGTCTGCGGGTGTGGCTTCAGGGGGCAAATAGCTTTTTGTGGGGTTTAGCTGAAGGTTTGCCTAAAGTACCTATATGTTCAGACTTGCTCTCTCTAGCTCCGACCCCTTCTTCTCTGCTGAGAGCGAAGCTCAGTGTCCTCAGGGGCATCTCCCAGGGTCTTCCCAGCTGCTGGGACCTGAGTCCTGTTTACTTGCATTTTCTCTGCTCAGACTCCACCATACCAGCTGCTCCCTTGTGTTCATGCCCCAACCCCCCAGAACAGAACCTGTAGGCTTTTCTTGGCACAACCCTGCTTGTCCTTGCACTTCCTGTCCCCAAATGTTGACAGATGGCTTGCTTCGGTTCTCTTGTCTTTGGCCTACTGGAGCTGTCATCTGGAACCAAGTCCCCTGGAATCTCAGAGCCACTTCTGCCTCCTCCTCTGGCTTCTTCCTGTGTGTTATCCTTTGTCTCTCCTGCCAGAACATTCTTCAAGCTCAACGGTGTCTGGCCAGCTCAGCTCATTTGCCCCTTCAGTCTGAGTTTCAGTGTTTTCCCCAGGAATCTCCTTCTGTTTCGTCAGGTGTAGCATTACGCTGTTAGGTGGTGAAGTTGAGTTGCACAGCCACGCTTCCCTCACTTGGATCACCTGGGGCCTTGGGAATTGATCACATGCTTCTTAAAGGCAAGATGATGCTCTGGATGTGTCTGCCTTTCCCAGGCCAGGGAATGCCTAGCCCACCGCATGTGTGTCCTGCCTCCAAGGTGATGGCTCAGCACAGCGGCTTTGGTTTGCTTCTTGCTTTTCCGATAGCGATGGATATTTGAGCATCCCCCTAATTGCTTAGGTAGTCAGGCCTTCAAGAGGTGTCATGGTGGTGTGTGCTCTACATTTCATTGTATGTGTGACAGCCCCTTGCACCCCTGGTCTTTCGATGTACTGCCTGTGGGGAATGAGATGTAAATGTGTCCTTTGCTGGCTCTAGGTGGAGAGGAATTTAGTGGTGACAACCTTTTCCATTTATTGATTAAACCTACCTTCTCCATGCTTTTCAGCCAGAAACAGAACCAGAGCACTTTTGCGCTTGGAATTGTATCTTTACTTATGGATTCTGGTGGCACACATCTTCCATTCATTCAAAATCCACAAGTTGAGCAATGACCCCGTGGGACGCTTTTGAGGAAAGAAGGACATCATGTATGCTGGCATTTGTTAGGACAGACTTCACATCCAGAAGGACCCATTGCAATGAGACAATCTGGATGATGCTCCTGGGAGATGTGGGGGACAAGGTGGCACTAGCATTATATCCCCTGATTGGAAGGGGGTGAGGGGGGGCGACAAGGGGCTACATCCACATGACTCTGTAAAACATCCTCCACATGGTGACAAGCTGAGGGCAGCTTCTCAGAAAAGACCTGTAAAGTACTAGACTTTTGAAAAAGAACACATGAACATATTTCCAGGAGTCAGGGTGGTGGTGTAATGGGGTGGCCAAGGCTCTTGATTCTGTCTTGTGATAAAGAGAAGAGCACAGTAGCTGAGCTTCATGAGAGCACCCAGTGTCCTCGTAGAGTGGCATGCAGCAGGTCTGTTTATACTCTACTGGCCCAAGCTTGCGATGGGGTGGGGGTTGGGTGCTGTGTGGATCCCCATTGTAAAGGATTGACTCTGCAGGGCAACAGATGGGTGCATGACCCCTTCACAGGAAGGGCAATGCTAATGAGGGGTTAGTCACATAGCCCCACAAGTGCCCTCTGCCATCTGGGCCCTGCCCGGCTCCCTGACCTCCCCCTCAGACTGTCTCAGTCATCTCGTTCCATCCTGACCCGTGGGCCTTCTTCTGTCCCTTGGACACGCCAGCTTTGCTGCTTTGCCCCACTGCTTCCTCTGCCTGCAGTGTCCAGTTCTCCTTTCATTTCCACTGTCCAGCTCACCCCTTCCACTCCATCCTTTCCCAATACCCTATGTCACTTCCTTAGCACATCTGAGACTCCCTGACCCATCTGCTGCCTTGCTGTCCTTCTCCACCAGGAGACTATACATTTCATGAGGGCAGGGACTTGGTCTTGTTCATTTCAGTGTCTCGTCTGACACAGGCAAGTCTTTAGTAAACACACGCTGAGTGGAGGTCATTCATCTTTGTAGCAATAAAGTCAGTCCCGCAGAGGAGAGGTTCCCAGTAGGTGCCATGACAGCCTGTCTGGATGTTTCTTTCACAGCAACCTTGAGATAGCCTTGTGCGTTCTCTGTAGACCCTAGATGGAGATTTTTTTGCTTCCTTTGTAAGCCTAACCAGGAGGGTCACAGTAACAGGTAGGATTGCAAATCCAAAGGAAAGGGACAGCTGAGTCCTTCAAGTCTCACTGGATGTGACTGCAGCAAGTGAGGTTGGCAGAGGGTAGACTGTATGACATGAGGGGGGAGGGGCAGTGGCCTGAGGGTGGAGTCAGCTGGGGTTTTACTGTCCTGCCTCCCTTCCTGTCAACTCCAAAATAGCAGATCAGTCAGCAGCTGGTTCAGGTGAGAAGTGCAGAAGGTCCTGGCTTCCCCGGATGGTAGGGGTGACTATCAGCCAGCACTTTGGGTTCTGCTTAAGGGTTGTTTGTAACCCAGACGGGAATGAGCTCATGGTTTTAGTTGGAACCAGCATTGGAACCTCTTACCCTCATGACTCCTCCCCCCCCCATCTCTGCCCTGTGCTTAAAGTCCCCCCTCCTCTGCCCCCCTGGCCAGCACTCTAGCCCTGCTCCTTGCTCAGCCTTAGGTTGCTTCTGTCTTGTGTCTTTGATCAACTCACACAGACGAGGCTCCTTTGGCTGTCACAGCTGGGGCACAGCAAGCCTGCTTCTCCTGGAGCATGAGCAAGAGAGAAAAGATGCACAGAACATAAACTGTCCTCAACACAGAGCGCCTTCTTTTCAGGGCTGCAGGGAGCAGGGAAACAGGCTCCACACAATGCTGGGAGGATGATGTATCGGGGTCAATTCATAAGGATGTCCTGGGGCTAGGGGGGATCACAGCCACATGGATCTCTCAAGGTGATTGCCTTGTTCAGGGTAGGGTAGAAACACCCACCCGCTGGTCCCATGGCATGGTGATGCTTATGAGCAGAAAGAACGGTTCATTTGCACCCTAATTCCTGCTGAGCCCAGGCGGAGGAAGCCTTGGTATGGGGGTAATGACAGGTGGGGTGGGCCAATGGTCACTGGAACTGTTGGTGCAGCATACTGGCTAACTGCAGCAGCATCTGTTCCTGTTGGCCAGATGTTCTGCTTGGGTGGTACCCATCTTGTCCAGCTGCCAAGTATCTTGACTTTTATTCCAGTTGTCCATAGGTCAGTGGCTGAGCAACCTGATCATAGCACTGTGGACACTTGAACTTGAAAGCGAGTGAGTCCAGTGGCAGAACAGTAGAGGCAGAGGTTTGAAGTAGAGGAAACAGCTGAGCAGACACATGGGAAAACCTGGGGTATTCTGATGGTGTGTGTCTTGGAGGTAGTCCATAAAAGCCTTTGGTCAGGAAGACCTGGTTGGGGATGGCACTTTCCTCTGCACTGGGGACTGAGAGCAGGTGTGGGTATGCTGGTGCTTGCACAGAGAGCTTGCACCTGGGAACAGGCTAGAAAATCTGGTCCTGGTCATGATGAAATTGACAACAAGGCTGAGGCTACTCTGATTGTTACATAGAAGCCTCTGTTGTACAGAGATAGCTGTCTGTCTGCCGTGTCCTATCTTTAGTGCCCTTCCACGCTTTTGGGGGGTCTAAAGCTGCAAGATACAGAACTGCCCATCACCTATAGACCCTCTCTCTGGCCTTGCATTCAAGGCCATAGGAAGGGCTCTGTGCTGAGGGCTGGGGCCATCTTATGTTGAGCTGTCAAAGCCTGTGAAGCTATTTCACAGCTGAGACCCGCTAAGTCACAACCCAGTTTGTCACGGTGCAGAGGTAGGCTGCTGAAGCCACAAACTCCCTGGCCCCATCCCCCTGTGCTCCATAAATCTGTCCTCATTGGGACTGGGTTAAATGTGGACTGGATCTGGTACTCCAGGCTTACTTAGTGCATTAATTTATACAATCATTTATTGGCATGGCCTCCAAGCACATAGGCATGAGCTTGGTAGTTTTTTTTTTCAGAAAGGACATAGCATCAATTGATCTTAATCAGATGTACCTTCTTGCTGTCCTTCCTTCCGTGGAACCCAGGGTGTCAGCGGCAGAGCTCTCATCTGTGTAGTTTCTGATTATGTCCTGTGTCCATGGAGTAGTACTCTGGCAGTCTCCCAAAGTTGGGGGCCTGCTGGCTGGGAGGTGGAGCCAGACTCACACTCACTTTGCTTCCTGTGGGAAAGCTCTGCCCTGCCTGCTGCTTAACTTAGTGGGATTCACATAAGCATTTATTTAGACAGACATCATATGGCTAAACCCCTTCTGGAAATCGTTCTTTAAAAATTGATATTTTTTTATTATGGTCTTAAAATTTGTGCGTGTGCTGTGTGGATGTGTACGTGTTAGCGTGTGCACATGCCTGGATGCTTGTAGAGGGTGGAGGTTTGACTCTGGCAGTCTTCCTTTATTCCTCTTCACACTCTTCTTGAGTCATGGTCTCTCACTGAACTTGGAGCTCAGCAACTGGCTAGGCTGTCTTGGCCTGGGAACTCCAGGGACCCACCTGTACTTGTTACTCAGCTGCAGTATGATTATAGATACAGCTGTTTACGTGGTATCAGAATTTAGAACCTTGTGCCTGCATAGCAAGCACCTTACTGGCTGATCAGTCTATACTTTCATCCCTTGGAGAATATTCCTTGAGATGAGGGAGCCATCTAAGCCTTCTGGGTAACTTGTCTTCTGGAAACCTGGTCACAGTTGAAAAAAAAAAAAGGTGCCCTGGTTTAGCCCTGCTGGGAATGGGCCCTGTAGATTTCTGGTACTGGAGGCCAGATTGTCAGGGTAGGGGTTGTGTGGTTCTGAGACAGTTTAGAGGTGACACTTAGTGGGAGGAAATCCTTACTGGCCCCTCCCTGGCTGCTTCTAGATTTTTGTCTGGCCATTTATCTTCTGTGCTTGCATATACCCTGCCACAGTGCCATGTCATGGGAGGAAGCGCAGCTCAGGGGCTCTCGCCGGAGCGGTGCCGTCCTCTTTGGACTAGTCAGCTATACAAACTGTGATCTCAGCAATCCTCTTTATAAGGGCCTCCCAAGCCCAGGTTTTCTGTTATAGTAACACAAATGAACTAATACAGATAGACGGTGATGGCTGGGCCCCAGCTCAGCATCCACTGAAGCCAGCTGTGAGCAGACCAGGGTACCCAGCAGGACTGGAGGCTTTCTCTGCCACCGGCATCACTTGGCCAACAATCATCCCAGACTCCGTCTTTTCCCTGCCTGGTTTGTATCTGCCTATAGCCAGCTCCTAGTCAGCCAGGCAGATCTGCAGGAAGGCTGTAGGCCAGCAAAGTCAGGCCACCATTCCTGTTGAGCACAGCTCCAGAAGTGGCCTTGTCTATCCCCTCCGTCCCTTCTCCCCCCCTCCCATCCCCTCTTTCTTCCTGCTTGGGGTTGGAGGGCATACAAGGCCCCCATCCCTTTGGGTGGTACACTGTAAGCTTCTGATACAGCCCCACTAAGTTCTAAGCAGGTACAAAATATCACAGAGAGCTCGTGAGGAGCGGTTGCTAGCTGGAAGCTTGTCTAGGACCGTCCTTTCCTTTCTTTGCCCCCACGTTCACTCTTGTGAGAGCTGCAGGAATCCTGTAGGAAGGTCAGGGCCCCGTGGTGCCTGTGGGTTTTGCACATAGGAAGCCCACACCTGCTTGTAACCGGGCAACTCCCACACCCTCTGCCTCCTCACTCCAAGGGGAGGGCTCCGTTACCAAGCCACCTTGTTGTTTGTTTGCTTCTTTCCTTAAACCCTTAGAATCCTGGCGAAGGAGAGGATGAAAAAGAGCCCCTTAATTGGCTCAAAGCCACCACACACATTACCAGGTGCACTCAGTCTGCAATTTGCTTTTTAATTAAAGTTCCTTCTCCCTGCAGGAAAGCTGAACACCGGGTCAGTGTTCTCCCATTCAACAAGGGTGTTTTAGGGGAGCCATGGCATGGAGAAGGCAGAGTTAGTCTTTGGTGTAGAGTCTGAATTTGTTTCCTGTCTCCTCCTGGCCAGTGGCTTGCAGACACATCTTTCCTGGACCCTTGCACGGTGGTGGCTGCTGAGGTTTTCTGGCCTGCCCTTCTTTGCCCCTTGTTCCATAGCTCAGGGTGTCATCAGCCTCAGAGTTCAGATACATGCCCTGTGCCTGGCTCCACCCGTATACTTGCAGCCTCTGTTTTACCCAAAGGCAGTGCTGAGCAGAAAACCGTTCCCTTGGGAACCATTCAAAAGGTCCTCACTTTGTGGACAAATTGAAGGGCCCTGAGGAAGGCCACAGCCTGGTTTTGAGGCTAGGTTATCTCTGGCCTTTGACCTTCTATGTCTCTGACAAGCTGCATTTTCCCATCCCCCCCCCCAGTGGTTGCATATGCATATAGAGGTCCCAAGTCAATATCAGGCAGCATAGATAGCTCCATGGTTAAGGGCACTTTCTACCCTTCTAGAAGGTCCAAGTTCAATTCCCAGCATACATGTTGCAGAGCTCCCTACAACTCCAGTTTGAGGGGGGACTCTTAGCCCTCTCCTTCCTCTAGAGGCCTCTGCACACGCATGTGCACATACACACACTCAGACACACATACATCCACATGAGATGATAAAAACAAATCTTTAAGAGATTTGCCATCACAAGAATGAATGGCAGGTGTGGGGTCTCGCACCAAGCCGACAGTCCAGTTGGCAGCCAGGACAGGGTGACAACTTCCAGGGTCTGAGCTTCGTCTTTTGCTTGTGGCAAACACATTCCATAGTCTCTCTAATGGAGGTCCAAGGGTTTTCCGTGGAAATTCGGTATGGTAATCTCTTTCATATGGTCACTGTAAGACTCAGAGGAATGCCACACTTGCGGAGTGCCTGGTATGACAGGGATGCGCCTGCACATTGGCGGATGTTTGCCTGGCTCAGTCCCTCCCCTACCTGCTGTCCTCTCTTCTGTTTGTACCTGGTTAGGATGGCCTCTTGGAACCTAACCCTTTGGGATATGAGCTGACTGTGATCTTCTGACGTTTAGTGTTTTCTCTAAATGAATCCAGACCCTGGACTGAATGAAGCCAGGATGAGGCTATGCATGGAACCATATTTTGATGAGCAGGGGTGAGGGTTTACCCCAAGCCTTGACCTTGGAGTCTGTGCCCTTGAACCTATCCCAATGTGGTTATGCAGGGAAGACTGTGCTGTCTAGAGAAGGTGGCCAGTACACTCTCCTACCCTGGGGCTTTAAGATATGATAGGCTGCCTCTGCCTTCCAAATTTCTACAGATGGAGACCAGGCAGCATTGTGGGTCAAAAAAAGAGCTCAAGGGCTTTTATGTCTCCCCGTGTAACCTTGGGCTACATCTTACTCTATTTTCTGTGCCTATATTAAAATGCTTGAGGCTCACTGATTGGTAAGAAATAGGATGCTATCTGGATGATAGTTCTAGAGCCTGGGAGCCCAAGAACACAGGGCCCCATCTGCTTGGATTTGGTCAGAGTCTTCTTGCTGTATCATTGGATGGGAGAGGGTGCCAGGATCATGCAGAGCAAATGTGCTACTCAGGTCTCCTGTTATAAAGCCACTAATGCCACACTATGGGGCTCCACCCTTACTATTTCATTTCATTCCAATTACCTCCCAAATTCTCACCTTGGGATTAAGTTTATAGTACCTGGACTTTGGGGAACAAATTCAAATCATAACAGGCCAATCACTTCAGTTGACATTGAATCAAGTTCCTCTTTAGTGAAATGGGGGCCAGGTCTCCCCTGAAATGTATTGCAACGGGAACAATGTATGTTCTCACTATATATGTAGTTATTATTGTCAATACTGATGGAAGGTATGACCAAATAGGCCATGGAAATATTTGAAAATGTTTCTTCCTAAAAACGGCCATATGGAGATTTCCTTTTCCCCCCCTTAGAATAGTCAATGGCATACAAATGGGGTTCCTCACTTGGTGAAATGTCTCATGCTCCATCCTTTCTTTTCTCCCTTCCCCATTTCCCTCTGTCTCTTCATAACATTTGCTGTTTGCTATATAGATTGAGCTAGGTTCCAGGGAAGGTGTGAGAACGTGAGGTTGGGTGAATGCCAGAGTTTTATGTAAAAGAAAACACAGGGCACAAATCCCAAAACACGAGAATAAATTCATCTGTTGCACAAAGGACACATTGAAGTCATCATATCCAACCAAGGAAAGGTTCACCGACTCACAGCCAGCCTCTCCAGCTGCCCCTTCAGAGTCTGAAGCTTCCAGAGGGAGAGAGAATCTTGCCCTGGACAATAGGGAAAAGCTACAGTAGAGTGAGCTTGAGCTGAGCCTTGGAGGAGAGCCAAGGTTTTAGCAGGCAAACCTGCGGGGTGGGAAGGGAATGCCTGGACCAGGTAAGAACTTGAGCAAAGGCATGTCTGTCTAGGAGCAGAAACCGGGCGTGGCAAGTGGCTCGACAGTGGAGGGAAGACACTTAGCAACCTCCAGAGAGTCTGCGGCCATGGGTGGCTATCCAGTACAGTGGACTGCCTTTCGTTGTCTGAGGCTGTGACAAAAATCAGTTATTTATGGTAATGGCCCTGGACTTTGGACACTAGGACTTATGATGTGTTCTACATAGGTAGGGACTGTCACCCTGCTAGGCACACGTAGCTAGATGAACCCCAAATACTTAAAGAATTTGGACCAAGAGACCAGAGACGAATACCTGATGGTAAATCATGGTTATTAATTTTCATGCTTTGGGTCTTCCAAGTGGGAGGAAACAATTCTTCAGCCTCCTGGGAGCGTTGAGCAGCAAGCCTTTCTGGGCATGCAGGGTGATTTATATTTCTGCTCCGCTCCACTCGCACTCTCCTAACATGATTCCTTTGCTAAGAGAGATGTTGAGCAGTCTCCATCGGTTTTGTATGCCTCTGTGGTCATCCTGCCACAGGGATTTCCCTTTGCCATCAGCATCTGCCAGCACTGAGTGCTGATTCCTTCCAGCTGTCTTAGAAGATGCTAGGTGCTAGGGGGTGGTCCTTCACGATGCAAGGCAAGCCTCTCCTGTTTTACTCTCTCTCTCTCTCTTTCTCTCTCTCTCTCTCTCTCTTTGTGTGTGTGTGTGCTTACCAAATGCCAGTGTTGGTTGGGTGTCTTTCTCAACCACACTTCCCCTTCATCTTTTTTTTTTTTTTTTTTTTTGAGATAGGTTCTCGCTGAACCTGGAACTTACCAATTTGTGTAGGTTGGCTATCCAGCAAACAACAGGGAGTCCCTTGTCTCGGCCTTCTCAGTACTTAGTAAAACAGACAAAGACCCTGGCTTAGTACAGCCTCCTGACAGTTGTGGGTTCTGCTGACAGAATGCACAGGCAGAGTGCTTCCCTGGCAATGTCTCTGCCCAGGCAGTGCTGAAGTCTGTGGTCTGCACTGCTGGGCACTTGGCTCCTGTGTTGTCCTAGGCTGTAGAATAGGAACAAGGACTCTTGGGTGAACGAACACCTTCATGGCCCGACACCATGCAGACATGATCATTGTAAGCTAAATAGGGGCTTGTGAAAATTCGGGCAAAGAAATGGTCACATTACCACACACCCGCTCTTTTCCAGGTCACTGGATTCTCTTTCTGGATCAGATAACCTCATTACATATTATGGGCTCTGTGGAGGAAGTCTGTTTAAACAGGGTTGAAATGTTCTTTGTTGAGACATTATGGTCAGGCTGGACATGGCTGACAGTAGGTTGCCAAAGCCAGCTCGGGCCATTGCCAAGGGTGCTTGGGCACACTGCTGCCTAGCTATGTGTCTCACTTCTCAGACAGATGTCCTGTTCTCTAAAGGAGTACACAGCTCCCTGGCCTCTACCCGTCCTTTCAATGGTAGCTGACCTCACATCTCAGAGGATGAGAGCCTTGGGGTCTTCTGGAAGTATAGACATCTGACCTGGGGCAGCACTAACTCTGAGGCCTTAGACTAAGCACCGAAGCCTCATCTGCACCATGCAGAGGGACCTCACTGCGGTCCACCTGACTTCCTGTGCCTAGCCTACAGAATAACACTGATTCCCTATACTCCCACCCTTTAGACCTGCCTGTCAGCATGGGTTCAAAGCCCTGACCCTAGAGCTCGCTAGCCATGAGCTCTTGGGCAAATTACTAAGTTGTGTCTATACTTTGATTTTATCATCTGTGAAATGGAAATAAAGAGCCACCTCAGTAGGTGGCCACGAGGAGTCAATGTGATGTATGAGTCCCAAGGGACGTACTCAGTGACTGTTGACTGCTACTTCATGTCTTCAGTGGGTGGAAGATGGGAGACCTGGGGACAACATGGAAAGTGAGTCTTTAGAAGATCCTGGCCATAGTGAGCATATAGTGACCCCAAATGCTGTGTCCCCACGCCAGTGTGGTGGAGTGTAGAGCCAAGGTCATCTAAGCTGGCCACATCATGGCAAGCAATGTTGAGGTAACAAATAGAGTTTACTGAGAGCAACAGGGAGGGGTATGTGCTGGCTACTTGTCACAAGGTGTAGTCATCAAAGAGGAGGGAGCCTCAATTCAAAACACACCCCCATAAGATCTAGCTGTAGGCAAGCCCTCAGGGCATTTTCTTTATTAATCATTGAGGGGGGTCAGCCCAGGCCATTGTTGGTTGTGCTGGTGGTCCTGGTTTTATAAGACAGGCTGAGCAAGGCACAGGAACAAGCCAGTGAGCAGCTCTCCTCTGCATCAGCTCCTGCCTCCGGGTTCCTGGCCTGCTTGAGTGCCTGTCCCGACTTCCTCCAGTAATGAACAGTGACGTGGAAGTGTAAACCAAATAGACCCTTTTCTCCCCAGTGTGCTTTGGTCATGGTCCTCGACCACAGCAATAGTGATGTACACAAGGCAGAAATTGGTACCAGGAGCGTCGGGCTGTGACAGACCTGACCAAACTTTGGGGAGGATGGTGGAAGAATGCTGGAACTTTGCTCTAGAAAAGCCAATCAGTGGGTAACGGTGGAAGAATGC
>OU015752.1:124904624-124928211 GCA_907169655.1 Acomys percivali | reverse complement strand
GCTCTAGAAAAGCCAATCAATCAGTGGGTAACGGTGGAAGAATGCTGGAACTTTGCTCTAGAAAAGCCAATCAGTGGGTAAGATAAGAATGTTGAGAGCGGTGCAGAAGGGGGCTGGCTTGTGATGTTTTAAAGGGAAGCAAGGGCTCTACCCGGTCATTTATATGAAGAATCTGTGGTTCTGGTCAGCTGGGGCTACGGAGTCAGCTGTGGTTAAGAAGAGACCAGCACCATTGAAATGAAACCTTTGTGTTATTGGGACAGTGGATGCTAGCTAGCTGGAGCTGAGGAATTAGCTGTGATTAAGAGGAGACCAGCATTCCTGAGGTGGAATCTTCTAGGAATTGTTTCCCAAGAACCAACACATAGAAGCCGTGTGACAGAGGCAGCTAAGGCTTGGCACCATGGGTAGAGCCCAGGAGAGGCTGTTGGTGGAAGTGCAGGCCGGTTGAAGCAGAAGACCCCAGTACCTAGGATGGCCGCCAAGGACAGCACCAGCTGTGGAGTGGAGCCAGCCAGAGCCTAGAAGACAAGCTGTGTGTCCTGCAGAGGACGGAGCCAGAGAAGTGACCCAAGCCCTTTGATGGAACCCAAAAGATCTTGGTGGATCCCAGTCATTTATACGGTTGGGGTTTGGCTTTTCTTTGGTCTGATTGTGACTGTGCCCTGGTTCTTGAAGTGAGAAAATGTTTATTTGTTTTTGATTTTGTAGGAGCCCATACTTGAGAGACTGAATTTTTATGTCAGCTTAACACAAGCTATAGTTATCAGAGGAGGGAGCCTCAATTGAGAAAATGCCTCCATAAGACCAGGATATATGTAAGCCTGTATGGCGTTTTCTTAATTAGTGATTGACGTGGGAGGACCCAGGCCATTGTGAGTAGTGCCACCCCTGGGCTGGTGGTCCTAGGTTCTCTAAGAAAGCACAAGGAACAGACCTGTAAGCAGCGGTCCTTCATGGCCTCAGCCTCAGCTCCTGCCTCTAGGTTCCCACCTTGCTTGCGTTTCTGTCCTGACCTCCAATAATGAACAGCGATATGGAAGTGTAAGCCCCAAACCCGTTCCTCCCCGGTTTGCTTTGGTCATGACGCTTCAGTACAGCAATAGTAACCCTAACTCAAACAGGGTTGGAGCCTCTTCCTGAGCTTCATGGTCAGGGAGGCTCTAAGAGTGCTCAGCTGAGATCTTAAGCAGGAGGAGGAGTTGGTGAGGCAGATCATGGGGGTGAGAGGGAAGTAGTGGTGGCCGAGGGGGGGGGCGGGGGCGTGGAGGGGATGGGAGGCAGGGGAGATTCCTGTCAGAGCCTCCACAGAATGCAGGATCTCCTTATGCTCTAGAAACCAAGACAATGAGGGGCACAAGGCCTTGGGAGGCGGTCATTGTGGGGGGACACACCGTGAGGGCTGCTGCCCTGTGCTGTGGGGGGACACACAGTGGGAGCTGCTGTCCTGTGCTGTGGTGGGACACACAGTGGGAGCTGCTGTCCTGTGCTGTGGTGGGACACACAGTGGGAGCTGCTATCCTGTGCTGTGGTGGAATAAAGTAGACGTGGGCAATGCAGGGCTAGCCAGGACAGCTAAGAAGGGAGGGGATAAAGACCCTTAGGGTTCAAAGGTTGTTTTCCCTGTGGTGTGGTGGGTGGAGGGACATGAGCATGGAAAGGTGTGGGGAAGGGAACTAGGAAGCTGTGGATTGTCCTTGGTAGACTGTTTTACCTGCTGACTGATGAGCTGTGTGTCCTGTCCAAACAGACATGACCCACAGAAAGGGCCTGTCCTCTCCAGCTGCTGTGACTCCCAGATAGCCTCGGTTCCCTCACATCTCAGGTCCCACAGGAAACAAGGCCCTGTCCTTGTCTTTTCCTGGCCAGGAAAAATCCAAGCTGCATTTCCCATCAAGCAGCTCCTCACTTCCTGAGTGGCTTGCTCTGTTCTCGCACCCCGACCTTGGGTTCCTTCAGCCCCCCAACTATTCCCTTCTTTTCTAAGCACTTCCTGTCTCTGTGGATCAGTGTCTCTCTGAATCAATTAACTTTCCCTGGCAGCTGCTGTCACCTGTCCTGGGATCCTCACTGCGTCTCTGCCCTGCTTGCCCACTTACCAGTGACTGGAATGTAGGTCAGGCGGCACCCTGGTTCTGCCCTGATGCACTGTGGTCAGGGTTAGTCACAGGACAGCTTTTTATTGTGTTGGGTATTATTCAGTCACTTTTGGGAGGACTGTCTGTCAGGGCCGATTGGAAGGGGACCTTGGGGCGCACCCGACTGCTAAGGTCTTTCCCACTCTCCTGGGCTTAGAATGTGTGTCCTCGACAGGGCACTCTGGGAAACTCGAAGCTCTCAGTCCCTTGGGTAGATAGCTTCAGCTTGCAAGCTCCCTGAGAAGAAATTCTTTTAAAGAAATTCACAGGGAAGAGGAGAGAGAGAGGGGGAGGAGGGGAGTGAATAAGAGGGACTTACTAAGCAGTAGCCTGAGAGGTTCGACACTATAATAGTCCCCAGGGCACGCTGGCTTTCCAATGTGATCTGAAGGAATGACTGACTCCTAAGAACCCTTTTCCAGGGTGGGATGTCAAGATGGGGAAGAGATTGTCTTTAACCAGAGACTAAGGAGAGGGTCAAAGTCTTGTGTCTTGTTTTCTTTCAGTCTTCCATAGTTCAGTCTCTTGGTTGAGTTTCTGTGAGTCTAGCCCATTACCCTGTGGCTTGCCAGGCACTCGCCACCACTGCCCACCCTACCCTGGGAGCCAGTGAGCCTCTGATGAAGTGGAAAGAGGAGGCTCATGCTAATGCACGGGCTGACAGACATCGGGGCGAGTCCCTGTCACCACTGGACCGGTCACCCACAGAGTTTATGACTAAGCAACGTCTCACCTGAAGCTCAGGGTGCTCAACAGGCCAGCAAAGACTTGTCTGGCTTGCTGAAGCTGGGGTGCATGATGGGGTGAGGACTCCTGACCAGAGGCTTCTTCTCACCTCTCTTTGCCGAGACCTCCATGCGGAGCCTAGAGCTGTGCTTGCAAATTACATACCTGTTCAAACAGGGACCTACTTGCTCATGTCACCTGGGCCCCTAGAGACTCATGCTCAAAAGAGCCACGTGGTTATTGACTCAATGTGAATCAGAATCCAAGGCTGCAGTCCTTAGTATACTCTTCCCGGGCCTTACTCAGTGAGTCTCCATTGGCCGTCAGCCTGGGGCTCACACAGTGAGTCTCCATTGGCCGTCAGCCTGGGGCTCACACAGTGAGTCTCCATTGGCCATCAGCCTGGGGCTCACACAGTGAACCTCCATTGGCCGTCAGCATGCCACTAACCCTAGAGAAAGAAAGGGTGGTGGGTCCTATCACTGATGGAGGAGAAACATGATCCCACCTTTTCCTCTTAGCTAGACTCTCTGGCAGGAATGAGTCATGAACTGGGGTACCACTGGGAGCCTCACTCCTTGCTGAGCCTTGTGTGTAAATGGAGAGAAAACGTGTCAGGGTGAGGATAGAGCCCATCCCGGGCCTTGAGCAGCAGTGGATGGGAGCCACAGGCTAAAAGTACAAAGAGATCTTTCCCCGTAACTACCTGTGGTCCTTCTTGGACCGGAGAGTGGCTAGTTGGTTGCCTCTAAAGGTGGCTGCATAACCAACGCCCCGAGACTCAGTGGCTTCAGAAGCAAAGGCTGGTTCTGTCTTAGGCTGAGTGTTGGCTACGTTCTTCTTACATGGACCTTCTTGTTCCCCAACCTGCTCATTCTACAGAGACTGAGAGGAGCAAGAGGCTGAGCCAAGTGGTGCAGTCACATCTAAAACTTCTGTTCAGAGTGGGTATACATTCATGTCTGTCTTGTTTTTGTTTTGTTTTGTTTTTTTTTTTTTTGACCGAAACAGATCACGTGGCAGAGTCTGACCCTCCAGTGGGTCTTTGGAAGTCAGGAGATGGTCATCATCTTTCTGTTACTGTAGCAAATAGTGAGATAAATTAACTTATAAAGAGAAAAGACTTATTTTGGGTCATGCCTTCAGGGCATGGCTTCTTTTCTCCATTGCTTGGGCACAGAGCATCATGGTGAGAGCTCCTGATGCAGAGGAGCTCCGCTCTCAAGCAGCTAGGAAGCAAAAAGAGAGAGGAGAGAAAGAAGGCCCAGGGTACCCATGCCTCCTTCTTCCTGCTACCTCTGATCTCATTGTTCCTTCCCGTGGTGATGGAGGCTGGGGGCCAAACCTTCAGCACGTGGGAGTGGGACTTTGAGAAACATTTAAGGACCAAAGTACAACACAGTTTGAAGGGCAAGAGATGACACAGTGCTGAGCTCAGTGCATGCTTTGCACGGAAATGGAATGGGAGAAGGCCAGAGTCTGGGGTGGCCACCTCCCCTCCCCGACCCCACCTCCATTTCCAGGAATTGCAACTTTTGTGATTTGCAGTCCTGTGTTGGCAGATGCAGAAATCAAAACAGAAGCTCTTTGAGACCGTGAGTTTCCAAACAGCCCCACCTTCTCAGTGGAAATCAATGGCTGTCTACTTTAATGGAGGTGTAAGTGTTTCTCGTGCTATTGATTGCTAATAAATCAAGAATTAGGAAATCACTCTGCAGTCAGTGTCACAGGAGATTCAGATCTGGGTTCCTTGGAAAAGTGCTGTTGCCAACCTTTTTAACAGTGTCAACGGCTCCTGGCTCAGCAGAAAGCCACTCACAAATCACCTGTGAGCTTCCAGGTGGCCTGTGAATGGAATGCTACTAAAGACCTTGCGAGGGACATTCTGCATGGGGGTGGGGGGAAGGAGTGCTAAATGGCCCTGATGGCCTCTTGTTCTCTCACATATTTCAAATGCAAGCTAGTTGGGTGGAAACAGGGATTCAATAACAGGGACCTAAGTAGGAGCCAGGAATGCAGACACATGTTTGCATTCACGTGTCCTTTTAGTAGTGCAAAAGGAATGCAGACAGGCAAGAGGCAGGATCAAAGGCTCCCCCATAGCCGCTCTGCAAAGGACAAGCTTGCTCCAGGTCAGGTAAGAGAGGTCTGAAGGATGGAACAAGTTGGCAGAAGTCTGCCCACGAGAGCTTCTCACTTTGCCGAAGTTGTTTAAGTTTCTCGCTGTCCTCCCACACTCCGTCTGGATTTCAAGCTTCCATAGAAATAGCAAGAGCCATGCAAACACATCTTTGTGGCCCCTGCCCTGCTTGACTTGTTAATATTTTACCACGTTTGTCTCATCTTTCTCTGTGTGCGTGCGTGCGTATTTTCTCTGAGAACCATAGATACTGCTGTAAACGCTTCAGCATGGCCCACCTGTGGACAAAGACATCCTCCCACAGAACCACTGTATGCTCACCACGCAGGGAAAACGAACAGCAGAGGCAGCCATCACCTATAGTCTTCATTAGCTTCCCCCACTGGTCCCATGCATGTGCTTTATAGCAGGGTTCATCTGCAGGGGCAAAATCCTGCTGCTATTTCTTATGAATAAAGCTTTAAAAAAAAAAAAAACCACGGTCATTCCTTTATTCATTGTCCAACTCTTGCCCACAACACTGTGCTCATGAATAAATTGCTTCTTTAAGGCAGCATCTTCCTGTATAGCTTTGGCTCTCCTGGAACCCCCTGTGTAGATGAAGTTAGCTTCAAACTCAGAAAGAGCCACCTGCCTCTGCCTCCCAAGTGCTGGGTTTAAAAGTGCACACCACCACACCTGGCTATGGATACAATTTTGAAACACGACCATGCTCATTCATTCAGGCCTTTTCCGTGGCTTCTTTGGCTATATAGCTACAGCTATGAATAGTTAGGAGAGAGATGTCTCACCAAACTAAAAATATTAGAATATCCGGTCTTTCAAGGAAAAGTTGGCCAACTCTTGTATTAGCCCTGTAATAACCTCAGGGGCCCAATAAAGACTCATTTTGCATAGTTTCAATTTGTAAAATGCACAAATTATCCTTACTGTTGTTGTAAGTGTTCTTTGCACACCAACGGCAGCTGCCTCCCTGGCATGTTTTCCCAGGACTTGAGTTTCTATCCACATCTCACATTAGTTCCCAGCAAGCTCCATGTTTTACGTACCTTTATTTCTTGTTCTCCAAATACCTCCCCTCCATGTCTTGCGAACAGCACCTCCAGGAAACACTCCGCATCTTTCCCACTTGCCCTCCCTGAACTCTTTACCTACCGTCTGGTTCCCAAGCTCTTGAGACCCTCTGGACCTTCCAAGAAGCCAGCACTGAGCACACGACTGCACTGACTTTGTGTCTGCTGGTCTCACCACTGCTTTGCGGAGGTTGGAAGGCAAGCCATTCTCATTCATCTCCTCCACGGTAAACACAAGGTCCCGAGCACCCAGGTTGACTGAGTGAGTGGCTGGATCTCTAGGTGGTTCAAGGGCTTCTCCTCTCTTCTCAGGTCTACCTTGTGTCATGTCCAGCCTTCTCCTCTTGCCCCTTTCCCTCCTCTAAGTGGAGTCACTTACCCTTCAGCTTCCATGTGGCCTTAGATCAATATAACACAAGAACCAAACTGAAGGGTGGAGGGAGGACAGTTGAAAGCACAACCTAGCAGCATCCCTCCCTTCTACTGCTTCCTTGCGGTGATTCCTCCAGCAGTCTAGCTAACATCCCATCGCTGCCTGCTTTCCTAGGAGCTGGCTGGAGAGTCAGCTGGGATGTTCACTAGAGGAAGTGAGCAGCAGCGGGTCGCTCCTGCTCCCCTGGAATCGGGGGTTGAGAGCTTACAGGCTCAGTGGCCTCAGACAAGCCCTTCGCTCTGTGCTCAGGTTTCACCAGCTCTGTCGTTGGCTTGCCACCATAACACGGCAACCCCAAGAGGCTCCTGTGGGTGGGAAGCAAGTGAAGACCATAGGCTTGAGCCTTCACCAGCTCTGGAGGCTGGGACTTCCTTCTTGCCTTTCGGGTCATTGGAACCTGCCATGGTACTGCGCTATCTGATGTCTCATCAGGGAAGCTCTTTTTATATTTTATATATTTTTTATTTTTTTTATCCTCTGTACAGTTTTTGCCTTTTAGAACTCAAAATACTTTTGGGAGTTTAGCAAAAAAAAAAAAAAAAAAAAAAAAAAATTAGCTCCCAAATCCTGGGAAAGGATGTCTGTTTTCTCATCTCATCTCATCTCTCTCTCTCTCTCTCTCCCTCCCTCCCTCCCTCCCTCCGTCCCTCCCTTCCTCTCTCTCTCTCTCTCTCTCTCTCTCTCTCTCTGTCTCAATATTTATAGTTCTGGATAGAAAAGAGTGGCTTTGAGTTCTCAGAATAGTTTCCACAAAGTGTGGTGTTGGGAAGGCAGGGCTGGGTGGAGGAGTGTTAGACTTGGCGTGAGACGCCTGGGTCTGAGTCCCATTGGGCTCTAACCTCAATCTCACACTAGGTGTGATCCCCCTGCCCCTGCCCTCTGGCCTCAGTTTCTGTCCTTGTGACTGGAAGGTACAGACTGGCAGATGATGTGGCTTTTCTGCCAGCAGCGAGAGGGGCGTGGCTAACACCAGCTCTATCTGAGCATTTAAATCAGTCTGCAGCTTCAGTGTGGACTCACCTTAGGGAACTACTTGGGGCCCTTGCCATGGGGCTGGTGGCTGGGCAGCTGTCCTGAAGCAGGCTTTGGAGTGGCTGTGAGGAGGCAGCAGGGCTGGCTTCCCAGCTCTCGGGCCTTAGTTTGACAAATGGAGCAAAGCTTCTGGAGGGACAGACTGCACGCAGAGCTGAAGTTGCTGTGCAGCAACGAAGTCAGGGACAGCGAGTCCCCCAGATGGAAGGAGGTAAAAGTGAAGAGTGGATTTGAACCAAGCAACATGGACCCAGGCTGGTCTTGTCTGTAGGTGAGGGAAAGCTGTCTTGTGGAGAGAGGCGCTGATGGGAAACCTGGAAGTCCTGTGTTTCTTCCTTCGGATTTGCGCATGAAGGCAGCTCCGTTCCACATGCAGCCTCACATGGGAGACAAGGTGGAGGCAACCCCAAGCTCACATTTACATATTTTCCTTGTCAGGGTGAGGGTGCCAAACACTAAAATGCAGATCAAAGTGTGCACTTAGCAGTGGGATACACTGAAGCGGTGATCGTCCCCCATCCTCCTGTGACATTTTACAATAAATTACATACTGTATTCCTCTCCGTGCTCATTTTGCTACTTATAGAAGCCTTCAGGAGACCACCCCCTACCTCAGAACTATGAAGGGGGCTGTGATGTATGCCATGGGGTTGGTGTTGGTGTGGGGCAAAGCCTGGCTCAGTGTCAGTAGCAGTGGTGAATGTTTCTTGAATTAGACCCAAAGCCTCAGTTTTATGTACTGGAAGGCCAGGGGTCTAGGGTTGAGGTTTGGATCAACTGGACCCTTCTATATAGATTTTATAGGGTTCTCCACTCAGGCTCCCCAGCAGGTGACCTGATTGGAAATACTTAAGAATAGATTAAGTTAAAAGGAGGAACTGAGGGAAGGGCTCAGTACAGTAGGACTGAGACACCTCGGACAGACAGACATGCATGGGGAAAAGGGAAGGGAAGAGAAAAGAAAGAGACAGAATCCACAAGTGGAAGGGACAGATGGCATGGATCCCGCTCCAGAGCCCTCAGGAGCCCCTCCTGCTGGCATGGTGGCTAGGGCTTTTATATCTTTCAGAACTGTGAGGAAATACGTTCCCATTGTTTAAGGCACTATCTGTGGTACTTTGCTAGGGTGACAGTCACAGATGAATGTAGATCATGGTCCTATATTCTGGTGGCTGAGGCAGGAGGATTGCCTTGAGTTTGAGGTTAACCTAGGCTATGCGGTTATGTTCTCCATCTATGGGGAGGTGAGACAGAAAGGTGGGCATGTTTTCGCCTTTTCTCAGCATCCTGCCTCATCCCCCCTTTCTGCATAGACTACTGCTCCCTAGTTGGCTCTGCACAGCAGCGGCTCACTCCCTTGCTACTTGGAAATTTCCAGAGGCAGCACCACACCCGTGACCCCTGGAAAGCTTTAGGGAAGTTTTTTTTTCTTTTAGGCATAGTTCCATGACAGAGCTGGACCAGGAAGGCTTTCCTTGGTGGTGTGTTTTGGGGTCTGAACTAATAAAGCATTTTTACCAGGGGCTGGACTCTTTCCTGGCCCCACCAGGCATTCATATTAGCTTTCTTGTTTATTCCTAACTGTAGGAATAAATAGTTCTATGAAATTAGAATTATTATACTAGTTTATAGAATGAATAACTGAGCATCATACAACATATATAATTGGCCCTGGGCATCTGCTTGTCATTGGCCATGCAGGAATCTGGTCAGAAATAGTACAATTCTATGTCACTATCTATGCCCACAGCCTGATGCTTTATTTGGAGGGGAAAAAAAGGTGTCTTTTTAGTTTTAGAATGTGGAGTTGGCTGACTGGGGCTGTGGGTGTGGGAGAGAAAGGTTTTTCCCAGAGCTGCTGAGGGAGAGCTGGTCATGCCCATCCCGAGACCCATGGTCCCATTCCTCCCTCCCATCCCTCCTTGCCTCTCTGGAAAAGGTGTTCCTTCATGTATTTTTCAATAAAGATGATAAATGAACCAAGAACTGATAAGCAGAGGCAAATGGTCTTTGGGTTACACATTATTCTAGTCAAATGTATTTTCCACTGTAAGCTTTAAGTGACTTTTTCGTTAAAAGGCCATCACAGAAGGAAAGGTTAAATAAAACTTTTTCCATGGCAGGTGTGTCAGCCAAGCGGCTTCTGCCGAGTGAGACCTCGGGCAGTTAGCTGCAGATTTTGCTCACCTCCCCAGTGGGGGAATTGTGACACGTTATGCCAACCTTGCTCCTGGTGAGAAGGTCAGGAGAGCCACTGAGGGAAAGCACAGCAGGGGACCTCGGGATTCTGTTGCCTGAACCTTGAGGGTAGCAGAAGTGGGTGGGCATGTGGCCTGCCTGCACAGCACCTGCCATGGAGCCTGGCTACAGGGAGACACTCAGTGCTGGGTGGACAGAGCATGATTAGAAACCCCCTGTAGGTTCTGATAATGGATTCTCCCACAGAGGAGGCTCAGAGAGCTTGCCCTGGCCTCCTGTTCCCAGGGAGACCTGTTTGTCCCAAGCTTCTAAGCTGTTGGGTGCTAGTTGGTGAAGCCCTCTGGAGTGGGAAAGACACTCAGTGACGTTCATTCCTGTACATTATGATTATTCCTCTGGAACCTGTCTCCATCTAGAGGCTTCCATGTTCTGGAAGTCTGCTCCACCCCATCCAGCCCCTCTCCACGCATTAAACACGCAGGGGTACACTTGCTGTTAGGTCTTGTTTGGGGTGGGTGGGGACTGGGAGCAGGACAGCCTTGCCTCTCTTCCTGTTGTTGTGGAGCCCCTCCCCCACAGGGGACACCTGCTGACAGTTACAGCTTGAGGCACAGAGCAGATGGAGAAATGACAGCCCACGCTATATAGCTATCAGGAGCAGAGGCGACTAGACTGGAGAAGTGGGGGCGGGGGAGTTAGTCAGGGAAGACCTCATGGATGTAATGAGGGCTAAACTTGCATAGATTTTTTTTTCCCCCAGGCAAGGGCCATGTTGAAGCTGGCACGAGAGAACTTGCTGGCACGAGAGAACTTGCTGGAAGCCGGATCACATTCCTAGCATTCACTGTCTCCCATCTCTTTAACTCCATTCCTGAGCCTCTCTCAGGCTGAGCAATGACTCAGTGAGGTGCATGCCCAGGCAGGCCTGAACGTTCGTGGCCTGTTTTGGACCTTCTCTGGCAAGGATGAAGAATGTTCTAGGCTTTAAAGTGAGCATGGCCGTGCCTTTCACCATGGGGTCGCCATGTGAAGCTGCAGTAACTTCCTTCTGGAAAATGTGATTTCCCCCTGAGCCTGGTGCTGAGCCTTTGAATCAGTAGGCAGGAGAGACCATTTCTTACCTTTAGTATGTAATCCTGGCCAGGGCAGCTGGGTGAACCCAACTCCTGGTTAGCTTAGGAGTGCCCAGCCCCCCCCCCCCCGCCAGGTTGCTGAGGCTGGAAACACTAGCTGAGCAAAGTTTCCATCTCCTGAGTCTGAGGAGAAGAGTGTTGAGGCTATATGACTCTAAGTGCAAGTCTCTGCCTGTCCAGGGCGTACCCAACCCCACCCTGGAGCCCTCCCCAGAGCCCTCACATCCTACCCGACTCCAAGGATGAGCCAAGTGCTCCCAGTTGCTCACCAACAGGCACTCAACAGCACTACTGTGCTGCCCTCCCCCACTTGTTTTATCCTAGAAAAAAAAAAAGGAAATTTCTACAGCATCTGTGACAAGGTGCTTTCCCTGTTTTTAATATGCTGCCACTTGTAAGACTCATCATCAATTTAATAATACTTTTCAGAGGTGATTTACAAAAACATCATGTTGGAAGTTCACATTGATTGTAGGATTCATCGCCAGCCTCTGTCTGGGAAGCAACGTGATACATGGAAGAAGTGAGTGGCTGCAAGCCAGGATGGGTGTGTGTTTTCTAGACACGTGACAAAACGTGGGTGCCAGTGTGGGGAGCCTGGCTCAGAGGTGGTGGTGTGGGTTAGTCTACACCATCCATCCCCTGCCTCCGATCCACATCCACCCACCTTCTACCTTTGGGTCACATGTCTCCTCCCCCTGCCTCTGGTCCATATCCATCCTCTCTCTGCCTCTGGTCCCCCATGTATCAGCTGCCTTCTCTTTCCATGCTGAAATCCCACCTGGGGACATTTCAAGTGGATACACAAAGGCAGCTGTGCTATCAGCACATGTTTATGGTAGCTGGGTGGTCACTAGAGCCAGACATCTGATGTGACACTGTGTTGTTCTTGGAACTGAAGGACATGGGCCAGCATCCAAGTAACCTCAGACGGTTCCTTTGTTGCTCTGGGTCCTGGATGCCCCACTCTTACAGTGTAGACACAAAATAATGGAGACAGTAGTTAGCAGTCCACTATGCTTAGTATGAGCCATACCTGGGTCTGTGCCTCACAAACACTGACTCGTACGATCTCAGTAATACAGTAGGAAGTAAACACAGATAACCTTCATTTTTTTTTTCTCCCAGAAACAAACAGAAGCACAGAGCAGTTAAGTAATTTTTCCAGAGTCATAGAGCTGGTAAGTGGCAGAGACAAGCATGGAATCTTATCTTTGCTAATGTAGTCCATGCTTGCTACGAGCAATCCTCACTACATGTAAGAAAACCCAACAGAACCCTGTGAACAATGCTCTCTAACATAGAACTGTCAGAATAAAACAGGCAGCCATCTTCCTGGGTGGAAGGACATGTGGTTCAGAGGCACTCCTTGTTAGCAGGGACCTGGAGGCATGCTGATGGCATGTTAGTGACATCCCAGAGTATCTTGAAACATCCTGAAAACAGCTGGGCTGGATGGTCTCCAAGGCCGGCCACTGCCGGAGTCCTCACATCCGGAGCGGCGCACAAGCTGGCACCAGTCTCAGAGCCCTTTGCTCTTCTTCACAGAATAATGACACAGTGTCTTTTCAGTATGATACTCTTGAAACGTGTGCTCAGCGTTTGCTGGGGTTGGAGAGAAATGTATTTGCTATTAATAAAAGCCAAACACTGTTTTCTTTATGTTTTTAAGCTGTAAAAGGCACCAGCTGTAACATCTGGGATGATTCAGCGTTGTGCTTTCACTCACACTTGCCTGTCACTCATAACTAGTAGTGTTAGCTGCCTATTAGCTTGTGGTAACGGAAAGTACACCAAAGCCTCACCAAGGAAGTGTCACGCTCTGCTTCAAGGTCTGCAAGACTCCAACTAGTTGTCACTGCTAGGAACGAACTGCTGGCTACTGATGCCATGCAGGATTGATGACATGGTCTGCAGTCACATGTCAAAAGTTCCCACGCACCAACTAGAAAAAAATAATACTCAACTGAGGTAGATCTAGAGCCAGTGAGAGGGCCATATTTTCTACTTCAGAGCTTTTACTCCAGCATGCCATCTTGTACAGCGGTGAGCTGGGGTGGCAGGTGGCGGGTGGCTACATACAGGATTGAGCATGCACAGTGCACAGTTCCAGTGTCAGTCTGCAGTGTGGGTGGTGTCTTCCTGAGATTTTGACTGTTTAATTTTTTCCCCTTATTTTACTTGTTTTGTTTTCTTGGACACAAGATCTCATGTAGCCCAGGCTGGCTTCAGAAGTATTGTGTAGCCAAGAATGACCTTCAGTTCCTGAGTTTCCTGCCTCCGCCTCCTGAGTGCTGGAGATTGAGCCCAGGGCTTTGTGCGTGCTAGCCTAGCAACTCTGCTGATGGAGGTACTCTCCTAGCCTTCCCCGGAGTTTAACAAGATGATCAAACACTGGAGTTTGGCTTTCTCACTGTCAGTTTTACTTTATCCATTTACTTGGCACCGATGATCTGTTGACTCCTGGCGTTGGCCTGACTCTGATCTAGCTGATGAGGTTGTGAAGAGAAGAGCGCCTACACACCAGATTAGCTTTCAGATATTCTGCACTGCAGTTTCACGAGGTGGATTCTCTGCTTTTAAGGTGCAAGGGATCTTTGCAGGAGAGTCCCAGAGGAGGGAGGCCCTGCCTGATGGAGACGTGTTTCCAGGCAGGCTCTTCTCTCTGACCATGGGGCTAGCTGAAGGGGGGCTGTGGCAGAGGAAGGCATCTCTGTGAAGGAAAGCTTGCCCATTTCCTTGTTGCTCTGGAAATTGCATTAAGGAAATGAGGTAAGCCTGGCAGGATGTGCACTGGGTGGGCGTATCAGTTTCCAAGCACTTCCATAATAAAGTACTTCAGAGTGGGCGGCTTAAGGCAACAGGGATTTATTCTTTGAGGTGTGGAGGCGAAAAGGTTTGAAATAAAGATGCCAGTGGGACTGGGATCTCAGTAAAGGCTCCAGGGAAAAAGGCTTCCTTGCTTCTTTTTTTGGCATCTGGTGGGGCCCATTTGACGTTCCTTGATTTATAAATGTGCCACTCTGGTCTCTGTCAGCATCTCCTGATACATATCCATCTTCTCTTCTTATGAGTGCGTAGTCATAGGAACAGGGCCCATCTTATTCCAGAGCGATGTCTTGGTAGCTCATCACATCTCACGTGATGAGCACAAGTTCTGGGTGGACATGAACTTACAGGGATGCTATGTACACAGTACATCTATCCTAGTTCCCAGACATCCCACTGTGGTGTTCCTAGGAGATCTCCTGAGTGTCACTAGCAGTCTAGGATATGGAACTGACTGCTGTGTTTCCTGTAGACACTGGAGCCAAGCTCTTGACCTCCGTCATGTTTGCCATGACTAGTTAAAGACTCCTGAAATGCATCCGTGGATGCCCTTGTTTACTCTCTGTTGCTGTGACAAACACTGTTACCAAAAACAGCTTAGGGAAGGAAAGGGTGTATTTCAGTTTTCCCTTCCAGATCCGTCACTGAGGGGAGTCAGGGCAGTAGCTTGAGCAGGCTTAGAAGCAAGGACCATGGGGGACTCCTGCTTCCTGGCTTGCTCTCTGGGCCCAAGCTCTTCCTTTCACAGCACAGTTGTACCTGTCTTGGGAATGTCACTGCCCACAGTGGACTGTGCCCTCCTCTATCAGCTATCAATCAAGACACTCTCTTGCAGACCTGGCCACAGGCCAATCTGATCTGGACATTTCTCAGTTGAAATTCCCTCTTCACAAGCAGCTCGAGGTCACTGTAGCACAGTGGCCGCTAGGAAGGTCTTGCAGTGCCCTGAATTCATTCCGGCGGGAGGTGTGTCACCTGGTCCCCTTACTTCTGTTTTGGCCACTTTAGTTCATTCAGTCATTCAGCAAACAGTCTCTATGCTGTGCATGCACTGCTCCTAGGACACTGTGTGTGCATGGGAGTGACAATGGAGCGTTTGTGTTAGTGTCTGTCACAGACTAAAGAAATGGACACACAGCTGTGCCACGCAGCACCACGTGGTCCATGCTAGATGCTGTAAAGGACAGAAAGCCATGGAAGTGGGGAAGGGAGGGAGGTTCTTACCTTGACCATGACAATTCAGAGCTTGGAATCAGGGAAGAGACTGGATCAGAATCGCTACAACCCAGCTGTCTGCTCCATACATAACCCAGGACAGCAAAGCCTTCCCCATGCATTAGGGAGCCTTGGCAATCACTAGGTTCCCAGATGCCTTCATCATTAGCTGGGATGAAAACATCTCCAGATTTCAACCGAGCTTTATGGACCAGGGAGCATCTAAAACTTGCCTGGGAATAGAGGGGGTGACACATAAATGCTTGTATATGCGTGGGATATGGAAAGAAACCAGCTCCAACAGAGTAGAGGACCCACAAGGAATGGGTCCTCATCTGGCCCAGCACTAGTGTCTTCTCTCCCATGCCCACCTTCTGTGTAGGACTTAACGACCTCTTGGGGTGGAGCTGGGGACATCTTCTCAAATATACCCAGAGCTACAGTAGCTGCCATTGAATGTCCTTGTCAGGCACCCAGCGCCATTCGTTGGAAATTGTAGCATGCAGAGAATGACCAGCTTTCCCCCATATGGACAGAGCAGGCTGACAAGTCAGCAAGCAGGGCCCAAGGAGGGTTTGGCCGTAGACACTCTCACTTGACTTTGCTTGCAGCTGCAAGCACCTGCTTGCTCTTGGTTATGGGATTGTGGTCTGCAGTGGGGATTAAGGTGCTAGAAACCTGTTCCTGGCAATTGTTTACACTGCACTAAAAGTGTTCTTGAGTTAAACCCCCTAAAAAGAGGCTGCCAGAGGGAGGGCCTGGGCCCTGAGTGCCTTGCCTGGTGGTGGCTGTGGGAGTACAGTCAAGTCGGCCGTGACCTGCCACAAACAACCAGTGCTCCCTCAAGGATCCTAAGCAGGTGTCGTCATTTGGAAGCCCTGTTTCAACTCCTAATGCCTCTGGATTTCTTAGCCTGCATGCTCCTTGATCCGCACTTCTACAACGGTAATGGCACATGCACTGTTGGGCTATTGATAGGATTTAATGAGCCCACCCCAAAGTGCATGGGCAGGAGCCTGCTTCTGTACTTCCCTCTCCCTCACTTGGGTCTCTACTGAGAAACACAGATACATAATCCACTGGGGGGAATCAACCACACGTTCCACCACACAGCTGCTGAGACAGCACCAGTTCCTGAACTGAGTTCCAGGCTAGCCACTATGAAATAGGAATCGGTGGATCAAACAGTTGACCATATTCTTGAGGAATGGTCCAAACACAGTTGTAGTCCTTGTCTGCAGGTGATTGGCCCCACAACACCCATGTCCCTAAGGATAGAGGAACCCAGGGGCGTTCATCCCTTATACGACTGTGTAGCATTTGCTTGGAGCGCCCCCAGGTCTCCTTGCCTGCTTCCACTTATCTCTGGGTCTTATCTCTGGTTCCTTGTAAAATGCTGTAGGAACGGCTGCTCTGCTGTGCTGTTGGGGGAATAGCGACAGGAAAGCCAGCATGTGCTCAGTGCGGGCACAGTTTCTATTTTATTAATCTTTCCATCCATGCTTGGTGGAATTTGGGAGGCAGGGATCAGGAGGTCATTATCTACATGAAAGGCCTCCAGACGCTGTGTGCTAGGGCTGCCTAGTAAATGTCTAGGGCATCCTGAATGTGTGGATTATAGGCCTCTCTTCCTGCCTGCTTCCTTTCCTACTCTGAGTCCACGGAGCACCTGTTTGCAGTCACAGATTGAGCCTACAGAGTCACAGAGGACTTATGGAGGCACCTCACAGTCACTGTGTCCCTGACCCATCTCTCTGGACCCCTCTTCCCTTACAGTCCCTGTTTCCTCAAAGCCCAGTGGCTCCTCTTAGAGACTGAGCTAAGGCAAAGGAGGAGCCGGTGACTGGGGCTGTAGCTGAGCAGGCATAGGCAGGAATGGGAGCCACTACCACCACTGATGGGAGTCCTGGGAGGCTGTTTCCGGGACAGGTGCCAGATGAGCTAACCTGAGCCGGAAAGGGGCTTCTAGGTGAGTACTGGGCAGGGCCAGGGTATGCCACCCTCCAGAAAACTAGGACCACTTGGCTGGAACTGGCTTATTCTTTGGTGGTTATGAAGGTCTGTGTTGGGTAGGGCTTGGGGGCAGTGCCCTGGAAAAGGTTGGCCATCGGTGTTAATGACAACAGAATCAGATGGGCAGTGCCAGGTGTATTTCCATCTTGTGCCAGACACTCTCCAGTGATTCTGGGTGTGCATCTGGGTATTTTCTAGAAGGTAAATGGATGTCTGGGCCATGTTTATGGAATTGCAATCAGGGGCATGGCAGGTGCCCTCGGCACCCAGCAAGGAGCAAGGAACAAAGTGAGACTTAGAAGGAAGACTGTTTGGAAGGGCTTGGAGGAGGCTGGTCTGGACTAAACACAGCCAAGTACATAGAACATGGAGCCATGTCCAGACTGGAATTTGAGGTCCTGCAGCCATCTGTCCTGTAGTCCTATTGAGGAAACTCCAACTTCCTAAACTGAGTGGCTCCGGAATACAGGGAACACCAGGGCTGGGAAGCAGGCTGACCATGGAGCTGAGGGGCCTGGGAGCTGAATACAGAAGGCCCCAGCTTCTGTGCAGAAAGCTGAAAGGTTACACGGAGGCCAGAACATTAGGTTTAGCCTCTAGCTAACGGCAATCTGGTTAAAGGGATGAGGCTGTAGGGATTATTGCTCTGTTATTACGTTGCCAGGCCATTAGGGTCAGAACTAGGCTCTGGCATCCCTATCAAGCCAGGATAGCCCATGTACCTTCAGAAGGACAATTGGCCAGACAAGTCACAGTGGAAGGCAGAACAGATTTATTCCCTGTGGCCATATTGACAACAGAAGCAAAGAGGTCCCTTAGCCCCACCCCCAAGTCCATCCTTGGGATCCGGACTTAAGGTTTGGGTTTAAACTGAAGGTATGCATAGCTAAGCAGTCCAAGTTAAAATGTGATCCTGCAACCATTGACCCATCACCAATGATGCTCCAGTCTCTACTGCAAGGCGGTTGAACCAATTGTGTGTGAAATCTCTCTGTGAAGACAAGTTGGCACCAGGCTTCAGCACTTTTCTTCTCCCTGCATGAGAAATGGGGAAACGCCCATTTCTTAGGGTCCGCTCTCTCGATAATCTGATGGCCAATGAGAAGGGCACAGGATGTCTCCATTCCTGCCAGGATGCCGCATTTCATTGTGTCACGCCTCCTGAGAGCATGTTCTCAGTGAGCATACAGGGATGGGACATGCCTTACCCTCATAGCCATCAGGAGACAGGGCTGGGATCCCAGCACTAATTGCCTATTTAGGATGATTTCATTTAGAGCATAGTCTTTGCTCACAGACCCTCTTTCGGCCCTGTGCTCAGGCTTGAGACTGATGGGCCATACTGGGATGCCTTTATTGCTATCACTGGGGGCGGGGGTTGTTTACCCCAACAGGATACATGATCTTGGGACTGAACATAGGAGGCATAGGAGGGCCACTGAGGCTTGCTGGCTGTCACAATAGCTCTAGGTTCACTGAGAGAGCCTCCCATCAAGGAAGTCCCGTAGAGAGTGACAGATCACGCCACCTGACATCCTCCTCTGGCCTCTGCACACATGTGTGTGGGTGTGAGCATGCATGCATGCATATGCACATACATCACACACACATACCACTTTGTCTCTCACCAAACAGAAAACCATAGTGGACAACTTGTAAAAAACAATATCCCAAGGTTGCCAAGTGACTTCTGACCTCCGTATTGCATGTATATTTAAGGGCACATGTGCCTGCACACACATATGCACTCACACGAACACACACACACACACACACACACACACAGTCACACACACACAGTCACACACTGTACATCTATTCCTTGGCTTCTTGGGATGACCTCAGGCCTTGGAGAGCCTCTAGTGGGAGGAAGGGTGTGGAGTATGGAATTCCGCTTGCTTGTGTTTTTCTTCCAGGATGAGGGTGGGGGACACTTTGCTCTGTAACACACCTCTGATGCATGCAATAAAATGAGGGGAAATAAGCCAGGTTTGGATCATATATAAATAGACAGCAACTTTATTTAGTTTATTTTTCCTCAGAGAGAAGCACAGAGACTGAGCTGACCCACTTAAGAAAGAGTTTATTCTTTTTTTTATATATAAATGAGATGCTCTCATTATAGTGTTTGAGAAGTATCTCTGTGTGTGTGTGTGTGTGTGTGTGTGTGTGTGTGTGTGTGTGTGTGTGTACGTGTAGATGCATGTATATGCAGGCCAGAAGCTAATGTTAGGTGCCTTCCTCAATCACTCTACACCTTATGTGTTGAGGCAGGATCTCTCTCTGAACCTGGCGGTCTGAGGTTCAGCTAAGCTGGCTGGATAGCGATCCGCCATGGTGTTTGTCTCTGCCTCCCCAGGACGTGAGCCACCACACTTATTGCATGATCATCTTTGCTTGGGCTCAGGAGTTCCCCATGGTTGGCAGCTACTGTCTTGGATGGCATAGATCCATAACATTTCCTTCCAGAAGATTCTGAACTCTAAACTGTTTACTCCCATATGCTTGGTGCAGATCCATCTGTGTGCTAAGTGTCCTGAGTATGGGCGGATCTGAGGGACAAGGGAAACTTTGGGAATGCTTGGTTTTGTAATGAGAGGACAGGGAATGCAGGAGAGGAAGAGGGAAATGAGGGAGAGTCGTTGGGGTGGAGATGGTGGTGCTGGTGCTGGTAGTGGTAGTGGTAGTGGTGGTGGAGGTGGTGGTGCTGGTGGTGGTGGTGGTAATGGTGGTGGAGGTGGTGGTGGTAGTGGTGCTGGTGGAGGTGGTGGAGGTGGTAGAGATGGTGGTGCTGGTGGAAGTGGTGGTGCTGGTGCTGGTGCTGGTGCTGGTGCTGGTGGAGGTGCAGGTAGAGGTCAGGAAAAAAGTTACGCTTCAGAACCCTGTGAGGGGCTTACACGTTTCTCAGATTTCAATCTTTTTAATGCTAGTTCATGTGTTTGCCTACTGGGCATTTTCCCACCTGTATTCCTTTTCTGTCCCTTTTTGAAGCTCTCTCTTCCCCATTAGTTCTCTTTATCCCTCTGTACGGTCTCATTTCTACTTTCATGTCACAGACACACGCATGGTTTTATTTAAGACCTAGGAGCCACAAATGAGAGAAAGCATAAGATACTGGTCTTTCTGAGACTGACAACATTTAATTTGATTATCTCTAGGCCCATCCGTTCTGCAAATCATGTAACTTTGGTCTTTACAGCTAAAATTACATCATGAACGCAAGCCATATTTTGTTTATCCACTCCCCTCTTTCTTATTGGACACCTAGGTCTGTTCTGAGTCTCATAAAACTGGGCAAGGCCTTCCCAACTTCAACGTGCAAAAAACCAAACCAACCAACCAAACAAACAAAAAACCCAAACAAAACAAAACCCAAAAAACCAACATGACCAATTAATTAGTGGACACCTTGAGGTTCCCCCCGCCCCTGAACTCTACAAGCACAGAGGCGGAAGTCTGAGGCCCACAGCTAGCAGCTGACAACATGGTCTGGACACAGCAACCTGTGCCCTGAGGTGGGCAGGGATGCTTGGTATGTACTGCCTGGGCTTTTGTCTCCTGAATACTGGACCTTGTGGGCTGCCACTAGAAACTGTCTTTAAGTAAGAAGAATAAAAGCTTGACTTCCCAGTGGCTTTTGCTGCTGGGCTATGGGAATGTCCCTCTTTTCTGGAAGCATCCTATTGCAGAGCACAATGGCAGGAAGTTGGGCTTCTCATGGATTTGGATCAGGCAAGGTGGGCCCTGGGCTTGGCTTTCCCAGCATGTCTTTTGCCCTCCCACATCTATCTCTGTAGACTAGGTCTTCCCGGCGGGGTTGGGGTTGGGGTATGAGACTTGGGGATCAGCTGAGCTACTGGGGTTGTAGGTGAAACAGTTCAAGAATGTGGCTGCCCTATTCTCCACAGTTAACTGGAGATTGGGGACTGACTTTCACATGAACTCTGGTGCCCCCTTTTTGGCCATGTCCCCTTGATGGGGAGGCCCGATGGCACTCGGAGGAAGGATAGCAGACTACCAAGAAGAAAGAAACTTGATACCCTAGGATCATATTCAAGGGGAGGAGGTCCCCATCAGTCACAGTCATAGGGAAGGGGAATGAGGTGAAAGTGGGAGGGGAGGGAGGAATGGGAAGATGCATGGGATGGGATAGCAATTGAGATGTAATATGAATGATTTTATTTTTCAATTAAAAAAAAAAAAAAGAATGTGACTGCTTAGGAACCAGCTCTTGTCCATCAGTGAGTGACCTGTCCTGTGTGCTACCTGTAGGAGTGGCTGGGGACAGTAAAGCTTGCCAGAGGGAAACATGATCAGAGGATACTCAAGGACCAAGATGACCTTTGTTCCTTGTCCAAGTCCTGGCCAAGGAGCAGATGTGATGAGACATTCCATTGGGGGGAATTTGAGTCTTAAAGGCTTCAGAGCTCATGGGTGAGAACAGCTCTATGTGTAGCACTGAGCACCAATACAGAGGATGAGCCTTCTTAGGGCACCAACCCTACTGTTTAGGACCAGGTTTAGCAGCAAGCAGCAGAGGGCATAGCAGAGTGCTGACATAGACAACAGAAATACGTTTTTATTGGGGGCAGTGCACTGGAAAAGAACGGCTATCGGTATTAATGACAACATTCCAGTATTTGTTGCTCGCGCTGAAGAATCCTGGAATTTAGCGGCCTATGGCTGGCTTGTCTATTTCACTGTCGAGGAGTCAGAGCTCTTTTGAGTTGGTTGCCTCATTTGTCACGTTAGCCCTCGACACTGTAGACCAAAATGACTGTTTTAGCTCCAGCCTTTGTATGTGCATTCCAGCAAGTAGAAAAAATGTTGTGGGGGAAGCAACGTGCCTTTTTCCTCTATAGACAATGCTAGTACGTTATGCATACCACTTCTTCCTGTCCCCTGTGGTTTTGTTCCTAGTCATGTGGCTACTCTTAGCTTTAAGGGGAACAGGGAGTTGTCATTTTTACCCCCTACATAGCCACGTACCCAACCATACTTTGGATGCTATGATGAGCAGTCTCTGTGAATCAGGCAATTAATACAAAGCAGAGATTTCCCCAACTTAGGGTGGGGTCACGTCCCCTATTAAACCCATTATACATTTAAAGTAATCTGAAAGGATGCATTTAGCATGCCAAACCTACAGAACATCAAAACATAACCCAGCCTACTACTGGAAGTGTTCTCTGAATGTGGTTTACACCAGCCACAGTGGTACAAAGTCATCTAACACAAAAATTTCTTTACTAGTAAACATATTGATGACATGATGTAATTAATGGACTACTTGCATTACAAGGCACAATGTGCTCTCTGGATCACAAATTTGAAAATTATCAAAATTTGAATTCTGGGGCTAAGGAATGTAAGCATGTGTGCACAGGGGACCCACAGCATCTACAAGAGAAAAAGCCAGGCATGGCTGTGTGATTCCTGGGATGCCCATGCTGTAGTGAAGACAGGAGGATTACTGGGGCTTACTCATCACCGGCCTAGCTCTGGGGTCAGTGAGAGACCCTGCCTCAAACTAACTAGGCAGAGAGGGATGGAGCAGGACACTTGATGTCCTCCACTGGGCTCTGTGGATGCACGTGGACAGCACACTCACCCATACGCACATATGCATGTAACACACACACACACACACACACACACACACACACACACACACATACCACACAAACTCGAAATATTGTTTCCCCTAACTGCCTCAGAGCCTTGTACTATCTCAGATTTGGAAAGTCATAAAGTCATGAGCTGGAGCTATCTGTGCAATACCATGATCAGTAGCATGCATAAAGCATCCATTGTCCACCAGGACATGGACATGACCAGCAAGGAAGATGTGCAGGGCCTGTGCAGACCCTCCTGCCATCTGCATCAGTATCTCTGAGCTGAGTTTGCAAAGGCCACTGTGGACTGCCGGCTTTTAGCATACAGAAATGGAGCTGGTCAAGGTGGACACATAGTCAATAGCTCATGTGCTCACTCCTGTGTGCCCGAGGCTCACTTACTTTACAGAATGCATTTGGATGACCGAAGGCATCATGGACGAAGGATGGGATGGCATCATGCACTGGGTGGGACACCTCTGCAGGGCCTCTTCCAGTCCAGTGCAGAACATCTGTGTGTTGAAGTGGAGGCTGCAAGTGCGGAGGCCCCAGGAGGTCCAGACTCCAGCAAGTGCGGAGGCTGTGGATAGGGTCTGGACCTTAGTAGGCCCTGTGAGATCCTGAGGCAGGGACCAGAGACTTCCTGGGATGAGTAGCAACCTGTGCTACATGGAGAAGTTTTGTCCTTGTGTTTGGTACCTTTCCAATAGCACAGGGAAGGTGCTTCCTGTGACCAGGAGTGACAGGGCCTGTTTCCACTTGCTGGTCGGCAAGTAGCCTACCGCCCCGTGCTGCCCACACCCCCCCCCCCGGGCATGCCAAACAGGACCAAGTAGGAACAAGGTTGACCGAGAGCATCAGCGTGTGCTCTCTTTCACAGCTGAGCCCTTCCGCCCCTTGAGGATACAGAGTGGCAGCTCGTGCTGGCTTTATTTGTGTACCTATCAACCACTCAGATACAAAGCAGCTAGACAGGAGGAGGCAGGCAGTTCTAGTGTCTGGGACTGGACAGGAGGAGGCAGGCAGTTCTAGTGTCTGGGA
>OU015752.1:124884733-124904614 GCA_907169655.1 Acomys percivali | reverse complement strand
GTGTCTGGGACTGGACAGGAGGAGGCAGGCAGTTCTAGTGTCTGGGAAAGGTCAGCCCTGACTTCTCTCCACCACGGTGAAGTCCCAGGCCCTCCTCATCACTGATGTGTGGGAACAGGGGACAAGACCTGGAGTCCTGGCTTGATCATCTCTGCTGAGTAGTGTAGGCGATCTAGGAGGTATGAAGGATAGGATTGGAGCGAGTGTGAAGAACTGAGGACCCAGAATTATGTCATGGTTTCAGGGGGATGAACAGAGGCTCTGGACACACTGATGTTCGTGTCACCTGGCACACATGGTCCTTAATTCTTTCCAAATGGTATCAACTAGGAGATTTTCTTAGCTGGATGGACAGGACTTGCTGCCCTTGGTTTGTGGATATGAGACAAATTTGGCCACTTTGGGCCCTGAGCCCTGAGCACTTCCAGAGGCTGGGAAAGAGAGAGGCTTACCACTGAGTAGCCCCTGCTGAGAAGAGCCACCTGCAGCCTTGTCCCCTGGGCCTCATTTGCTGTAACAGGCTTTGAAGTACCCCTGCATCATTTACTGTCTAGAGGCATTGACTGAGCCTGTACTTGTACAAAGCACGCAGGAATAACTTCGTGCTGTCCCTGGCCCTTGCAGCAGAGCCAGGGGCAGGGTAGACTTGGTCCTGCCCTATGGAGGATGACGGGGCGTGTACACCTTAGAGCCCTGTTCCAGCCCAGCAGCAGGGTGGCTCATGCCCCAGCTTCATGTAGGCCCAGAGCTAGCTTTTTTTTTTTTTTTTTTTTTTTTTTTGCACATGTCTCATATAGTCCTCATGAGTTCTTCTACATAGGTATCAGGATCTTTATGTGCTGAATTGGCTTGAGACAATGAAAGCCAAGAAGCAATCACTGTGTTCAGAATGTGTAGCCAGGCTGTCTGCCTCCTTGAGGGGCACTAAATGACAATGACAAGAGTAAAACACCTCTTTGTCTGTCTACCCATCCAATCATCCACTCATCCACGTCCATCTATCCATTCATGTACCCATCTGTCTATCCATCCACCCACCAACCTAACAACTTATCCACACACACGTGCCCATATTTAACCACCTCTACTGCCTTCTCCCTCTCCCCACATCCAAACCATACTCATTTGGCCATCTGACCTGAAGTTCTTTCTCGCTTCTGCCCCGTGCCAGGCTCTCCAAGGAAATTATGCATCACAGAGAACCCCAGAATAAGCCACTAACCAACCTCCAGGGTTTGCTGGAGTAGATTCCATGATCTATTTTTTGAGGGGAGAACGAATGAGTTTGCATGCTAAATCTCAGAGGATCTGGGCCTTTGGATAATGCCAGACAACTTGGCTGGTCTTCAACTGTGAGAGGCTGAACCAAGACAAGAGTATAGGTTCAGTGACTGGACAGTGGGCTATCTAACCTTTCAAAGCATGGAAGTGGTGGGCTGTGGGTTGTACTGGCCGGCTCTGGAGATGGATTGGATGATCAGAGAGGAGGAATACCAGGGATCCTCAGGGCACTGGCACAGGGTGCTCTCAGGGCTTGCAGTTGAGTCTGGAATATTGAAGATCAGCATCTTTGGAGATACTGATACACACTGGGACCTGGCACCTGAGTAAAAGGAAGTGGAAGCATTTGGGGCTCAGGTCTCGCCACATCAGGGGTGTGGAAGCTGAGCTAATGTTTATTAGATCAGAGAGAGAGATTGTCAGCCAGCCCTCTATGTAATCCATGTGGAAAACAGAGGGGTCCAAACAAGGCTCACTTTGGACCTGCAGCCTTCCTTGGGTGTGAGGCTGATGCTTAGGCAGGGCATCTGCCATGGCAGATGGCTGGGGAGCTAAGGAGAAGGAGATCCCACCCTGTTGGCTTGCTAATATCTGCAGCCAGGGCCTCACTCACACATGCAGGGTCCATAATTCCTGGGGTCATGTGCTTGTGGCCTCCAGGACTCAGACCTTCCCTAGGACACTACATCTCTCTGCAGGCCATGCAGAACGGGATCTCATTCCAAATACCTCCTCGAAGGCAGCCCCTGTCTCTCATGTTCCCCAACAAGTGGCTGTCCCCCAAAGAGACATATGCACTCTAGCTGCAGAAACCTCTTCTGATGGGAAAGTGTCTCCTCATGGAGGGCATGTAATCCTGTGGGAACTGTGTGTCCCAGCCTTGGAGCACTGGCCACTCCTAGCAAGGTGGCTTTCTCTAAGGAGGGCTTCCAATGAGTTGGGACTGGAAGGAAGGTTGACAGTGGGGACCCATGCATAGTCTCATGTGGCCAGCATGCATGGCAAATGAGTGGTGACACACTGACTTATGCATGACTGCATGGACACATGTGGTTCAGAGCCTCTGCCAATGGCTCAGGCTGTCAGCACCTTGGGGACCATGGAGAAAGAGCCATCCCCGGCCCCCATGTCCTGATCTGTACTTTTGTCTCCTCCACCCACATCCCAGGCCAAGGCTGGTTATAGCTGTAGCTTTCCTGTTTCAGTACTACCTACATCCCTGAGAGACTCTGTGGAGTGTTGTCTTGCATGGGGATAAACTTGACCTTGTGTCTTAGCTCTGGAGCCTGCTTTCATAAGAACCTGAGCAGGTTACTTGAATTCTCTGAGTCCCATCTTTACCATCTGTGAAATGGGATGCAGGCCATGCCTTTCACTTTGTGTTGAACATGATTTATAAAGATAACCCCACGGTAGGACTGATGCTCGGTAAATTATGCTATACCTCTGTGGCTAAAGGGTAAAAGGCAGGACAGCATAGTAAAAGCCCTGGCCACAGCTTTGCTCTGCTGAGCCATGTGACCAACTGTGAGTTGCTCAGACCTTGGAACCTGTTTCCTCATCTTCACAAAGGGCAGACTAATGGTCTTCTCCCATCTCCCCAGGCTTGTCCTGGCACACCTGGCTCACAGAACACACCTGAACATTCTCTCTGTGGGCTAAAAGTCACTTCAGCCCACCACAAGGTGCCTGGTTGTCCCTGAGGCTGACAAGGAAGAGCCAAGTCTAAGTCAGAAGCATGCACACACACACACACACACACACACACACACACACACACACACACACACATCACAGGGCACTAGCTCCTGACAAGGGGGCTCTGGGGTCAGGGTTGTATCATCTGCCATCTTCTGTTTCTTGCCAGCCAGGGATCTTGAAGGCTGGTGAGGAAGCTGTGTGCTTCTGTTCCAGGGCCTATAAGTCAACTATGATTAAATTCATGGTCAGGTCAGAGGCCTAGCATGGTTCCTTATTGTTCTAGGCATCTTGACTTGAGTCTGTCTAGAGGAAGAGGTTAGGAACTGGTTATAGATTGCCTTTCCTGTTGGTGGAAGGGCAGGTATTAATAGAAGCTTCTAGAGCTAGAAGCAGCAAATGAGGAAACAGCAATGCCTGGTCACCACCATGGGCTTGCCGTGGGGAGGCACCCCTTGTCCTGTTCTGGCATGTGGTCTCATCTAGAACCTTACTTGGCAGATGAAAGAACCTGGAACCTAGAGGTGGATTGGATTTGTGCCCAGGGAGGGGCACAATCTGATTGGGCCCTCTTATTACCTACCACTGCCACCCGTACTCTGCCTCTGTCTACACATCTCACCTCCTATCCCACCCTCTGCCTCCTATCCCTCAGTACTCCCCCTGACTCACACTCCTGACCAACAGGCCTCCACCCCTCCCCACCCCTCTACCCTGCCTCATGCAAATTCCTGCCCCCTGCTGCGTGCTTTTACCTTCTGCTCCCATACCCCTGGTCTGCCTGGCTCCAGTCCCATGGCCCTGAGAGAGTAGGTTTCAGCAGCACTGGGGGAGGGGTACCCCTTGCAAGGATGGCTCCTTCCCAGTGGCAAGAGTGACAGGGACAGGGCAGTTGAGAGGAAGCACCCCTGACTTGTTCCCTGAGCTGCTCCAGACAGGCCTCCACCATCCTCATCATACTCCTGCATCTTCAGTTGGCCAGAGACTGGCTAGCCCACAGGACTGTGGGCTGAGGTATCTGAGTAGAAGATTCTGGTGTGAAAGAAGCTAACACGTCAAGCAGTTATTGCCACCAATTGTCCCTACCGCAGTCAATCCCCGCAGAGGATGTGTACTGGCCAGCCCACAGTTATCACAGACCACACTGGCAGGATGTAAACGTTTCCTGATGCTGAGGCTTTAGAGCATGCAAGGCATCATTGCCATTTGGGCAGAGCTCTGTAAATAGCAGGGCATAGGGGCAGGACACCTGATTAACAGCGACTAGTGTTAATAGAGGCTGCACCCTATTGGACACCTACCTGAATGCCAGCCTCACACTGGTGCTTTTGGTGTTCTGAGCAGCTCAATGAAGGTGCAGGAGTCACTGTCCCTCCGTGGTACCATGGAGAATCTGGCAGATGCTAAGTGATGAAGAAAGGGCCCAAAGACATGTGCCTGTAGGGTTGTTCTGAGAACGAGAGCTGTTCCCATGGTAGTGGGGCCATGGTTTGAAGGCTCACTCAGGAAGGACCTTGAATGTGTAACAAATGGCTTGAGACTTGGCCTTCAGCCCTTGGAAGGATTATTAGTTCGAAGGGGAGGTCTGTGGTTTAGAAAGGCCGCCACAGCAGCAGCACAAGACCGCTGAGAGGGACAGGGCTGGTGGCAGCGAGTCCCACTGGGAAAAACTGGAAGTCAGCAGGTGAGATGGCTCAGCTTTGAAAGCCTGGAGCCCTGCGTTTATTCCCTGAAGCCACATACAGGAGGGAAGGAATCAACTCTACAAAGTTGTCTTCTGACCTCCGCACATCAGGCATGTCCACACAACAATAATAATTTTTAATGAGCAGAACGGCCGAGTAAAGCCCAGGCCTCCCTTGAGCCTTGTGGACACTTTGATACTTACAATGTAGGTATAGAGAAAACAAAGCAAACCGCCCAGGGGCCCTGGGCAAGCTATTGTCCTAGCACCAAGGAGGTAGGAGTTGCAAGTTCCCATAGCAACAAGGGAGCTGAACAATTATCCCCACACCTTCTGGGGCTCTTTGCCAAGGTGACAAGGACACAGATTCAGCCTTTGAGAAGTGACTTGCTAAAGAGAGGTAACGGACTCTCTCTGTGTCTTGAAAATATTGATGTGGGAGTGAGAAAGCTTTCAGAAGCACAAAATTGGACTAGAATAATGTAGTCCAAACCCTTCAGTTTGCAGAGAAGAGATGCTCAGACCCGGCGAGGTTAGGCACCTTGTCTAAGATGGTCTAGTCTGCCAGGGCCTGGGGTGTACATACCAGACTGGTGTCTGCAGCTCTGTCTGGTCCCCTTTCTCCCCCACTCCTGTTCACTACTCTATCTTTGCCCCCCTTTCCCCATGATGGGAGCTAGAAGTGAGAGTACCTTTTACCTGCGAGGTGCTCCATCTCACTATTGTGGAAGGTACCTTCTGGTTTTTGTCATTGGCCTCCTTTGTGGCCTCAGAGATGCTCTGCCTTCATGTTGGTTCCACATTTTTGACAGGTCCATGTTTGAGAAAATGCTTTCATAAGATCCATCTGTAGGACATTTTTTTAATTAGTGAGTTGTGGGTGGTGCCACCCCTGGGCCAGTGGTCCTGAGTGCTATAAGAAAGCAGAGTAAGCCAGCCATGGGGAACAAGCCAGTAAGCAACATTCCTCTGTTGCCTCTGCACCAGCTCCTGCCTCCAGGTTCCTGTCCTGTTTGAGTTTCTGTCCTGACTTCCTTCATTGATGAGAAGCAATATGGTAGTGTAATCCAAATAAACACTTTTCTCCCCAACTTACTTTTTGGTCATGGTGTTTCATCACAGCAATAGAGATCCTAGCTAAGACACTAAACCAGTTACTCCAATTTCCCAAACCTTTATTTCTCCATCTTCAAAACCAAGTCATACTAACTCTTGCCCAGGATATATGAAATGAGGATGAACAGATTAGCAATGCATTTTGACTTGTGTCTGGCTTGTATACAGTAACTGCTTGGCACCAGTTAGATTATTATACTATGTTAGTGTCAGATTTAACTGGGCTATAACGCATGCTGCGTTCTGGTGGCTGAGTCCTATTTCTCAAGGTACATGGTACATAGATCCACAGAAAATAGGTCTGTCAGATTCTTAAGGCAGAGTTATGGATTCTGAGATCATCAGAACATATGGGGAACACCCTGTTTATGGCTTATATGCATCCACCCATACCCTCACACTCCCATAGCCTCTGATCTGGGGTGTAGTCTTGGATCAGTGTATTAATCAAATCCTGCAGCAATTCTATTTCAGGAAGTCCAGGGTTGCAGAGGCAGTGCCGTAAGCTAGCCCCTCTGGCCAAGCCAGGCTATTTCTGTTTAATCACCAATGCCTTGAACCTGACTCTTGCCCCCTGAGGCAGCCCTGGGGACACGCAGAAGAATCCTTTCTCTTCAGCTCCGTATCTAGACACCAGGCAGAGCTATAAAGTCTGCTGTTTATAAAATGCCATTGCCTGTCTCCTAGTGACCACATTTTTTAAAGCCTCCTAAAGTGTGGAGGAAATACAGGATTTGTTTTTCTGACTTACTTGTTAATCTATCTTGAAGGTTTCACAAGGCTACTAGGGTGACCAGGACATAGAGTCCCTGTGGGGATCAGCACAGTGACTATCCATGATGAATTTATGCATTTGCCATGATGTCTGACCCTGGTGAGCTGTGGTGTGGTGTGTGTGTGTGTGTGTGTGTGTGTGTGTGTGTGTGTGTGTGTGTGTGTGTGTGTGTAAAGCAAGAGCATAGATTCTCCTCACTGTCACAACAGGAAGCAGTGGACAGATCTTGGGAGTGCTAGGACACTGTTGGACATCCTAGGAGCCTGGTGGGAGTGCTAGCTCATCCTTTTGATTGTCCCTTCCTTAAAGGACAGCTGGACCTTGAGTAGCTGGGCGTGGTCATGCATGCCTGTCATTCCAGCACTAAGGAAGTGAAGACAAGAGATCAGGAAGGAGTTTAAGGCCAATCTAGGTGGCATGACATCATGTCTCAAAAAAAAAAATCTGCCTTAAAGTGCAGCTTGATGGCAATTTTGTCATTGTTATTCCAAAGCAGTGTCTCCCTGGTGGTTGTGCAAGTGACTGATCCAGGGAAACTCCTTTTTTAAAAAACAAACAACAAACAAACAAACAGGCTCTCCTGTAGCTCAGGCTTCCCTCAGATCCCCTAAGTTAGCAATGGTCTTGACCCTCCTCCCTCTGGCTCCCAACTGCTGGGCTATGAGTCATGTGCCACCACACCCCGTTTATATGGTGCTGGGATTTGAACTCAGGGACCTGTGTATGCTAGCACTCTGCCAATTGAGCTACACCCCAGCTCCAGGAAATTCTCTTTGGGGATTCATTCTAGCTGTGGTCTAAGTGGCAAGTTGAGATTGAAGGGAGGGGTTTCTTGGTTTCAGGGTTCGTTGTCTAGAGTCATTTGTTCTGAAGGGAAGACCGGTCACACACCAGAGAGAAGCATGGGCCAGATCTTCTGTGATGCCAAGGGACAGGAAGCCTTGCTCACCTGTCACTTCCCTTCCCCTTCAAGGCCTGGGCCCACCCCATTTGTTCAAGAAGCAGATGGCAGCATGGCTTAGCATTTGGAGTAAACAGGTCTGGCTGGAAGCCTCATCCTACACTTATTAGGTATAAGATCTTGGGAACTTTGCTAAGTGGCTCTGCATTATTTATATTTTCGTTATAGACAAACTTAGGCAGGTGCTCAGGGCCCCGGAGGATGCCATCCTTCCTAGTGGAGTTGGCCCTGACAGCAGCTCAGATCTAGGAAGCTCAGCACCGGGAGCAGAGAGAAAAGCAATGGTGGTGCTAAGAGGCTGTACTGGCTGGCTTTTGTCCACTTGACACAAATCTGGACACATATGGGAAGAGGAGGTATTAACTGAGAAAAATTACTCCTTGAGATTGACCTGTTGGTGAAAGGCTGTAGGGCATTTTCCTGATTAATGATTAATGTGCAAGGGTCCATCCACTTTGGGGGTGCCGTCTCTGGGCAGGTGGTCCTGGATGCTATGGGAAAGCCGACTGAGAGAGCCACGGTGAGTAAGCCAGGAAATGCACACCTCTATGACTGTTGCTTTAGTTCCTGCCTCATTGTTCCTGCCTGGAGTTCCTGCCCTGACTTTGGTCAATGATGGATTGTGACTGAAACAGATACTTTATTCCCCAAGTTGCTTTTGGTCATGTTGTTTTATCGTAGCAATGGAACTAACAGGCAGCTAGCTTTTAGACTTTCCACTGTTTGGTACCATCCAGCCATTCAGCCCAGGGCATGGTCCTTCCCCAGTAAATCCCCTTTGGAAACACCCCCATGGGCACCCCCAGGAGAGGGCTACACCAGTCTCCCAGGTGATCTATGAAGGTTGCTTTTGATTGTAAATTGGATACACGCTAAAATCACTTGGGAAGAGAGATCAGACTTGCCTGTACATGTCTATGAGGGATTGCCTTAATTGTGTTAATTGATATGGGAAAACCGTATGCCTAGGCAGGACAGTGGTCCTGGACAGGGTAAGAGCAGAGAGGGAGCAGGCGCTGGCAAGCAGACGTGCGTTCATTCCTCCCTGCTTTTGGCTACAGCGTGATGTGGTTTCACCACAGTGATGGGCTATAACCTAGAACTGTGAGTTAGAACGAACTCTCTCTCTCCCCAGGTTGCTTTTTTGACAGCGTATTTTATCACAACAGAAAGGAAACCGAAATGCAATTCTAAATCCAGTGTACTTGAATGGAGATTGTAAAACTACAGATAACCATAGAACCTGGGTTACGGAGCTGTCGAGTTGAATCCAGCATATGTGGTGCCTTGAACACAGCTCAGTGTGTGCCCAAAGTAGCCTATGGTCCTGCCGTGTCGGGTTGTTCCCTGACTGTGGGCCATAAAAGTTTGGTATGTGTGGGTAGCTGGAGGGAGAACGCACATTAACAGACAGGCTTGCATTAGGATTCCCTGGGAATCATTGTGTGTGTTTCTAGACAGGGAAGAGGCGAGGCTTGCCACTGTGTAGGGATCCACTACTGCATAGCAAACATGTTAGGATTTCACATACCACCCTCGAATGTTCCAGGAGCAGAGATGGAGGAGACAACTGGCAGGCTAAGAAGTGCATCTGAGCCAGCTAATTGCTGCAAGGTCTCAAGGGTCAAGACTGAACTTTGTATGTAATGGTCTCTAGCTATACACAGAGCGGGGAGCAGGCTTGGCAGAAAATGCATTTTAGGATAGAGCCAGGAAGCAGGTTGGTGCCACACCACCAGCAGGCAGCATGAGCGTATTAGAGGAAGGCAGAGGGATCAAGTTGGCAGGAAGTTCCGGCAGGGCAACTGTGGGGCTCAGATGGGCAAACAGCCATCTTGGCCTGACTCCGGCAGTTGAGCTTGGCATCGAGAGAAGGAGTGGGTGTGAGCTTGGGAACTGACACTTTGGAAGCAGCCCATGGGAATGGAGAGCCAGCCTTGGACACTGGAGCTTGTGCTCATTGGACCACAGAGACAGCAGTGGAAGAAAGGGGCAGGGGGTGCACCTAAGCTTTGCTATGTCCGCAAGTCAGGGTGTTCTGGATGAATAAACGGAGGCTTCTCTGAGCTAGAGAGCTTACCGGTATGTCCAAGATGCCCAGGAACACTAGACAATAGGCAGTCTGCCTACTCAGACTTTCCTTGCTTTTCCCATGAAGCCACAGTGCCCTGGTCTTCCTTATATATGCCATCTTCCTTATATAAAAAGCCTGCACTGCGGACTGAGAGTTGCCTTAGAAGAGATCCCATGGAGCGCTCTACTCAGTCTTAACTTAATGATGAAGAGATGGCAGTTCAAAGATGTTGAGTGGTCTCAGGTCCTCTCAGTAGGTTAGGGACCTGAACCAGTCAACTCTCCTGCCTCCTGCCCCTTCAACATCTACCTATCTTTCATGCCTAGGCATGGCTTTGCTTCCCAGGGGACATCAGCAGAATCAGACATCTAGATGCCACTTATGTATCTTGAAGGACAAGTGGCAGGGGCAGGCTGTGTTGCTACTGAATATTTCAACAGCGTTGAGACTCTATCAAGACACCAGTAAGGATGACTCAGGTTCTGGCTGCCTGCTAGTTAGGACAGAGGAAGCTTCCCGTGGCCTTCCACAGGCCCCTTATCTATCTGCTGGTGGCTGGGCATCTGGGGACTGTGCCATATCCATGGTTGCTTCTGAAGCTCCACCACAGACTCTAGTATGGAGTTGGTAATCACTAAGTGTTTGTTGACTGACTGACTGACTGGATGATTGAGAACATCACTTCAGTCAAGGGTGAAACAAAGTGGTTTGACTAGTGCCCTCCTTCATTTTATATTACACACATCGAGGGCTCAAACACTCTCTCTCTCTCTCTCTCTCTCTCTCTCTCTCTCTGTCTCTCTCTGTCTCTCTGTCTCTGTCTCTGTCTCTCTCTCTCTCTCTCTCTCTCTCTCTCTCTCTCTCTCTCTCTCTCTCTCTCCTCTGTCTCTGGAGGGATCTGGACATTTTCATGGTTATCACCTGTCTCTTTGAACATCTACTTCCGTTGGGAAACCTCAGCTTGGTGAGGGAAGCCCCTGCTACAGTTTGTTAGGACTGACTGATTGTGACCAAGAGCCATTGCCCTCACTAGGTCACCAAGTTCAAGTCTTTGGCTTCACTTCCTATGTGAGTGCTCTTGGAAAAGTCACTTGACCTCTTCAGCTTTAGTTTTACCTGAAGTAGGGGTGAAGGGGATGAAGGAGGTGCCATACAGTCCTGGCTCCATCATGGGGCTTGAGCTGTCAATTGCCAAAGGGCTTTGGAAGAGGCCTGGCCCCCTTGCATCTGCCAGGCACGCTTTAGCAGACTGTGGCTGCCTGACCATGTTGCTTTGTTTAGGAACACAAAGGAGAAGGAAGACAATGAGGCAGAGCCGAGTGGAGGCCATGGTGCGTCAGACCAACCTTATTGGATAACATTTACATTCTATTGCCTTCACCCGTAACTTAGTTATTTAAAGTGCAGGAGGAATGCCAGAATCATGTGCTCAGTGTGCACTGATAGGGTTTATAAATAGCTGTTTGGAGAGGCTTGGTGCAGGAGGCTGCGTGGAAGGACCTGGATGCCCACAGTGAACCTTGACTCATGGTTGTGGGGCACAGTGTGTGTGTTTTATGGTGATATTTGGTTTTTCTCTCTGTTGACTCTACAGGAAACCTGTGTGTCTCTGCCTCAGAGGAATAGCACTGTGACAGGCTTTGGTGACATCTATTTCATTGGGTTTGGTAAGGATGGCAGCACTTGGAAACCAACAGACTTGTTTGGGTCCTGTTTTTAGCTCTTCCTACCGGCCTGACTGCCAGCTAGATGGCCAGGCTCCTGTAGTCCTCTGTAGCCTGTATGCATGAGACTTCATGGGCAGGTTGTTGAGAGGATTGTGTGGGCTGAAGCAACCTCTTCGGTCCCTCAGGGCCACTCAATTGCAACTCATGGTCCAGTCTGGTGAGACAGGTAGGTGTCTAAGGCTCCACAGCTGCAGTGATTGTAGGAATCTGAAGATTACTCAAGGAATGGGAGTCACAGGGGAGAGAGGGGACTGGGCCATGTACTGACATAGGAAGACTGCTCTGACATCTTTGAAAGGTGGCATTCCAAATGACGAGCTTAGGAGCTTAGTTATTCTTATTGTGATTGCTTAGTTGCCTTATTATTGTCCCATTAACTAGGTGGCATTTCTGTTTCCTCCATCAGTCTAGGCTGCCTGGACATGACTTACTATCAAACTCTTTCTCTGTTCTTGTCATGAGGCGAGTCTTCATGAAGTGTTAGCAAGTCAGACTGACCCTCCGCTTCTCAACTGTGTGTTAGACCCTTGGAAAACCCACATCACGAAATTTAGTGATACCTGTGTCTTTGACAGAGGTCAACCCTGGAGGAGCTCAGGAAAGCCCTCTTTGCCTTTTGTGGGACTTTAGTTGGGGGACACATTCCATAAAGCTCTTGGGGAGGATCTGAGTGTGGTCATTCACCAGCTTGACTTGCAATCATGCTCTTGGGTTCTAGCTTGACATGGGATTTTGCTTCTAGCTCTAGTTGACTTTAACAAGCTGATTGAGCACACTGAACCACCCACTCCTCCACTTCCTGGGCTTATCATTGGTTTTTGCCACTTGGTGAACCTGGAGTTATTCATGAATCCACATGCCTTCTCCCCACATCCCTCTGGCTCCCAACTTCTGAAGTTCCATTCGCCTTCAAGTTTCCTCAAATCTATCATTTTTTCCCCCTTCCCCTGCTCCTGTCACGCAGGTCTCATCTCCCATCACCCTCGCTGCTCTTCTACATCTTCTTCCACAGTGGCTTCCTCATCCTGCGTCTTGCCCTGTGGAGCCCAGCACCAGAATCCCACCAGTCAGAGGGTCTTTCTTAAGTAAGACATCTGACCATGTTGTTTCTTGGTGGCTTCCTCTCTCCAGCTTTCCACCGCCTCAGAGAGCTTGCAAGGCAATGTAACTGTGTGGTAACAATGTCACTCTGATTGTCCCATGCCTTCATACTTCTCTCTTTTGTTTCCTGTTCAGGCTCTAGAGTCAGAGGCCCAAGCTTGACATAAGTCCCTTCATTCTCTGTCTGTGGAAGACATCATAGGTCTATTTCAGTCAGTTCTACTGGAGGTCTTTGTGTTGTACCCTTTCCAGTCACCACCCTTCCCCAGACACACTGTATCCTGTACTTCCTTAGCTTATTCATCCTGGTCTCTTTGCCTGGATAGCCTAACTCTTTGGACCCCTGAATCATTACTAATTGACTCTGACTTTGTTCATGTGATGTCTACTCTCTATTGTCCATCTGCAACATTCTCCAAAACTCAGGGTTTGCTTTTTTCTCTGTGAAATGGGTAGAACCATAGGTCCAACTCAGCTGCACTGTGAAGATTGCCTGAGACGTGACCCAGTGAGCCTAGTATATTAGAAGTGCTCAGTAAAGACCCAGAAACCTGCCAGCTTGAACTGTAGAGGTGATGGTGGTGGTCTGGCCAGAGGCAGAGACTCTTCTGTCTGTCTCCCATAAGGACACTAGAGTGTGACAGCCTTATGTCACTCTCTTAGAGAAAATTTGAGAATAATTGGCATTTATCAGGCAAACATCTCATTGATACTTGGCTTCATGAGGTAGTAAACATTGGAGGGAGAGCTCTGTTGGGTCTAGAAAGCTCTATTTGAGGAGCTAAACGCAGACGATATGAACCCATTTAGAATCAGGATGTTAAAAGTGTGAATATATGTAGTTGCTTATGAAGACGTTTTCACGGGCTAGTGTTCAGCCTGGCATCTCTGAGTGGAGACAGACCAAGAGTGGCACAGGCTCTGAGGCAGCAAGGCGTGGGCTCCAGTTCTTTTGAATGAAGATCTTCTGGGCAGTTACTTGGAAGAAGTCTGTTAATTGCAGAGCCACTTAGGAATAATAATTTCTGTTCTACTTCTGATACTGGATGTAGCTGGCCACTTTAGATCAGAAACGTGAAAGATAAGTAAGTGTCCACAGGAGAAAAGGTCTCTTCCAACCCAGCCATGGGACCTGCAGGTGACCGTGGCTTACAGTCCCGGCACTGCACCAGAGCCTCTGTTCCCTCACATACAGGAAAACGATGGCAGCAGAGGCAGGTACTCCTATGCTCTGTCTTAGAAAAGGGAGACTTTCAAAGTAAGGTGCCCCATATTGGGATGAGCCTCATACAGGATGGGCATGGCTAAATCCCAACCATTCTGTTTTCCCCCCTTAATTTGTTGTTTATTTAATCACCTTACAGACCGATTGCAAACCCTTCCCTTCTCTCCTCCCAGCCCCACTCTCACACCCCTCCCCCCACTCCTCCCCTCCCTCCACCTCAGAGAAAAGGAGGCCCCCTCCCATGGGTACCAACTCACCCTGGCACATCAAGTCACAGGAGGACTAAGTGCATCCTCTCCTACTGAAGCCAGATAAGGCAGGCCAGCTGGGGAAAGGGATTCAAAGGCAGGCAACAGAGTCAGAGACAACCCCTACTTCAATTCTTAGGGGTCCCACATGATGACCAAACAGTATATCTGCTACATATATGTAGGGGGTCTAGGCCCAGTCCATGTGTGTTCTCTGGTTGGTGGTTCAGTCTCTGTGAGCCCCATGGGCTCAAGTTGGTTTACTCTGTAAAGTCTTCTTGTGGTATCCTTGACCCCTCCAGCTCCCTCAACCCTTCCTTCCACAACCCAACTCTTCCACAAGACTCCGTGAGCTCTGCCTGTTGTTTGGCTGAGGTCTCTATATCTGTTTCCCTCGGCTGCTGGATGAAGCCTCTCAGAAGACAGTTATGGAGAGAGCTAACCCCGACACTATTAATGATGCTCTGCTCTGCTTGCAGCCAAGATACCAACCATTCTTGACTGGGGATTTGAAGGTCACTGGAACCTGGTTTCAAGGCACAGAGAAGTAAAGAAAACTCAATGTCTATTGAGCTTGACCTTGGAGATGTATATCTCGAATGTACCATATTCTACGTGGTACTGCATCATGAACACTGATGAATACGCCATGTCAGCTGCCTGCATCCCATGCTGAGGATGCCATTGCTGGTGTAGGCACAAGTTTCCCAGTGACTTGCAGTGTGCATGTAGGAAGTCTGGGTGAGGACAGATCTCAGTTGTGTTCGCCTCTGGCACTGTGGTTGATTTTTACTACGGTGTAGCACAGTCTCCTAAAAACAAACTGTATTTTTAAAAGGAAGAGTGGTGTTTATCACTTCAATGAATAATAAGGCATCTTCCAGTTTTTAATCATGGGACAACTCCCCATAAATGCTAGAAATGGACTAACAGCCGAGCTTGACAGGGAAGACAAGGATATCATGAGTCCACTTGTTTACCCATAAAGCCACAGTGCATCATGGTCATGGAGACACACTACCTCATCCATGAATGACTACTCCATGGCCAGGTCCCCATCCAATCGCTGAGCCTTCTCTCATTACAACTGTTCTGGGGATGTTTTCCTGAGCCCCTGCCCAGAATGCTGCTGCCCTATCCCCTGGCTTCTCCCTGTGGCTATCTCCTAGTTCTCAGCAGAGGGGCACGCTGCCTCCATAGCCCTTCCTAACCTCTGTCCAAGCCATTCTCCACTCAGGCTGATGAGACCGCTTCCCCATATTCCAGTTACCAACCAAATAACTCCGTGTGGATGTTCTAGCCCCACCCCCAGCGTATGTTCAACACCAGATCACCAGCTTTGGTCACCCCCTCTCCTTAAGTTTCCTTTTCTGTGCAAATTACTGTACCAGTCACTTAGTGACAAGATCTGTAATGGGTCAGGTCTATACTTAGGCTCCATCAATCAGATGGTGGCTCCATGCCAGATACTTTAAGTCCTTGAGGCCCCAGTGGATGTAGCATTAGCCACGTTTAAGAGTATGACTTGGTGATGTCCTTGGCTTTATAGAGCCTGATTTCCTGCCTCTTTTGAAATCCCTCAAGTTTCCCAGTGGCCTCTAGTCCCTTCCTTCTGCATTGGTCAGATCTGTGGGTCACTTGAGCTGGGTGCAGACTGTTTCTAGATTTTTACCTGTCTCATAATTTTCCAGTGCTTGCTAGCTTTGACCTCTGTTAATATCCAAACTGAAACCTTGAAAAACTCTGAGAGACCTTAGAGCTGTGAGGGAGTGTGTGTGTGTGTGTGTGTGTGTGTGTGTGTGTGTGTGTGTGTGTGTATGTGTGTGTGTGTGTGTGGTGTGTGGTGTGTGTGGTATGTGCATGTATGAGTGTGTGTGTGTGATGTGTATATGTGTGTGTGTGGTGTGTGCATGTGTGTGATGTGTGCATATGTGTGTGTGTGTTGTGTGGTGTGTATGGTATGTGCATGTATGAGTGTGTGTGCATGTGTGTGATGTGTATATGTGTGTGTGGTGTGTATGTGTGTGATGTGTGCATGTGTGTGTGTGTGTGTATGTGTGTATGTTTCAAGTTAAGGAAGAGGGGATTTTCAAGGCCTCCTTCCCCAAGGAGCTCCCAGACATTGTTCACAATCACCATTATGAGAGAAAAAATGACCCAGGGCTATCCAGCTAGGTAGTCAGAAGCAAGTGCACTTCCTGGAGGGATGTGGCCAGATGGAGACTTCTAGATAAAAAAGGAAAGACTTGCTTCCTCACATGCAAAAGGCTTTAGCTGTCAGTTGGGTTTCTCTGTTGAAGAGCTCTCTGGCTCTGCGTGATGTTCTCTGTTATGGACAGACTGATTTATAGAAAACTCCTGACATGGGTCTCTAGTAATGTAATTGGTTAGCGCAGGTACTTATATAAACATGAGTGACAGATATAAATCCCGCCCATCATCCCAGCTCATGACAGCTCTGAGGAGCCCTCCTGACTTGGGAAGCCCTGTCAGGTTCCCTGCATGAAAGCCAGCTCTCTAGCTGCCTAGTCCTGCTTCTTGCTTTTCTACAGAGACACCATAGGAACCTTCTGCTGCTTTGCTTCTCTAAAGCTGCCTCCCAGGAAAAGCTCTGACCGTCTCTGTTAACATTCACTCAGAGAGTGACAGACTGTCTTACCAGAGAGGCCTTATGTGCCTAGGTAAAGGGAGAAGGGAACAGGCCTCTGCCAGTGCCTGGGGCTGGCAGAGCTGTGAGATCAGGGTTCCTGTCAACACGGTCAGGTAAGACTGTTCTCCCAGGTTGTGTTACTGAGATGTGTACCATGTGCTTCTATGTGCTCCCTGGCTGATGTGAGGCAGAGGACTGAACCCACCTGTGCCTCAGACCTTTCATCTGTAAACTGAAGAAGATAACTGTGCCTGCCTCTGTGTGTGAGGAATATGTACAGAAAAATCTTCCATGGCCTTCCAGAACAGTTCTGGGGGTGTGTGTAATAAACTCCTTAGGCTTGCTTGTTAAAGATGTCACTTAAGAACTTTGACCCAGGGCTCTTTCCAGACAAGAAGGTTGGCTGGCCTTGACCCTCTGGCTAGCAGCTTCTCGAGGTCTTTGCTGCCATTTGCTCTCGGACAGACCCTTTTGGAGTCTACTTCACCAACTGGGCCACCAAGTCCTATTTCAGGTTCTCTCCTTAGCCATAGAATGCTGCCCTGGCTGGACATGAGCACAATCTGCAGCTAGATGCTCTGCAAGCATGGGCCAGCTTTATTCACATCTGTATACCTGCCAAGATGGGAGAGGCTTCCAGAAAACTAGACTCCAGTGCTTCCTGTTTGCTGCTGGTCACACCCTTCTTCCTGGAATGTGTCTGTTACAGCCAGGAAATGGAGGGGAGGGGCAAACTCAGGGTGGAGAAGTGTGTGGGACATCCTGTTAACAAGGGGACCAGGTAGGACACCGAAGGGAAGATGGAGTATTGGATACGATGTGAAAAAGTGACACAAAGTAGACATCATCCTTGCTGGCCCTGCGTGGACCTTTATGGGGACTGCTTGCTGAGTTTCTGCCCTGTCAGGCTTCCCTATGCCCCAAACATCTTGATGCTTCCTGGGTCCAAGAATCTAGTCTCTGTGGGCCACACCAGCCTTTTGGCCCTGGCTCTTGTGTAGGAATGACAAGCCTAAGACATCGGCGATGGCTTTGTCCTTCCATGAACAAAGCTGCATCTGGGATGCTGTAGGCTTGGCTTCCCCGCTCCTAGCCTCTTCAGGCATCATTGGTCTCCTCCCTTCTGGAAAGCCAGGAGCTTCTGACCCTCTGGACTTCGGTCACCAAAGCCTGCCTAAAGAGCTTATTACCCTCTTAGTCAGTTTCCCACTGGGGTCCCCAGGACTGTCTACACCCTCTGGCAGATACATACAACCCATGAGCCTTGGCTTGGTGAGGAGGGTGTGAGCTGGACTAGTCCCCTACCATCCCTATGCCCCTGAGTAAGACAGTAGTACAGTTGTACATGACAGTGCTGCCTGGGTTCAGCCCCCTGTGGGTCCCCATGGGATTGTTGCCTTGGTAGAACAGATCCAGGTTTGGTGTCACTGAGGGAGCTAAAAGCCCCCTCCCCCCTCAGCTGCTACAGTGCTATCCCTCCTGTGGGAAGGAGCGGCTGGTTTAGCCAGTGCTGGAGGAGAGCGCAGCACGGCCTTTTGTTTTCTCTGGGTCTGTGTGTGGAGAAGCTGGTGAGTCCAGTTCTCTGTTCTGCCTCCACAGAGCAGATACTCTTCTCCTGGGCAACTTGAACACTGGCTCTGACTGATGGCTGCACAGGTAGTTACTGCTAATCGGTTACACTGCAAACATGCTTAGCTACCTGTGTACTGTGGAGAGCAAATACATAGGCTCTTGTTTATGCGTCCCTGGCCTCAAGCATGGGGACAGAAAACCACGGTAGCAGGAGCTTCTGCCAGAGGTGGTGGTTCACGTCTAGGCTGACAAGAAACATAAAAAGGAAGAACAGTGTTTCATTATTATTTTTTTTAATTTGTCTTCTTTTCATCTCAACTGGAATCCATTGGATGGTGCCACTCATGTGCAGTGTGTCTCTTTCCTCTCAGTCAGTCTCTCAGAAAACACTCTACAGACACTCCCGGAGTCTACATTGCCAGTCTCCTAGGGGATTCTAAGTCCACCCAAGTTGAAGACTAATTACCACAGTCCTCGTCTATGTCCCTGTGCTTTCTAGAAGTTTTTTTTCTATGTCTTCGAGTTAGTGAAGGATAATGTAAGGTATCCTGTTCTGCTTAGCTAGAGGATCTGCCTGCTCTGGGCTTTAGCCCCAGACTTGTGTGTAGAAACCAGCCTCACAGGGAAGGTTCCCCAGACATCACTCCGTAGGGTGGCTCAGAGCAGCTGCTGGAAATCCCAGATCCAATTAATAATTCCATAAGCAGTTCATTAGAATGCACAGATACTTAACTAAACAAAACCATAATCGAAGTTGTCAGATGTGATCCATGCTTGTGTTAGAATTTTCTCATTCACACATCATTTCCTCTACAATTTAGTTAGATAACAAACAATACTAAGCCCATCGGTGGCTTTTTCAGCCATGAAATACAGTTGGTGCTGTACTGGGGACCAGGGCAGAGTGGGGACTTTCAGCTGGGTAGTGACGAGGCTCCTATCTCAAGGTTCAGCCCGTCTCCTGCAGCCATGCACAAAGTTGGCCTCACGTCGAGCTCTTGGAAGCCTGGTTTCGTGTCTGGAGATGACATGCTTCTGCTGTCTTTTGGGCTGTGTCATCCTGGAACCAGCTGTAAGGACACATCCCATTCTTGGGAGCAGAGCTTTTTAACAAGGCCACAGAGGAAGAGAGAAAGCCTGCTTCTTCCAGCACATTCCATATCCCACTGTGCCCGCTTCATCCCTTAATAGTGGAAAAATACAGATTCCTTTTTTTAGTGGGCTCATTGCAGAGGCTCATCAGTGTTCTCGTGCAGAGTAGACCATTTGTCACGCCTTCCAAGGAGCCGGTATTAAAGCCCAGGGGTCACAGAGGGTGGGAGAAGGAACCCTGAGCCACAGAAGCCTCGCTCAGGCAGCAAGTTACTCACAGAGGATGGGGAAGGGAGTGGCTGCTTGTTTAAATGGCGCTTATGCTGAGCCAAGTCTGTGCAGCCCTAGACCCCAGGACACCGAGGCTGTTTATGACGGACCCTTGGTCCCCCACTGTCTGGATAACAAACAACATAAATATCCATTTTAGTTGATTAAGTCTGTATGTGTGCACACAGGAGTGCAGATATCTCTGTACACATTTTTTTTTCCTGTGCTCATTTCTCCCTAAGTGACGGAGATATTTGTACCTTTATCTACAGGAAGGGATTTTAGTTCTAACAGGGCTGAGAATCCTGTTAGGTTTAAGAGGCGAGATTTCCGATCTCACTTGGGCCGTCTACTGCCCAGGGCAGAGTGAGCTTCTAATGGCCTGTTTTACAGAGATGCCCTTGTCT
>OU015752.1:124834336-124884723 GCA_907169655.1 Acomys percivali | reverse complement strand
AGAGAGAGAGAGAGAGAGAGAGAGAGAGAGAGAGAGAGAGAGAGCGCCCTGGACCATATTTAAGCTCGGCTTTCTAGCATCAGCCATAGCCCTGCATTCCCTTTTCAGTTGAACACATTCTCAGTCTGTCATGGTAGTAGGGACAGAGTCCATGAGAAGAGGACTTTCCACACACCAGCACTTGCCCTACACTCTATCATGTCAATCCTGCCACTATCCTTGAAGGGTGGGGCTTATGGCTGGAAAGGGATGGAGACCCAGAGGGATTATTTTTCAGGACATCATAGCGCATTTAGAATCATTTGGGTACTTGCTCACTCTCTGCCTGTAGGGGGTAAACCCGCTGTGAGCAAACACTGCAGGCTTTACCCCTAGAGTGTCCCATAGGGATGTGATTTGGAAAGAGCAGGCTCATGAGCTGAGAGACTGAAGTTGTGGACCTGTCTTTGGCACTTATAGGCATGACAGGCATGTGCACTCAGATATATCTCAGCCACCATGAATCCTATTGATTTTTCTTGATTAAGCAAGACTATTATTTCTTGCCCCTTGGGCAACCGTATGGATTCACAGTCACAATGGACAGTTACTTACTATGGCTCTGTGGCTCGTGTGCCAGGCCCTGCCCCAAGCCCTTTGTAATAACAGCCTTATCTCCTCCTTTAGGTGGCCTAGGAAGAGCCCTGCTACTGTTCTTGGTTTATAAATGTGTTTTTTCAACTTATTTGATGTGTGTTTACTCACATGTGTGTTTATGTATGTGTGTTTCTGTGTGTACATGTGTGTGTGCACATGTGTGTATTTGTGTGAGTGTGCATGCATGTATGTTTGCATGTGTGTGTGTATTTTGCTCTGTGGGTTCTGGAATTCTCTCTGCAGGTTGTAGTTTCTTGTCTATAAGTAGCCTGGTATCTGTAGGTGGAGTTTTTCTTAGCTGACTTTGACCTTTATACATTTTGGCACCCAAAAAGATTTTTGTTATTATTTAAATTTTGAGTTTCTGGAAAATTCAAGTTGGTAAACTGCCTTTAAAAATTTTTTTTGTGGACTTTCAGTGAATCCATGTATATAGCAGCCCATTAAATGACAGAGTAGCAGGTTGCTTAGAGAGGCCCATCTTCTTAAGGAGATGGTTTGGTTACTGCACAGTGCTTGGGAGGTTATTGGTTTTATTGTTTTGTTTTTTGTTTGCATATGTGAGAAATTCTTTTTTATTTATTTTTAATTTATTCACTTAACATCCCAATTGTAGCCCCCTTGCTCATCGCCTCCCAATCCCACCCTCCATTCCTCATACCCTCTCCCTCCCTCCCCTAGTCCTCAGAAAGGGGAGCCCTCCTCCCCTAACATCTGACCTTAGCCTATCAAAGCTCATCTGGACTGCCTGTATCCTCTTCCTCTTTGGCCTGGCAAGGCCACCCTGCTAGGAGGAAGTGATCAACTGTGGGGGCCAGAGTCCATGACAGAAGTAGTCCCTACTCCCCATATTATGGGACCCACAAGGAGACTGTGCTGCCTATCAGCTACATCTGAGCAGAGGGTCTAGGTCCTCACCGTGCATGCTCCTTGGTTGATGCATCAGCCTCTGGAGGTCTCCCTCCTCCCCTTGGATTTATTGGCTCCATTGGTCTCCTTGTGGAGCTCCTGACCTCTCCAGGTCCCTCTATTTCCCAACTCTTCCAAAATACTCCCTGTGCTCCACCCCAAAGTTTGGCTGTGTGTCTCAGCATCTGCTTGGATCACTGCTGGGTGGAGTCTTTCAGAGGACCTCTGTGGTAGGCTCCCTTCCTGTTCCTTCTCTTCAACTGCTTCATGTATCTATTCTGTTTGTCCTTCTAAATGAGAACTAAGCATCCTCCCTAGGGTCCTCCTTGTTATTTAGTTTCTTTAGGTTTATGTATTGTATTGTAGTTATCTTGTATCATTTGGCTAACATTTGCTTATAAGTGAGTATATTCCATGTGTGTCTTTCAGGGTCTGGGTTACCTCACTCAGGATGATAATTTCTAGTCCATCCATTTACCTGAAATTTTCAATATTTCTTTGTTTTTAATATTTGAGTATTTTCCAATGTGTAAATGTACCACAGTTTCTTTATTCATCCTTTGGTTGAGGGGCATCCAGATTCTGGCTATTATGAATAAATCTGCTATGAACATTGTTGAGAAAATGTCCTTGCATGGTGGTGCATCATGTATATGCCCAGGAGTGGTGTTGCTGGGTCTTGAGATAGCATTCTTACCAATTTTCTGAGAAAGCACAAGATTGACTTCCAAAGTTTGCACTCCCACCAGCAATGGAAGAGTGTTCCCGTTTCTTTCATCCTTGCCAACATGTGCTGTCACTTGAGTTTTTTTATCTTAGCCATTCTGATAGGTGTAAAATGGAATATCAGAATTGTTTTGATTTGCATTTCCCTGATGACTAAGGGTGTTGAGCATTTCTTTAAATGTTTCTCAGCTATTCATTATTCCTCTGCTGAGTATTCTCTGTTTAGTTCTGTACCCTATTTTTAATTGGATTATTTGGTTTGGTGGTGTTTAGTTTCTTGAGTTCTTTATATATTTTGGATATTAGCCCTTTGTCAGATGTAGGGTTGGTGAAGATCTTTTCCCAGTTGGTAGGCTGTCGCTTGTTCTATTGACAGTGTCCTTTGCCTTACAGAAGCTTCTCAGTTTCACGAGGCCCCATTTATTAATTGTTGATCGTAGAGTCTGAGCTATTGGTATTCTGTTTAGGAAGTTGTCTCTTGTGCTAATGAGCTCAAGGCTCTTCTCCACTTTTTCTTCTAACAAATTTAGTGTGTCTGGTTTTATGTTGAGGTCTTTAATCCACTTGGACTTGAGTTTTGTACAGGGTGATAAATAAGGGTCTGTTTGCATTTTTCTACATGTAGACATCCAGTTAGACCAGCACCATTTGTTGAAGGTGAGATCTTTTTTCTATTGTATGGTTTTGGCTTCTTTGTCAAAAATCAAGTGTCCATAGGTGTGGGAGTTTATTTCTGGGTCTTCAATTCAGATTTCTACCAAGAAACTCCTACAGCTGATAAACACCTTCATCAAAGTGATTGGATACAATATAAATTCAAAAGAATTAGTAGCCCTCCTTTATACAAAAGACAAACAGGCTAAGAATTTAGGGGAACAGTGCCCTTTACAATAGCCACAAAAACCATAAAGCATCTTGGTGTAACTGAGCAAGTGAAAGCCCTGTATGAAAAGAACTTCAAGTCTCTGAAAAAAGAAACTGAAGAAGATATCAGACGATGGAAAGATCTCCCACACTCATGGATCGGTAAGATTAACCGATAGTAAAAATGGCTATCTTACCAAAATCAATCTACAGATTCAATGAAATTCACATCAAAATACCAACACAATTCTTTACAGATCTTGAAAGAACAATTCTCAACTTCATTGGGGAAAAAAAGATCCAAAAAGATAAGAAAATGCTATACAATAAAAGATCTTCTGGAGGTATCTCCATCCCTGATCTCAAGCTGTACTATAGAGAAACAGTAATTAAAAACAGCATGGTACTGGCATAGAAACAGACAGGTGGGTCAATGGAAGGTTATTATTTAAAGATTTTTTTTTTAAATGTGTGTGTTTGCCTGCATGTGTATGTACACCACATGTATGCTTGTAGTTCTTACAGAGACCAGAAGAGGGCATTGGGTTCCCTACTGGAGTTACAGACAGTTGAAAGCCCCCTTTGTGGGTGCTAAGCATGATTCTGGGTCCCCTGCATGAGAAGCAAGTGCTTTCAATCCTGAGACATCTTTCCACTCCATTTTTAAGATTCTTAAATGCCCTGGGTTCATGACCTGAAATATTTTAGGGTTCTCAATGAGGAATCTTCTACTTTGGAGGCCAGAAGAAGGCACTGAATCCCCAAGGAGCTGGAGTACAGGCTGTGAGCTGCCCTGGGTGACTCTGGGACATGAACTCTGGCCCTCTCCAAGTACTTGTAACCCTTGTGCCATTGCTCCAGCCTCCTATTCTTAGTTTGTGGAGGTGATGGCTGAGCTACTGAAAGGTGAAATGACCTTCTCTGAAGGTCACATAACTAGTGACAGAGTTTTCTGGCTCTAATGCCTCTCCTTTGGATATCACTTGTTTGGCATAGAGTATGCTCTTCAGACAATTGCAGCCTTTCTCCTTTAAAAAGGAGGCGTGTCTGCCTCCACTGCCACTCACACCGTTCTAGTGCCCTGCATCTCTCCTGTGTCTTCCAGTCTCTCAGTAGCCAGATGGGACCAAAGGCCAGAGCTTAGTCTGGTGTGGAACTATAGATGGTTTCTGTAAGTTTACCATTTGTAGGGCAAGACGAGGAATGCAAAGCCAGTGACTGGTGACCACAATCACATTAGTGACAAGTGCTGAGGAATGTGAAGGTTCACATTTAGAAAACCAATTGATCCATGGGATTTTTGTTCTTATCCACACTCAGAAATGCCAGGGCCAGTGACCCTTGGCCACAGTGAGGTCATCCAGCCACCAAAAGCACTTCTCAGGGAAGCTGCTTCCTAGGGGACAGTGCCAGGAATATTGCAGTATAAAGAAATGTGTCCCACTGGGCCAAGGAGGTGGCTCAATGGGTAACGTGCTTGCTTTGCAAGTATGTAGGTCTGAGATCAGATCTTAGCACCCACATAAAAGAGTGGGTGCAATGGCACACATCCTGGCTGGCAGACTAGACAGTTGATGAGCTTCAGGTTCAGAGAGACCCTGCCCCCCAAAATAAGGTGGAGAATGACAGAAGAGGACATCCAATGCCAGAGTCAACCTTGGGCCTCAGCAGCATATGCACGCATGGGTTATACACACACACACACACACACACACACACTACATACACAAAGATACATGCACACATAACATGTGCATATACCACACACAGAAAAAATGAAGGAAGGGAGGAAGGGTATGAGAGAAGAAAGAAGAAAGGAAAGACAGAAAGAAATCCCTGCCATTCTGTCAGGGTGTCAGAGGCAATTTCCCTAAAGATTCAGCCTGGAGAATGTGACGGCAGGCATGGGCTTTGGAGTTCTGAACACAAGCCTGACTCAAACATAACTGCTCACACTTCCTGTTTGACTTTAGGTAAATGACTCCATCTCTCTGAGCCTTGGTTTCCTGATCTGTAATGTGACAATCTCTGGGTTAGTTTGGGTCCAAGGTTTGCATTAAGGGCAGATGTTTTAGGAAACTTTCTTTTCTGTTCTGGTTCTTTCCTCTGGAATGAAAAAGGCAGCACACAGAGAGAAGTTCCCCTCCTCCTCAGTGGCTTCTGTTAACCCACAGAGCTTAAGCACAGGGGATTTGAACCTTGTACTAGTCATTGGCGCCGCCGTCTGTGACTCATTCAGTCCTGGTGCATTTTCCTGTAGATGTCCCACCAATGTCAAGCAGGACCCTGTGACTTCCCAGACACAGATTTCTGTCCACTTGCAACAAGCAAACAACAACCTTTAAAGCTTTACAAAACCTAAATTACGTTCCCTCTGAGCAGTCCCAGAAGAAATGTCACTGGAGGCATAAAACTGCTTTACTGTGACCTATGTAAACGTCCCAAGAAATAAACTGACTTCCTGTCCGTTCTGTAAAGTCTCTTGTCCCTTGTCTGGAGGAAAATGGATTGAATTACTTGAAAAGCCAATACCTGAACCTTGGCAGAGAAGACAGGGTTCACTCCGTGCTGAGGTGTAGAACAGGGCTGTGTGTTAATGTCATCGCTCAGGTCCTCGGAATGTGCCACTCACAGCCTTTCACAGGGCCCAGGCAGGTGACCCATGTCTGTGGAAGAGGCAGACCCCGTGGCCGGCGGAGACTTGGAAAAGCTAGAATGAGATGCTGATGTCACACGGATGCTTCTGGCTGGCATTTCTCAGAGTGGAGCGAGGAAGGGAAAATCAACAGAGATGCCCTGACGACCTTCTATAATGTGCCAAGCACAGTGCTTATTCTCTCTTTGGTCTCTCTGTCCTGTGAGGGCTCATATGACTCCCATATTAGAAGGGCAACCTGAGCTGCAAGGGTATGAAGTGGTTTCCCTCGGGCCACACAGGGAGCGAACACTGCAGCTTCTATTTGAACCCAGGTCCACGTACCTGTGACCCCATGGAGCACATTTTTCTGCTCACCCACAGATTTCTTTTCTGATATATTTCTGGGGGTGTTTCTAGAATAAGGGGAGCCTTTGCTCTAGGCTGTAACTCCTGGGAAACCTACACAGAGTCCCATCGATACCTGACATCCATCCCTTTCTCAGTTTCCAATCTTAGGGTGTCTGCAAACCCAGGCGTATGTGTGGACTCTCTGCATTGACACAGACACACAGCACCTAAGTGACAGAGGAGTTGATGTCATCGTAGGACTCTGCTGAGAAGCTTCCTTCTCCTTACTGGAATGTGTAACCTGGTGTTCCTTTGATTGAAAGGTTAGGAGGGAAGGCAGAGTAGGGATGGTACCACTGGGTTAAAGCGCATAATGAGCCCAGGGCTCAGGTGCCACCAAGCTAGTGATGGCACCTTTCAGACACATAATCCCTGCACAAACTACTGATTTGGATGGAAACTCTGTTGCTTAAATAATGTTGGGTAAGGTCTGAGCTGGGATGTACCTTAGTAATGCTATGGCTAATTTACTTTCACTGCACTGGGCTCAGGAAAGAACTATGTATACCACTCTGGGTGCAGTGTGTGTATGTGTGTGTTCATGTGTGTGTATTTGTGCTTGTGGGTGATGGGTATGTTTGTATTGTGCCAATGTATCTGTGCATACCTTTATGCACGTATGTGTGTAGATGTGTTAGTGTGTGATGTATATGCCTGTGTGTACCTGTGCAAGTGTACAGATGTGGTGTATGTGTCTCTGTGTGCCTCTGTGTGTGTGTGTGCGCATTATTTCACTCAAATGTGTTTCCAGTCATTGGAATGCTGCCCCCACATCCTGGTGCAACCCAGACAGAGTGTCTGTGATGAAAAAGTATCCTGAACTACTTTCACAAAGAAAATCAGTCTGTCCTCCTGGCAGATTTGGGTCAGACAATGCCTGACAGCTGCTCAGCATGGTCAAGAGGACTCGAAGATAGGAGACAGCTCCACCCTGCAGACAGGCACATGCCTCTCAGACTGACACCTGGGAATTCAGTCCTGAACCTATCGTGGGGCAGGAAGGTCCAAATGAGAGAACCAGTGACTTTAGGAGTCAGGTTGCTGGAACCCCAGGGCTACTGGTTCCTGGGAAGACTTAAGAGCAGGAATCTTCCCCTGGATTTCTGGGTGGGATCTAGGAAACCTTTCCCCTAGATCCAGAGAATATGCGGGAATGATACAAAACCATGTCAGTGTCTATGTAGATGTATGTATACACATGTAGATATATATGCATATATATGTGGACATATATGAGTACACACACTTGTGTTTTGAATGTGAAATGTCTCTCTAGGTCCCACATTTTTGCACACTTGGTTCTCAGCTGGTGGTGCTGTTTTGGGACTGTTGCAGAACCCTTAGGAGCATGGGCCCCCTGTAAGAATGGGACCCCTGGGGGTCAGCCTTGAGGTTTAATGGGCAGTTCCCACTTTCTATTTGTCCTCTGCCTCCTGGTTGCAGAGGCAGTGTGACCAGCCCCCTCAATCATTGGTGTCATGCTTTGTCCATCGTGATGGGCTTCATCCCCTCAAGTGTGCACTCAGAGAAACCCTTCCTCCTTTATGTTGCTGTTGTGTGATAGCAGCTAGAACAGCAAGTGATGCATTCATAGTGTGTGTGTGTGTGTGTGTGTGTGTGTGTGTGTGTGTGAGAGAGAGAGAGAGAGAGAGAGAGAGAGAGAGAGAGAGAGAGAGAGAGAGAGAGAGAGCAGTGTATTCTTAGGATATTTCCACCTGCATGGCTCCTAAGGTTTAGATATTTGTTTTCTGTAGTTCTAAAGACTAGAAAACCAGCGTCAACATGCTGCCATCCCTGGGGTCTTGTGAGGTACCTGACTGTCCACTTCTTATTATTTCTCCACACAGAGGGAAAAGTTTATGAGATCTCTCAGCCCCTTCTTATGAGAGCACCAACCCACTTAGTGAGGGGTTTTACCCTCATGACCTAGTTGGTCTTCCTGAAGGGTCTGGTCTCAGATCCGTAACACTGGGATTAGATTCCAACATGCAAAATTGGGGCAAGACACCCAAAATTTCAATCCAGACTATGACGGGTATGTGCCTTTTCTGGGGAGATAGTCCAACCTCTTCCTTGGATTTCCTGAGAGGTGTGTGGCCCAGAAGAAGGCAAGAGCCACTGTATTAGGTCAGTGTCCCCAGGGCTGGCAGGGTCTGCTCTGGGGAGGGAAACCTGCTCAGCAGTGCTTCAGCTTGGCTGTGGGACTCGCTAGATGCCAGACACATGTCTGTCGAGAGCTCATTGTAGGCAGGCACTTCCATCCAGTTCTTGCGCTGAGCCAAAGACACAGATTTAAAAAGCAGACTGGCACATGTTAGCACTCAAAGGGGCTGCATCCCCAGTGCCTGCTACGATGCCTGGGGGATTTGCTGTACTCAGGTTTGTGGAAATGACCTGGATAGAAACTGCAGTGAGGATAGGTTTCTGAAAGAAGAAATCCAGGATGAGGAACTTTAATTACACCGTTCATGTCTGATGCTTTCCACCTGCACAGGAGGGAGCTGCTGCTGATATGCCCTGTGCACATGGGTGCTGGTAGAAGTCTGGCTACCACCGAAGGAGTTTTTCCAGCTGTAAAACCTCTGAGGCCCTTCATCTTATGTTGTCTTGTGCGGGCTTTTTTGTTTTTGTTTTTGTTTTTGTTTTTGTTTTGTTTGTTTTTTGATTTTTGGTAGCTCAGCTAGCTTAGTGTTGCCTCTGTGTCTTGCTTGTGATATTTTTTGCAGGGTGAACAGGAGTATACTTGTGGTTGGTCTAGATACTTAATTGAGATTTTTTTTTCTGGGCCATAGTGAGGTATTTGCAGTGTTTAGATGCTAAACTCCAGACCTAAGGGGAGAGGAGAGAGAGAGACTGGGCCTTCAGAAGGCCGATGGAGGACATGCAATCCTGGGCTGGGTCACAGTGGCTCCTGAATGGTGCTGGGGGTGAGATGACTCCCTGCATCAGTTACTTTTCTCATTGTCGTGACAAGATACCCAACACAAACAATGGAAGGAAGGAAGGAACAAACGAAGGGATGGTAGCAGGCAGGCAGGAAGGGTGTATCCTGGCTCACAGCTACAGGGTACAACTCAGTGGCATGGAAGTCATGTAGGCAGGACTCGAAGCAGCTGGTCACACTGCATGTACAATCAGGAAACAGAGCGTGATGGGTGTTGGTCTGCTCAAGTCTCTTTTTCCTTTCTATTGAGACTCCAGCCTATGGGACAATACCACTTACCTTTCAGATGAATCTTCCCACTTCAGTGAAACCAACCAGAAAAGCCCTCAGATGCGCCTCAAGGCTTGATTCCTGTGTTATTACAGATCTCGTCACGCAGACAGTCAATAATAACCACACACCCATCACTGATGCTGTGAGCAGGCAGCGCTGTTGCTTGTCAGAGGACAGCTCAGCCCATGTACCCATCACAGGGCAGCGATGATCCTGACTACACATGGGATGCAGAGCCCAGCTATCTGCTTTAGGACTGTGGTGGGGCACAGAAGCCCGGGATGCTGTTTCTAAGATGTGCTGAAGGCAGACCATGGAAGATTGTGAGAAATGGGAAAGCCCTTCTCTTCCCAAAGCCCCAAACACAAGTGATGTGACTTTTAAGCTTCCAGTCATCCATTGTGTACTTAGGAAACAGTCAGCATGTGTGGTGCATTGTGCTAGGCCAGTGGGGGATTGGTAGAATGTCACAATGCCCACCCCCCATCCTTGGAGCCTACATCGAGGACGAGGTTCAGATATTTCACTCCTAGGAAGTCATGTTGCTTCCTTCCTCTCTTTCCCAGAATTAATTCAAAATGAAAACTCATGAAGTTATACAGTTGTAGGAATATCAACAGTTCTGACTTTCCCCATGATAGATGCTGAAGTGTTGAAAAAGAAACTAAAGTCTTTAAGAAGATTTTGGTGGTTGAGCCTTGTTGATGTACCATTGGCTACCACAGCTCTCATTTCAGCCATGTGAGGGAGCACGCGCGCGCACACACACACACACACACACACTCATTTGTACCAAATATCCTAATTGTCACAGGCCAAGAGAACTAAGATAAAAGCAGACCTTTGCAAATGGTGCAGAGAATTAAACATTTATCCTTGGCCTTCAAAATCAGTAAAGTTCACCATTCAGAGATGGGAAGTAAGACAAAGGAATCTGAACGGATGAAGGAAATGCACTGGCTGCATGAGAAGATACAGGAAGCTTAGGTTGGGCTGAGAGGAAGCAGCCTGCAAGGGTGTGTCTGGGCCAGCACGTGCTAGCCAATGCCAGGGTGGGAGTGCTGGCACAGTATGGCTTCCAAGCCTCCTGTTGCTGTGGGAGATAAGTTTTCACCTTCAGAATGTTCAACCCCCTTGCACTGCATTAAGAACATCTACAGTGCGGAGGCGATGCCAGGCTAATTGAGAATTGGTAATTGTTTTCACTGTGCTTTGATGTAATGCATTTTTAAAATGGAGCGCTCTCCAGTAAGTGCTTCCATAAGCAGGGGGAAAAGGGGCCAGAGGCTTCGTGTTTCCAAATGGGATGTATTGAGAGTACAGCAGATGAAGACTGTAACGATACAGGGAAACAGCAATTTTTGGCAAGTAGGTATTTACATGGCCTCCTGGTCACACCATGGCATATTCTTACTAATTACAAAAGGACAGAGTAACTTGACAGAGAGGAATGTCACTGTAATCAAGAGATTACACTTGGCAGTACCAGTGATTAGCAAGACTCTCAGCATCAGTGGCTTCCTGATGCGTGCAATGAAAAGGACACAAAGTCACTTGTGAAGCTTTTCTGCCAAAAATCCCAGTCTGAAGATAATGAAGAGAAGGTCAGCAAATGGCCATATTTAGGACACCCTATAGCAGGTGGCATAGTCTAGAAATGTCAGCACTCTGAAAGATGCATGTTTGTGCAGAAGGAACATTCTAGGCCAGAGTATATCCAAAAGACATGACAACCAAATGCAATGTTTGATACGAGATTAAGAATAGGGAAAACCCAAGAAAGAACTGTGACGGCTGTTATTGAGATCTTTGAGACATTTTTTCAACAGAATTACATATTAGAAAGTGGCTCTATCGGTGTTAAATTTCTTAAGCATGATAATGACATTATAATAATATGCAAGCACCCTGATACTGATGATATATTTAGAGTTGCTGAGAGAGCTTAAACAATGGATTCATCTAGAAGGTTATTGCAATGTTCACTGTGCTATTATTACAACAAAGAAATAGCAGCTTCTCAGATACCCAGAAAGGTCAACATGCATGCTGAGAGCCGTGATTGCAGACTGGCATGAAGTCAACTTCATATGTTGTTAAGTTAGCCTGGACCAAACACACCCAGCCCTTGTTTGATGGAAGAGATGTGTGTGCTGCTTTGGGTGCAACATGACTTTGGATAGAGGGTGCTTTTGTCTCACTGGTCTCTACTATAAAAACAGAACACCAACTCTAGGTTGAGGTGAACCTGCTCGCCAAGGTTTCCCTTGTACAAGAATTTTTTGGATTCTGGGCGGGGGGTGATTGTGCCAGTTTTAGGGGTTTGTAGAAAGTTTCTTGGTTCCATGATTTGTGCCGTCTCTCTCTGTCTCTGTGTCTCTTTGTCTCTGTCTCTCTCTGTCTTTCTGTCTTTGTGTCAAATGCATTCCTCACACATGTAGCTATGCAACCTCGGCTTCTTTTGCCTCTGCTGTAGAGAGAGGCTGTGGTTATGACTAGAAGCAGGAGGCTGGGGACACGCCCACTAAAAAGTGGTTAGGGATCCGGGGAGATAGCTCAGTTTCGGGAGCACTGGTTGCATGCATGAGGACCCACGTTTGATCCCCAGCAGCCACATAAAGCAGCTGGGCATGCTGGCATTGTCACTGCTGGGAAGATAGAGACAAGCAGGTCGCTGGGACTCAGTGACCACACTCCTGGTCAAGTTGGCAAGATTCAAGCTAGTGAGAGATCTTGTCCCAAAGACCAAGATCAGTGGCTCCCTAAGGAATAATGCTTGGGGGTGACCTGTAGCCACTATATGTTCACAGCCCTCCAGTCCCACCAGCCACATACAGCACATAGATTCCTCAACTTCCTTTTTTTTTCTGTCAAGGAGTCTGATGTATAAATGCTTCCTTGTTACCAACATTGCCAGAGACTTGGAGTTTATTCTGAGAGACTGAAACAGGGAGTGGAGTTGAAGGTCATTTGCTTGAAGTGAGGAATCAGAAGGGTTAGGCTCAATAGTTGAATATGTCGACCTATCAATTATCTTTATACTCTGGTTAGATGGGGAAAATCCTTCCAAAAAGACCCAAAGAAAAGAATAGTGACTATAAAATGACCCGCCCATGTTTCTAGGAATCCCATCATAATTGGCAAGGCCTGGGGAGGACTCCCAGCCCTGAAGTAGGAGGAAGTCAGGGATCACCAGACAGTCAAAATGAAAGAGGCCTGGTATGCCACACACAGCACAGAGCAGCAAAAAGCCGGAAGCAGCAGCCCACAGGGATCACATAGTCTAGAGCGCCGCCATCTTGAAAACGGTTTAAATCAACTCAGAGCAACATGAGTGGCTATTGTGTGCGTGTAAGAAGAGTCTTTTAAATAAGAAAGACTCTGAGAGGGCCAGAGACAAGGGAGTTAAGAGTTCAAGGACAGCTTGGGGTCCATAATGAGATCAAAGGCAGCTAGTGCTACACGAGACCCTGTCTCAAAGCAAGCCAACACATGCCCATAAACAAAAATGTAAAAGTAGGAGAGAAAACGTTAGTACTTAGAACATCAACCCAGCAGGTCGAACATTTGGCAGCAGGCGTAGCCTACTCTGACCTTCTAACAGTTCTCCTGACTCAGCCTTCTAGTATGCTGGGATCACAGGAGTCCTGCACCACTCCCAGCCCTAGAAAGAATATTTTTTAAAAAGTTTTGTAGAAATATTTATGCATGTAAAGGTTAGATAATATGAGAACTAAAGGGTTGCAAAGGAGAAGGGCAAAAGGAAGGGAAAAGACAGGGGAAGTTGAAATGGAGAAATGGGAAGAGGAGAAGAGAGGAAGCAGAAATAAAAAGGAAAACTTATCTGGGATGAATTTTTCAGACCTGGCGTCTTCATTTATTTCTTAATTACCTTTAGCGTGTGTGTGTGTGTGTGTGTGTGTGTGTGTGTGTGTGTGTGTGTGTGTGAGTGAATGTATGTGTGTATGTGTGTGTAAGTGAATGTGTGTGTGTGAGTGTGAGTGAATGTGTGTGTGTGAGAGTGTGAGCGAACGTATATGTGTGTGTGAGTGTGAGTGAATGTGTGTGTGTATGTGTGTGTGTGTGTGTGTGTGTGTGTGTGTGTGTGTGTGTAGGGGGGCAGCACATATGTGGAGGTCAGAGGACAACTTGAAAGAGTCAGTTCAGTTTTTTCCACATGTAGGTCCTGGGGTTTGAACTCAAGCCGTCAGGCTTGGCAGCAAGCACTTTCCTGCACTGAGACATCTCACCAGTGTACTTCTTTATTTCTAAGATGAGGGAAATAATGTCTTTTTCTTGTGGGCTTTACGATAATTGCATGGTCCTGGTATAGAGTAAGTCTTCAATCAATATTGATTTCAACGATTTCTCCTCCTGTTTTAATGAGACACTTTGAAAAAAAAATAGAGAGACACTCTCAACAGAAAAGTCTACCCATTCCACACCAAACACTGGTGCCCACATACTGTCCATGACTATCCATGAATGATGATGCAATGCCAGCTCTCAGCCACCGGCCAGCCTGACCTTGGTGGTTTGCCTGCGTGTGTTTGGGATTCTTGTGTATGGGGACAGCCTGTGCCATGATGAGGCCACTTGGAGGTATTTTTGACCTGCACTTGGCCTTTCTTGTCTGGGGCACACGAGATGATGCTATAGAAGTCAAAATATGATCTGGGATAGGGACAGAGTGCTCACCAAATAAAGCACAAGGGTCTATTGTAAGTGACAAGCTCTCTGCATCCCATGCCTTGTAACTCTTAGGACACCTACCCACCTAGTGGATGTTTCCCAAGTATTTTTTTTTTCCTGCCTGATAACTGAGAGCATCGTCTCCTTGGGATCTGGGAGTCTCATGGTCTTGAGAATGTCTTGGCCTGCCTTCAGCTGCCCAGCATCACAGTGTACTCCCAACCCACTAATAAAGACTCCAAGAAAAAGATTCCACCTTTTGCCAGCAAATAGCAATGATGGGGATCAATAGTCCTGGGAGATGTGTGGCCAGCCTTGCTCCAGGAAGCTGGAGACTGCACTTTTTTTCCATGTTAGCACCTCGGAACCTTCCCTTCTGCTCCAAACATCTGATCCACTAGTTGTCACTGTGGTTTTTTTTTTTGGTCTCTTTGTAGCTGTCAGATTATGTCATGCATATTATGAATATAAGGTTAATATTAAATATTTTGTGGTAGCTTTTCCTTGGGGCTGGTAAGTAAATGCAGGGCTGGCTTAGGAGTTCATATCAAGTCAATGTGGGGATGGTGGTGATGGTGTGTGTGTGTGTGTGTGTGTGTGTGTGTGTGTGTGTGTGTGTGTGTTGCTCATATATATTTTCTCTCTCCTTGCTGGAGAGGCTGTGTGCTGTGCCTCTGGGAAGTCAGATCATTTCAAATCAATAGATGTATCCTAAACTTTAATTTCAGATGCTAGCCACCATCCAGTTGCCTGGCAGAGTCTTTCATCAAGGATCTCTCCCAAGGACCAAAGGAGCCAGATGGTTCTGGACATTGCAGGCACTGCCAGATGACTGGAGGAGGCCTTAGTCAACCATGATTAGTCCCTTGAAAGCTGAGCTGGGCTTTAACTCCTTGTTAACCTGCACTGATGCAGAAGGCACCTCAGGAGGATTCCTTCTCAGAGAAGTGAGGGTGGCTGGCTTCTGTGAGTCAGAGATTAGCTCAGGTTCAGCCACATCTGAGCCACTGCACAAGGAGTTTAAACAGAGCTTAAAAGCATGTGGATGAAGGAAATGGGGCTGGCCAGCTAGGTTCACAGGGAGGAGATGAGTTTCCAGGAGTTGTGAGGGCAGTGCCACATCTGATCAGGACTTTTGCAAGTAGCCAGGAAGAAGAGGATGGGACTTACGGGAAGACAGTGTCACTGTGGTGTTGGGATGTCATGGACCAAAGCCAGGAGATGTGACATTTATGAGGTGAGGGAAGCTGCCAGGTATAGTTGAATGATGCCAATTCTCGTTACTCTGTAGTGATTGTGTGGAGCTCTTTGTTGAGCAGGTTGTTTCTGTGTGAATCTGTAAAGGGTGATGTGTTTGATTGCTCATGTCTGTTGTGGGTGCAGTAGCAGTCAGAAAATCAAGACAGGCACGCACTGTGCCCTACTTGGGAGAAAGTATCTGTTCTGGGTGGCTCACTCCATTCCCTCAGAGTAACGTGCTCATTTCCTGTTTTCCGGTATTTATCTGGAGTTGCTGTTTGCAGTATTTCAAAGATAGCCCATGACCCACCGCAGGCAGACACTGGCTGGAAACAGCTCGTTGGCTGATTCTGCCGAGTACCACTGAACACCAACACTAGTTTCTCATGTCTTCACTCTACCTGCCTCATCCTTCTCTGCTTGGACCTCACTTCTTCTCCAAGCCCTGTGCAGTGAGGCACTTGCCAGGCTTGTGCTCCATTCTCCTCGTGCTCCCTTTGAACATCTGGACTGTAGCACTTTCATCTTTATAATCTTGTTGTCAATGGTTGATGGACCTATAATCATCTTTTTGCTTAGAAGCTACTTCTGGGCAGACTGTCCCCATTCAGCTCGGACTCACACCACACAGCACAGAATACCCAGGATATGGCTGACACTTAGCAAGTGGCCTCAAGCCTTGCAGAGTGGCCTCTCCTGAAAGTGCTTTAGAGCCTGAATGCTTTGGAATCATTAATGACAAAAAGGTGGACATGTTTGAAGACAGACAGAGAGAAATGCTTTATTTTAACTAGAACTACATGGCCTGAGTTCTTTACCCAGCACACCCAAGAGTCTACTATGTATAGACTCTGGGAGACACTTAACCCAGCTCCCAGCAGCTTATTGAAAAGGGAAACCATGACAAGGCAGAAATTGATGACACAAAAGGAAAGTGTTTCTTTCACTATTTGCTTTTATGTACCCAAGCCGAGAGCGGGGGGGGGGGGGGGGGGGGGCAGTGCAAATGATGCTTTTAAAGATAAGGTCAAACTGGTAAAATAGGCTTCACGAGTCTCTAGGTGAGAATTTCCTGTCGTGTTATCCTGGGTGGGCATCAGTAAGAGGAAGGACGGGGTCCTGCAGTGCTGGAGATGGGTCTGCTTTCATGGCAGTTAAAGAAGTTCAGCCTGCATCCCTAAGTTGAATGCCTGGGTCAGGTATACTTTTCTGTATGTCAGTTGCATACATACCAGAGAGAGGAAGAGAGATGGGGGCTGGAGATAAAGCAGAAGACACCATGGAGGACAATGAGCTTCCTCACCAGCCATAGGAATCCCGCCGTCTAGCAATGGTTCCAACTCAAATGAGAAAAATCCTTCCAACTGCCCAGAACACTCACAGATGAACTTAACTTCTGGGGATAATAGCTTCCTTTTCTTTCTTTTTGGTCTATAAACCTCAGTGCTCTGGTACTTACTGTACAAGGCCAAGCTGAAACAGGCTGCCAGGAATCCTGGGAAATGATAAGCTGATGGATATAGCATCTCTGGCCAGGAATCATGGGGGAAATGGGTGTCCGATTGGAGAGCGGTAATGATGGGTGACAGAAGCGGATATTGTGTATCAAGCAATGACAGCAAGCCAGCCCCCACGTTCATCTCTAGGCTTCCTAGCAGGCACGGTGGAAACCAAGGCTCAGAAGAAATTCTATAGCCAGGGTTACTAGAATAAGTACAATGTAGCAAGTGGGACTCAGACGGCATTTGCAACGCAGCCTCTTTTACCCCCTAGAGCAGTGGTTCTCAACCTTGCTAACGCTGCGACCCTTTAACACAGTTCCTCATACTGTGGTGACCCCAACCATAAAATTATTTCATTGCTACTTACTTCCTAACTGTAATTTTGCTACTGTTATGAATTCTAATGTAAATATCTGGTATTTGACACCCCCGGCAAGGGGTCATGTCCCATACGTTGAGAACCACTGTCTTATAGGGTTTTGGATGCATTCACTGTCCATCCCAAGTTATGATTCCATGATTTTGAAAGCTCAGATTATTTTGTCCCTCTCTTAAAAAAAAAAAGGATGTGGCTCACTGTGTGTGAGTGAAGCAGGAAGCACTCCTATTCCCCCAGTTATGATTGCCTTGACATATCCTCTGAGCCCCTCCCTGCCCCCTGCTGGGTGTGTACTATTTTTTTTTAACTCTTTGTTTCCCAGCTATGGAGCTAATGTGAGAGGCCTAACTAGCAGAAATAGGCTCCTGAGGGCAAGCCTTTGAAAGTAATATTCTGTTTTGTGGTCTTCGATGACGTGAGAAGCCTCTGATGCATGTCCCGTGACAATGAACTCTACCATCCCTTCCCTGTTGTGCTGGACTGAAACTGTGATCCAAAAATCAGTGTCCTCTCGAGGAAGCTGCTCCTCCAAGTTATTTTGTCAAAGCATCAAGCGGGGAACTGATACACACTGCACATGTTCTGGGGGAACTGAAGTCAAACCAATGGGTCCTGTGGACTAGACCAGCCTACCAGGAGAAAAGTGGCCCTACTTCCTTTTCAGATGCCTAGCATCTTGGCCTAGAAGGTTCCTTCTTTTTCAGAGACAGTGAAGAACCAAGGCTGCAGAGGAATGGAGCCACGCATTCCTCTAAGGCAGGGCTGAACCTCTCATGCCTGGCAACTTAGTTCAAAAGTCACAACTTCTCTGCAGCTGGAAGGATAATTTTGCAAATGCTGCCTCTGCCAGATGAGGATGTTTGTGTTTGGTTGGTGCTACCAAGCCTGCTCTTGTGTTAACAGAAGCGCCCAGGGGAGGAGACCTCGATCTAGCCAACAAATGATTAACCTTCAAGACAGACACAAAGAGAACCACAGTGGATGAATTATGCAGTAGGCTGCCCCAGCTTCAGACTCGGGCCCACATCTGGTTTCTTTGCTCTGGCTATTCCTGTAAACAACTGGCTTTTCCTCTGTTTCCTTCCTGGCTCCCTGATTGTTTGCCTTTGCACAGAAGTCAGCAGACTGTGGCAAAGGCTTAGTGTGTGTGTTCCCAGGTAGTCCTTCCCTAGAGGGACTTAGGGACCACAGTCCCTCAAAGGTTACACATATTCCTGCTTGCCTGCTAGTGAGCTCAGTAACACCTCAGACAAACACAGAAGGCCTTTTAGCTCTGCTTTTGGGGCCAAGTCCTCAGCCAGAAGGAAAGAAGCAGCTACTGTTGGTTTAAGCCGTGTTTGCGAGGGGGCCCCCAAAGCACACAGATCCTGCCAACACCACCCCCCTTCCAGCCCCTTAGCGATGTGTTTTATTTATGCAGGTGGAACCTCACTTTATGAGGTACAGCCCAGAGCTCAGGGGTGGCTCTTCATCTTTAGACAGACTGAGCTCAGAAGCATTGGGTGTGCTCCTGCAGACGTTCTGGTCTGGGCCAGATGGGCATTGGGCAATGTCCAGAACTGCCTGCTTCTTGGCTCCTTCCACATGGAGCTTTCTCCTCCAAGTCCCCTGAGATCCTCCTGCCAGAAGTGAGCAAGATCAGAACCGACTTCTGGCCTCCCTGAAGCCGCCTTTGTTGCAAGAGAGAATTAGACAGTAAACAGGAAGGTAAACAACCAGGCGGGCAACGGGAAGCAGAAGCCACACCTCATGTTTCTGCCCCCCCTCCCCCATCCCCCGCGGAATCTGACGAAGGGTCACAGCAGCTAATGCTGATTGTCAGAGCCACCGATTGGTTTGGACCTTCTGGTCCCTGCCTTTTCCCCTGCATTCTCTCATATGCTCAGGCAATGTGGAAACAGGCCTTATTGGATTTCAGAATGAGAAATAAGCAGCTTCACTCGGGCCCTCTCTGGGGAAGATGTATTATTATATAATACAGGCAGATTGGGTCTCGGAATAGTTTGCTCATGAAAGAGTAACATCTTGGAAGCTCACTCCATCACTTCCAGGGTCTTAATAAAGAGTGAGGGAATAATAGAACAATATTAACTTTTACCGCTTCATCAAGCGAGTATTTTCACCATTACCGCCGAAGCTGGTCAGATCCAAGGTTCTGTGAGATTTAAACATCTCCTCCCCTCTGTTACTTATTCATTCCCATTGGTGTCTTGGCTAAATAGTTTTACAGGGCTCGAAAAGTAATAACATTGAATTTTTCTAACGTAGATGGTTAGCGTGCTGTGCAGAGCAGGGTATGAAGCCGGTGTTTGCTGACTAATTGAGTGAAATAATAAAATCTGACTTCTGTCCCCTGGATCCGGGACTGTTGTCAGGTCTGGGAGGAACTGCATACTAAGGACTCCTGCAGCTCCATTGTCTGATCTCTGTGAGTGAAGACAGGAGAAGGGTCTCCATCAGTTTACCCTTCTCACTGCTGGGGCCAAACACCTGACAAAAGCCACTTGGGAGGTGGAAGAAAGATTCATTTAGACGATATGGTCTGACGGTTGTAGCGTCAGCTCCTCATAGTAAGGCAAATGTGGCAATGTGGCAGAGTTGATGGTGGCAGGAGCATGTGGCTAGGACTTCTTGCATCTCTGCAGACCAGGAAGAAGGTAGCAGACAGGAAGTGGAGACCATCTAAAAAACCCTAAGGCCTAGCTATACTTTCTGAAGATCCCATGACTTCCCCAAACCGCAAAACCAGCTGAGGACAAGTGTTGAAACATAGGAGCCTGTGGAGGTGCCCTGTTTCAAAATCAGACCACAGCAGGATCCATATAGCTGGTGCCCCCAGATGTAGCTGACTTGTGGGGGCTCCATCTCTGGTGTCCAAACTGAAAGGGGTGTTGCACTGGGGCTTCTGCCAGATCAGGGCACTACCAAAAATGCCAGTCCTTTGTCCCTTTGTAGAGTCTGGCTGCCCATCAGGTGTAACTCTGGGAAGAGGGAGAAGAGAGGAACCTGCAGGAACAGAGAAAGCCTGGCACTGGCGTGTCTGCTCTTCTTGAGGTAGGGAGAGACTATCTCTGGCTTTGACTGATGAAGTCCGTTGTGAAGACAGAGAAATGGGAGGCAGGGCGGGCATGGCAGTGATGGTTACTGAAGCTGGCCAAGCCTCCTGCTCTGGCCTGAATGTGCTGTTCATTGGAAAGGGATCCAATGACCACATTGCACTGGTTGTACATTTTCATGGGCTTTCTGAACTGCTTATGACAGGCCTTATGCATTCCTGGCTTCTGGAGTTTCCACCCAGTGATGCCAGTAGAGTACATTCTTCTGTTCTCTAACTCTGTGTGACACCCACTCTAGACACTGCCACTGGCCTGGGTCAGCCCAGTTAGGTCCCCCTTGTCCCGTGGGGGAGGGCTCCTGTCCCCATGTCTCATGTGAGAAAATAAAGACTTAGATGGTGGGATGGTTCACTTAGGTAGTCAACTTGGCAGAGCCTAGAATTGCCTGGGAAGAGTCAATCAAGTGTCTACACTGGATTGGGCTGTGGACAGGTGTCAGGATTAACTACATTAATCAGTGCGAGAAGATCTAGCCCACTGTGGGTAGCACCATTCCCTAGTCAGGGGGCCCAGAGCTGTGTAAGAGTGGAGAAAGGGAGAGAAGCTCAATCAAGTGAACTTGTGTGTGCGTTCATTTCTCTTGGCTCTCAGCTGTGGCTGTGATGTGACCAGCTGTTTGAAGTTCCTGCCTTGATTTCCTCACACTGATCAGCTGTAACTTGGAGTCATAAGCTTTAAGTTCCCTAAGGAGGAAGGGATGAAACTAGGACTTGAAGCCTGTCTGTCCACCATTGTCAGGGATTTCTGGGAGGCTAATCTCTTGCACTTTCTTGGTCACAGTTGTCACCTGTCAGGCTTTTCGTGTTATTAGAATCATCTGGTTTCCTACCTGCCTGCCTGCCTGCTTGCCTGCCTGCCTTTGGTGTATGTCTGTGTATACCTTTGTGTGTGTGTATGTGTGTGTGTGTGTGTGTGTGTGTGTGTGTGTGTGTGTGTGTATGTGTGTGTGTAGATCGGAGGTCAACACTGGGTGTTGGGCTTTTCTTCAGTGATTCTCCACCTTATTGTTGAGACAGAGTCTGAATCTGCCAATTTGGCTACAGGGGCTGACCCACAAGCTCCAGAGATTTTCCTGCCTTCCCTGGGATTGCAGGCATGCACCCACATCTGGCTCTTCATGTGGATTCTGGGATTGAACTCAGGTCTTCGTGCTTGCATGGTCAGCACTTTACCAGCTGAGTCATCTGCACCCGGAATGCTGGGGTTTTTTTTCCCTGTGGAGATCCAACCTCCTTCTTGTGCTTCGAGATCTTCTTTGTGATAGCTAATTGGGTATTTTTCTAAAAATCAATAGGATGAATGGGGACGCCATCAGGATGCCAAATTTCCACGATGCCAGGCATCTCTTTCGGCTTTTGTTCTTTTTCTCTTCGCATCTCTTTTCTTTCTGCCTGTCTAGTTCTAAGTCTGTGCCTTTGATAATTGGAATCTTTGAGGCCATGGACATAGAGAGCAAGCTGCTGAGGTGTGGGGAGTGATCACTCTGTGTAAAGCTGCCATGCAGGCTTTGCCAGTGTTGGAGGTGTTCTCCCCACCACCCAGTGCTCTTGACCTGATAGCCCCGTGAGCTGCATTCCTGCTAAATCATGGCAGCAGAGATTGGGCCACCATAGGGAGGCATACCTCCAGAAAGCCTGGAGAGCAGTGGTGAAGAGCGCAGGTCACGCGGCACGTCTGGATCTGCTCAAGGTGAGGCAGAGGCCTGGAGTTCCTGTGGGTCAAGGCTATAAAAGCACAGAAACGCAAGGGGCAGAAGGAAGAGAGAAGGAATCCATACACCAAAGAGCAAAGTAAGAAAACCACGCTGCAGGAGGAGCAAAGAAGAAGAGGCAGCATGGGCCCAGTAGGCCATGCTCGCCAAGGAGAGACCAGGCTACAGTCAGTATGGGCAAGAGGATGCACACAGCTGGAGCCACTGGGGGGTGATCTTGTTTCTAATGAACATGCAAACTCAAGCCAGTGACATGAATGAAGATTTGGCCAGCGAGAGTGGCTCATGGGTTTGGAGCTGCTGACTACATGTGGTAGCTTTATGGGCTAGAAGAAGGACTGTAGTGTCAAGTGACCTGTCTTACATTTTCACCCATGAGTGGACACAACTGCACACTCACAAGACTGTTTTCATGACACCAGCTTCACAAGGTGACCCCAAGAACCAACAGTAGGGGGTGTAAATTGCAGGCATAAAGTGGCAGAGGCTCTGAAAGTGAGAAACTTTCAGCCATGCATCCTTTGATTCAGCCCAGAGCACAGCCTCCTCCTCCCTGCTCTGTGAGATGGTGCCGTGAACTTGTCAACATTTGGCAGACATCGGAAAGTACTAAGAAGAATGCAATAACCTAGGGGGGAAGGCATTCCCACACAGTTCCATGTAGTCATCTTCATGGCCACATGATGGAGTAGCTCTTGACCTGCCTCACTCAACCAGCTCGGGAATTTGCAAGTGTTCCCTTAGCCTCTTATTCTATAGAATCTACTGACAGGGGCCTCAAGGCACTGAGAAGTTTCAGCTGGCGGGGACCCTTTGTGCTTCAAATATACATTCCTTTCAACAGCTAGAGAGTTCCCTTCCTCCCTATCACTTCTGACCTATTGGAACTTGTCACCATACTAAAAAGGTAATCAAATTTTGAGTGACTGAGGAAAAATATGGGTAGAAAGAGAGTTGGGTTTTTCTTCCCCAGAAAAAGCAAGTTGCACACACTGAACAATTTGATAGAAAACTGTCGCTAACAAGAATGGCTGTCAAAATAATTACAGGCATAGCATCTGGGAAAGATGAGAAGAAATTGGTACATAATCCTAGAAGAATGTTGTGTTCAGATTGCTTCATATGAGTGTAGGATTTATTTTTAGGAACTGGAGAGATGGCTCAGCAGTTTAGAGTACTTAACTGCTCCTGAGGAGTCACAACTACCTGTAACTCCAATTCTAGAGGTGCCTCTGAGAATGGCAGCCACTCGCGTGGTGCACATACCTGTACAGAGGCCAGTGGTCACACGGGCAGATGACTCCTGAGCCGAGACTTGAATGACAGCAAAGGTCTATGCTGGAGTCCCAGCAAGGACAAAACTACCAATGAGGGATGATCCTGGATGCAGGGAGGCCTGTGTGAGATGGGCTGGGCTAGTGAGACCCTGGTTGAGCGGGTTGGAATGTGGGTCTTCGGCTAAGTGAGAAAGGAGAGTGTTAAGTTTACAGTGAAGGAGCTCTGTGATCTGGTTCATGTTGGCAACTGTAGCTGGTGGTTGCAAAAGGATGATTAGGTTAGGGGGAAGGCCCTGGGGAGTCCAAATCAGCAGTGGTTAGACCCCTGCAGTGGGAACAGTGTAGGCAGGGAGAAGGGAGGACTCAGAACAGTGTGGAACCCCAGGTTCCATGCCCTATCCCATGGCTCTTCAGTGCCCTGTCCCCACTACTGCAGTTTCCCTCTCACTCAGTTAGATGGGTCTTCTAACTAGTCTGTTGCTAATCTCTCCAAGGGCTTGCAAGTCTCTCATTCTTTGGGAAAGTGAGGGAAGGAGAAAAAAAGACTTGCTGTGTAGGCACCAGCTCTGTTGTTGGTAGCAAGCTCCTATTGGGGACGTCTGGGCTAGAGGCTAAGCTTGGGGGCTGCTGTTGAGCTCCTATGAATGTGGCAAGCATGGACCCACCCTGTTTGCAGTCTGGTGATAACCACCGACAGCACATTGTTGATGAGCAGGCAGAACTCAGGCTTTTTGGTGATGGATGGAGGAATCACGTGGGAGGGACCTGCCGTTCTTCAAGTAGAAGGTAACTTTCTGTCAATCAGATAAATTCAGTAAGAATGGAGGGCCCTGATGTCAATTTTGGAAAAGAGCATGCCAGCATTGTACTTAAATTAACAGCCATGTTGGTCTAAAAATGTTAAAAAAATAAGCTTTTCTCATTTGCACAGCAGTAACACACTGTGTTAAATATGTAATATCTTATTTACATGGCTTTCATGTAAAAAATAAATGAAGTATTCTCTCTAAAAGAAAAAGAAGAAAAAGAAGAGGAGGAAGAGGAGGAGGAAGAAGAGGGGGCGAGGAGGAGGAGGAGGAAGAGGAGAAGAAGAAGAAGAAGAAGAAGAAGAAGAAGAAGAAGCTGGGTGTAGTGGCATATGCAAGTAATCCCAGCACTCAGGAGGCAGAGGCAGGTGGATCTCTGTGAGTTCAAGGCTAGCCTGGTCTACAGAGCGAGTCCAGGACAGCCAAGGCTACATAGAGAAACCCTGTCTTGAAGAACCAAAAAGAAAAAAAAGAAAGAAAGAAAGAAAAAGAAAAAAATAAAACCCTGTTGTTGTTTTCTAAACAAAGCCGTGAAGAATATGAGAAGGGTTTGTGAGAACCTTTTCCATCTACCCATTTATCCATTCAAGAAACAGAAGGAGTTCCCCGCTCTTATCCTTGCTGCGGGTCCTCGGACAGATCCCTCTACATCCCTGAGTCTACCTGCTTCAGCTGTGACGCAGGGACATCCATCTTAGGGTAGCGACATGTACTGGAAGAGCAAGCATGCGTGCAGCAGCGCATCTCACATGCAGGCAAGGTGAGCATCTCAGAGAAGGAGGAGAAGAGCTGGTTCCGGAAGAGTGGCAGCGCCGCCGTGTTCTGCGCAGCCTTTTGTAGTGCCGCCCTTTCTGCCCATGGCTTTGTGGCTGGGTGTTCTTTGTTTTGTTGAATGAGCTTTAGGAATTGAAATTGAAAATCTAAAACTTGAAATACCCAAGTCCAGGCTTTCTGCTCAGAACTTCAAATAGCTGACAAATTGCTGACCCGATTTCTGATACCTTCTGTTTCACTCCTCTCGGCTGGATGGGATTTTTTTTTTTTTAATCTAAGATGTGATTTTGTAGTTTATTGAGACACTCTCATCCTCTCTTTTGCCGGCGGAGCTTACAGTGTTCTTGAAGACTCATGTCAGATCCTCTGCATCCATGTACTCAGACCACACCATGCACATCGTTTCTAACTCGTTACTGCATTTTCTTTTGGTGGCTGTTGGTATCTGACTTGTGGCACTCTCCAGTGATGATAATTGAAGCTGTGTGATCAAACTATTTCCCCTCCAATGAGAATACGAGTCTTATATCAACTTTAAATAATGGCACCGTGGGATGGATTTTATTTCACTCACATGGCCACAGTGGAAATGGCCCTTAATTGAAAAGTGTGGGGATTGTGTAGCTGGTGGCTAGAGGGGAAAATGCTGCCAAAACCTCCCCGAGTTAGATACAGAACAACAGAACACAAAGGCCTTGGTGGTTTTGAAATGTGTGTGGCAGTTTCCTGGTGGAAGCAGGGATGCAGAGCGTGAAGAGTGGCTACGCCTTGGGTTCAGCCGCAAGGCACCTCCCTAGAGGCTGAGGCCAGGCTGGCTGGTAGCACCGCAGTAGGGGAGACTGTGGAGTTGAACTGAGCTTCTCAGGGCCCAACTCTTTAACATGGCAACTTTGAACAGTGTAGTTCTCGTTCTTAGAGGAGGTGGGAAGTAATAACACAGAAGGGCCTGACAGATGGTCATGGTCACATGGGTTGGAGAAGGAGGTGTTGGGGAAGGGACGCAGCAGGGCCCAGCATCAGTTTGGGAGATAAGCTTCCTTATATTGCTCTTTGCCTTTTTTTTTTTCTTTTTTTCTGATTTGTGTGTATAGTATGTTCATGTGTGTGCAGGTGCATGTTTGTATATATGGTGGCCAGAGGATAGGCTTAGCTGTCATTATTCAAATGACAGCTTGTTTTTAAGACAGATTCTCACTAGGCTGATACTCCCCAAGTAGGCTAGGCTGTCTGGCCAGTGGCTGTGCTAATCAACTGGAAAATCTAACAGGGAATTCTCCTCTAGTGTTTCTTCTAAAATAACCTTGAGCTAGAGATGAAAAAAAAAATTCTTCCATTTTGTAACCAACACACCCAGTAACTAAGTGCGGTGCTGTTCCAGAGACTTCTAACACCATAGATTGATCCCACAGCCATCATTAAGGTAGAGATAATATATCCAGGTCTGTGAGAAGCCTCAGTGGACAAAGGAGTTTACAGTGCAAGCCCAGCCACCTGAGTTAGACTCTCTAAAGCATGTGAAGGCAGAGGGAGAGACATGAGTCTACAAAGACGTACTCTGAGCTCCACACCCTGACAGTGGCACCCCTCACACACACATGCACACATATGCGAAGACATGACACATGCGAAGACATTGCCTACAATCCTAGTACTCTGGAGGCTAAGGCAGGCAGACATTGTGATTGGAAGCCAGCATGCACCACTTAGGAACTGGGTCAGAGAGAGAGAACACACACACACACACACACACACACACACACAGAGAGAGAGAGAGAGAGAGAGAGAGAGAGAGAGAGAGAGAGAGAGAGAGAGAGAGAGATTAGGGATTTGAGATTTAGAGGTGGAAGTGGGCTTTCCCCTGAAGCCTTGGGACCTGGCAGATGCACTCCAAGGCCTGAACTTTTCTCTGCTACTGGCTTGAGTCAGTCTATCCTTGCTAAGCAGCCTCTTTGGCTTCCATGCACTGTAGTTGTTGGCTTCAAAGCAGGCAGATGCCTGGGAGCAGAGCAGCGTTGTGTGAGGCCAGAATGAGAAAGCAACTGACCCAGAAAGCACCTAGTGTCCTCTCTCTTTTCTGTGTGCCCACTGCCTGGCACTAAGCTGGCAGGACATCGGAGGACATAACTTGGATAAAATGCTCTGTCCCTATCTGACGCCAGCGAGCCTGGTGCTGCTTAAACATTAGGATGCAATTTGCAATGATTTTTCTTCTCCCTGAAGGGCTTTTTGCTTTCTTTCCTTTTTTTTCCATTTACTCATTAATTCTGGGTGAACCAATAAAACACCATCACATATTATTCATTTTAGAATCTAAAAATCAAATTTGGAGTCAATGCTAAATGGATCAGAGGGACTCTTTCCTTCTGAGAGAGATGAGCTTTTCATTGGCGATTCCGTCAGTCCGATCTGCTTGCCAGAGGCGGGCTTCGTTCCTCCAGCTCAGCCTGACTATGGATGGATGCCGAGTGAGACTGCCCTGCTTTGCCAGGGGTGGTGTTGCCCTCCCATGTTCCTGAGGCTATGATGTCATCTGCACCAGCCAGCATGGCCAACCCTCTACCCCAGCACTTTGCCCTCAGCCTCCTGTGAGCTGTCTGGGTGAAAGGGTAAAGTGAAACGGTGTTGAACAGTGAGACAAATGTGTGCCTGCCGAGGCCCAGCCAGTGCTTTGAAACAGAGAGCTGTCAACAGGCTCTGCACAGAGCCATGTGCTTAACCGGATCCACCAGGGTTCAGATCTGCTTTGGGGAACAGAGAAATGCAAGGCTGCTGAGTACCTGCAGCCAGGAGCTGGCTCCTTTGAACAAATCAGCCTTTTAAAAAGCCAGACTTTAATTGGCTATTTCCTGGGAGAGGGCTCTCAATACACCTCCCACCTGGCAGGCTAATTGTGCTTTGCATTCTGTGGCTGGTGCTGTGAGCCCGGAAGATGTCTAGGAGGAACTTGTGCCTGCAAATGTCCCTGCTCAGGACTAAGATGATAGTGGGGATTTCTGACCCCTGGCTCTTGCAGTAATTCATAGGCTTCATCTTACAGCTGAGCTGCTTGGAGCTCAGAGATGACAAAGGGAACTTCCTAGGGTTGATCAGGAAAGATAGTGTGCTCTTGCATGGCCAAGGTGCATGATGCACAGCCGTCTTGTGTTACAGGCATGGCTTCTAGCCTCCCTGCTGATATGGTCTTCTACAGTAAAGGAGACACCACAGACAGACCAGACACTGTTGGCTTTCTCTAGACACTTATAAAACCTCAGATCTGGCTTCCCTGCTTCAGTGGACATAGATGTTCTTTTTCCATTTAAGTCTCCTGTGCCTGCCAGAGTCTACCGCTAGGGTCTGGGCTTGGAGGGCCAACGAGTGTGGATGAGCCAGTAGAATCAGGCTGTCCGGGCTTACTAGCCACTCTTGACCTTGCCACGCAGGATTCCCCCCAACCCGACAGTCAAGGCTCAGCTGCCTCAGTTTCTTAAGAGAGAACCAGACCCAAAATAGCATGGCCTGAAGAACCCAAAGGTGACACCAGTCTCAGATGTATCTGCTGGGATAGGGGTGTCTCTGCCGTGTATGTCAGAGAGGCTCTCATTGAAGATTTCCTTTCCTTTATAACTCTGCTCACTCCCTTGGCCATTTGGAAGCACCTATATTTACACTGTAAGTTCCTGAAGTGTGCTGGGCTGCTGCACACTGGGCAAGCGTCATCTGTCTACTTGTTCATGTGTTAGTCTATTATCAGCACTTACTATACTCTTACTATATATGAGTCACTATACACACTCATTGCATGGATAATTGCTTTAATTCACAGTGGTCTTATGACGTGAGCTAGTACCTCACTCAATTCTGTGTTGCTATAACAGAATACCCAGGATTGCATAGTCTTTCAAAAAGAGGGATTTGTTATCGGACAGTTCTAGGGGCTGAGAGTCTCAGGATCTAGGGTCTGGGGTCAGGAGGGCTCTTGTCGCTGCATTCCATGATAGCAGGCACATGAACAAGAAGGGCTAGGAAGAGAGACACAGAACAAGAGAGACCCAAGGTTTTTCTGCTCAGAGGATCCCACCCCTGCCAAATGAAACCAATGTCTAGTGGGAGAGCATCCATCCATCCATGATGGCAGGGCCCCACTACCCAGTATTCTATGTTCCTTTCTGTTGCTGTGATGAAACACTCGGACCAAAAGCAGCTTAGGTGAGAAAATGATTTATTGGGCTTATACTTCCAGGTCATAATCCATCACTGAGAAAAGTCAGGGCAGGAACTCAAGCAAGGGCTTGAAGCCGGAATCCTGGCGGACTGCTGCTTGCTGGCTTGCTCTCTGATTGGCTTGTTGGCTCATGCTTCACTTTCTTTTGTAGCCCAGCAGCACATAACCTGAGGATGGTGTCACTTTCAGAGAGCTGAGACCCCTTGAATCAGTTAATAATCAAGGTCGCCCCCTGCAGATGTGCCCACCTGCCAAGCTGATTTGAGCGGTCTCTCAGTTAAGTCTCTCTCCTGAGGTGACTCTAAGATGTGTCAGGTTGGCAGTTAAAGCTAGGTAGAGGATGCAGCTACCTCCTTATACCATTGTATGTGCTTCTGGGAGGCACGTTTAAATGGTGGCATCCCTGTTGTGAGGCTGTGGAGAACAGTGGTGACTCCTGAGGCCAGTACCAGCACTGGTGGCCATCTATGACTCGCGGCAGGTTCCTGGCTGTAAACCTACTGTTCCTCAGTTTCTTACCTGTGAAATGTGATGACAGTAACATCTTCCTCACTGGCCTATTGCAGTGATGCAAGTATTTGCTGTTGTCAACAGCATCAGCATTAAGCACAGAGGGAGAAGCCAGAGCACAGATGGCTTAGCGTGACTCCCCAAAGTCACCAGTGCTTGAGTGGCAGAGCTGACACGCAAAACATGTCTAACTCCCAGGCTCTATCAGCCTAAACCAGGTGGAATGGATCACTCATTCATTCTTTCTAGAGCTCTGCCATGAAGACCCTGTGTTTGTGTACATTAGCATGGGCAATGGTGGACACAGGGAGACAGCTTCCTTCTCGTGAAAGGCCATATACCTCAGTGACGTTTAACTGAGAAGAACTAGTTTCCCATTACCCTCCCAGCTAAGAGTTGCCACCACAGCCAAAGGATAGATGACAGGAATCTGCAACTCTTTCTCTCCCTCTGTTCTCTCACAGGCTGTTTCTATCCATGCATGGTTACCTGTGATAGTCACTCCCATAAGAACACCCCCTAGTCCATACTGCCATGGGCACTAAGTAATACATCCCAGGAGACATGCACCCCAGAGCCTAACACAGAGCAATAACTCAGTAAATAGCTATAGCTACTATTAAAATCATCAGTTCACCTTCCTTCCACATTTGTGCCATGTTCACTTTGCTTAGAGCCCATTCCCACATTGCTAGTAGTGGGTTCAGAAATGTCCCCTTTAATTTCTGGGACAGTCCAAGCTCTTGCCTCATCTCCCAGGGAAAAGCACCACTATGGTCAAGGGCACCCCATGTTTTGACCTTGAGTCCTGCAAGGGAACTTTCCCTATAAAGAAGAAAGAGGCAGCTACCCCTGTTTTCTGAGTAGGCTGACCTTGGGCCTTATTCATCTCAATGGACAAACATGGCCTTTTAGGAGCCCATGTGGTAAGTCACACTGAGAAGTGACTCTCTCACCATTAGAAGGTCCCCAAGTGGTTCCAGGAAAAAAGAAGTTTGGGTCAAATGGATTAGATTGTCTCCACCACACACTTTGATCTAGGAGCAGGAATTTGCCCAGGGACTTCAAGCCAAATACACAAATCTCTAGCAGCTATAGAACATTTATTATTGGCAAAATATGGCTCCCCTGATTCTCTAAACGCCCATATGTGTCAGAAGGAATGGTAGTGCCCAGAGATGTCGACATTCCTGCCTTCAGATCTGTGAATATATTTTCTTATATGACCATAGACACTTAGTTTGCTAACTAGCCCACTTGGCTTGGGAGGGTTATCCTGAGCTATATGAGTGGTCCTAGTGGGAATACAAGAGGAAAGAGGCAAGCAGAAATTGATGACTACAGTGTGATAAGGATACAGGCCACCTTTGCTGGTGGTAGAAGGAGGAAGAAGGCCACGAATGAAGGAGTGTGGGAAGTTTGTGTAATCTGCAGACTAGGAAATAGATTTGATCTCTAGAGCCTGCAGGAGAAATAAAGCCCTGATGATGCCTTGTTCTTTAATCAGTGAAATCTCCTTAGATTTTCAACCTCCAGAACTAGAAGAGAGTAAACAGGAGTCAGTTCACATCCCTACGCCTGTAGTGATTTGTTACAGCAGCAATAGGTAACTAATACAACCTACCAAGTGAGAATGATTCTTATCTTCTAAGGGCAGTATCATAGACCATGAGGCTAAGGGCCAGGTCCTCTCCCTTGCTTTTCATTACAGAGCCAAGACTTGAACCGCCATGCTGCCCGACTCCCCAACCCCGCCATTTTGTAGACTATGACCGTTTCCCTCACCTTGTTCTCTGTTCATTTGACTTTCAGGAACTCGAACAGGGATAGTAGAGGAGGGGCCGAGGAAGCCAGGACACTGCTGTTGATTGTTTCTCTGTCTCTTTGCCTGGGAGCCATGAAGCCATATGCCAGACTGAAGAAGGAGAGAGGCTGAGCTCGCAGGGGGAGTGTGGTAGATGCACTGCTCAGGTTGGGCCTGGAACACTTGCATACCTCTGCCTCAGCTGTGGCGGAAATCTGGGCTGTCTCTGTCCTTACCAGCAATCCTGAAACCCTGAAGCTCAGTTTCTGAGGTTCAAGTGAGGGCAGGGAACAGTCGTTTTTATTTGTAGCCCAAAGAGTTGAAAGGATGCATGGCTGAGCGAGTATTTTCAATGGATCTCAATACTTACTGGGTGTAATTTATTTGTGTTATCTTTTCCTGGAGCTACATAATATTGATGCAGTGTGATTGTACTCTTATATTAATGCCGAAAACGCAACCTTTCATTGGAGAAAAGACACGGTGGTTTTTTTTTCCCCGTAGAGGGAGTGGGTGGAGAATTGATTATTTACCGTGAACAGGAACGCATCTTAGAACAGCTCAGGGAAGCCAGAGAAGAAGGTGGGAGGACTGGAAAGATCCCATGGGGAGGGCTACGAGCTAGGGAACTGGTAGGCAGGAAGAGAGACGGCGTTTTGTGGTCAGTGAAGTTCTGTCCAGTACAGTATCCAGTGGTCATGTGTGGCCAGCGACGTGTGTGACGTGCCTGTCCAAGTCAAATCCTTCAGACGGAAACAGTAACATCAATGTTCTCATTACTTACCTTTGTGTTGCTACACTCCACTTCTGATCCTCCACAGATCAATACTATCCAGAAAGGGCAGGAGGGATGGTTCAGTGTGGGATGCTGCTCTAGCATGCCAAGTATGAGTACCCCGCAGAGGGACACCTTGCCCTAACCGTTGCCAGTTCCAGATGAGATCCTGCAGCCGAATCTGGGGCCACTCTTAGAGCCGGCCGTTCAATTGTTCTGCTGCCTAGGGGAACCTTCAGAGTCTTCACACCAACGGCTGGCGTGAGAGTTCCAGAGGGCTGGGACACCCATGTTTCTCCACTTGCAGCCCGGTAGAAGAGGAGGGATTTCAGGCTAGGGAACAGAACTGGTCTGCATGACTTTTAAATACAAATGGAGGCTCCTGCATGTGTGCTTCCAGCTCATCTCCCCACCTGCCCACCCTGGGAAGCAACGTCCACAGCCGTACATTTTCTCTTGTGATAAGGGAATGAGGGAAAGGCGCATTCCATACACGGATGACAAGGGAAAAGGGAGACTTGGCAGGTAACGGGCTTACGGACTGAACACTGGGACCCTGCATGCTTGTCTTCACAGGGGTCTTTATTTCTACTTCCATTCCCAGACCAGAGAATTCCATAGAGGAGTGACTCCAGCCCCTTGAAGTGGGTGGAGAGGGGAGTCAGATGCTTTGCATATACTTTCTCACTCAATTTTTAGAACCCCTTAGTGTTTATATATTATTATGGATATGAATAAAGAAGTAAAGGCGCAAAGACATTAGGGGATCACACTGTTGCTGTGCTTAAGGAGAGAGCCATAAAGACAAGTCCGTCTGACTTTGGAGCCCAAAGTTTTAATGTTTCCGTGGCTTAGCAAAAGCAAGATGTCAGAGCTGGAGAAATCAATTACCAGAAAAGGGGAGAGATGGCAAGGAAAGTGGAAAGAGGTGGGTGAGGAAGGGAAGGAAAGCAACTTCCTCACTTATTCATTATGTCTTGGCTTAGGTCCTGAAATAGGTAAGATCTACAATGCCCCGGGGAATCTCTCAGAGAAACAGATAGTTAGGGGTCCTGTCTGCAAAATGCACAAACCTTGGGTAGATTCAGCCTGGAAACCCACGGACTTTTCCATAGAGGATGATGACAACGTCACATGCATAGAGGGCATTAAACTTGGGCTTGAGGGAGCATCTGACATTCAACAAAGGCCCAGGGGCTGGGAGTATATTGGCTTACTGCAGTTGCAAAATTAAGGTTATAGGACATAGTGTAGCATAGGGGAGGTCTGTGACCACCACGGTCAGCCATGTGACAGGGCATGGAACTTGAGGGTCTGTGCTCCCTTAATGATCCTGCTTATACCCAACTATCTTTTCATATGTGCACCAGACACTCTTAGTATCTCAGAGCCTTGGCCAGGTTGGCAACTGTGCCGTGAGTCTGAGGGAAGGCTTCCGGGGACCAGTCTTTCCTATTCAGCCTTGCCTTGGATGTACAGACAGGTCTCCAAGCATATTTCATCACCCTGAAACCAAAACCAGCACTGCAAGGCTGAGAAATGCAGGGCTCTGTTGGCTGTCGGCCTCTCTCCATGGAGGGCATGGAGATTTATTGAGTGTTGAATGTCAGTATCGATGTAATAAAGATGGCACACCGTAAGTAATAAGCGCTTTCCAGGTGAGGAACCATTTTCAATGCCTTGTCAGCCTGTCTAGTACTATGAATTATTAAAAAACTAAAAAGAAGATGAAGAAAAGCCTTTGGGAGTTATTTGACTCTTAGTTCTACTCCCTGGCTCTGTCCCTTCTTGACAGAAGCAGAGGTGTCCTGTGCCACACAAGGTCATTGGAGTTTAATGTCCCTTGTCTCACAAAAACCAAAGAGCAGCATTCCCAGTGTTGTCTTGATGGAGGGTAGATTTCTGACCTTCACATGGGTATGTGATAGGCAGAGAAATTTCTGGAAAATGTGTGTGTGTGTGTGTGTGTGTGTGTGTGTGTGTGTTACTAGAAATTGAACCCATGGCTTTGCACATGCTATTTCTTCAGCTTTGGAAATGGATACCAGAGGAAAAGAAGATAACAAAGGCTGGAGATACAGGGCAGTCCCAGCTGATGCCATCTTGCTAGACCCACCCCCACTGTCCTTTATTTCCAGGAGCAAGAACCTGAGTCTCAAAAGGCCAGTTTCTCTCCTCACCTGCAGTCCAGGTTCCAGGTGGAGCCTTGGCCCTGGGTGGGGTGTGTGCTGTCCTGCCACCCAGTCCTCATCAAACTCGCATTCCAAAGATGTCTCTCATCTACTGCTGGCCATTGACATAATACTCCAGCTTCTCATCTGAGCCTGTCATAAAGATGGTCAGCTTTTCACCGATGAGGAGCTGAGCAATGCTCAGTGTCTTGCCTAAGATCTCATAGAGCCCTTGCTCTAATCTCAGAGCCAGGATTCCATCTGGGCATGGCAGCCGCTAAAGGGCAGGGTCAGTCGGCCTAACCCTGGTCACAGCCAGCTGTTGCACTGAGCTTCTGCCCTGGGTCACAGTGTATTGTCATTTGGGCTCTGCTCCCAAGAGCCCCTGCACCAGTGTTATTTCTTCTCTTTCCTTCTGGGCATGATCTCAGCATAGTTCTGCACTTCGCCAGCATGGTGAGACCCACATTGTACTTGAGCCCTGACTTCCTAACGCCTCCTGTTCTTGTAACTTTTGCACCCCATGCAGGATCTAACTAGAGTTCTTCTGCTCGTTGGACGGAAGCCCAGAGTCCCTTGGGTGTTTCCCTCACACTTCACCTGGCTATTTTTGAAAAGTAGCAGACTGTTCAGAACCAGCCTTGGGTTTCCAGGTCAGCAGAGGACTTATTGCACACCCAGAGCTCTGCCCTGGAGACAGGCAGACCCACACGGGCATCCCGAGTCTGATACACAGCAACTCTAGCCTTCGACATTATATAATGAGTGTTAACAACTGTTCTGAGCTTCTGGCTCCTTATCTGTAGAGATAACTCACCACAGTCATGTCAATTGGTTCTGGAAAGTATCTGCTGTGGACTGCGTGGTGGTGGCTCCTGTGCACAGTAAGTACCATGATGGTGGCTCCTGTGCACAGTAGGTGCCGTTTCCTGGCAGGTGGAGGTTCTGTGCCAGACCCAACCTGCCCAATCATGGCCACTTTGCTCCAACCATGGCAACTCGTGTCTATCTGCCCTCAGGAAGCTCACTGCTTCTCTTCTAGAGCCTCATTAATCAGCCTTCCAAAGGCACATAGGAAGGAGTCTAAATACCATTCACCCACAGATACTGGGCTCATTATTTATTTTTTAAAAAGAAAGGCTCCATCACCTTCCTTCCTGTAGCTCCTGGGGTTCATGGAAGGCCAGCTCTCATGCCTTGTGTCTTCCAGGGACATGCCTCTATGGAAGAAGCAAAGTGTACATTTCACAATGGTCTCAAGTTGACAAGTTGACGTATTGACCTGTCTCCAGCTCCTTCAGGCCTTAGCTCCCAGAGCTTTTTTATAGGCCAGAGCAGGCCAGTGCTGGGGTGGGAATGCTTCTCAGATCCTCTGGCAGCTGCTTCCTCTGGAATTATGGCCTGTTTTACCACCAGAGGATCATCCAGCCGGCATTCTTCCCTACAGCAAAGTGTTCTACATCAACACTAGCAGATGGTTACATAAAGGTGGCCGGCCACTCTGTTCCCAATGTGATGGGGAGATGGAAAAGTTAGATAACAGAGCTTTGGTTAGATGAGTACTATTCTGACACTGGCTGGACCACAAGAAGGCAATGGATAGCCCAGAGGGGTGGGAAGGGACTCCCTGGAGAGAGTGGAGCTGGGAGAAAGGCAGCCCAAGGCAAGGAAGCAGAGGTAGGGAGAGTGCAGGCCTAGAAGGGCCACTCCCTCAGGGACACAACAGTGAGTGTCAGGAGTGTACCCTGTGGGAAGTGGCGAAGATTTTTACAATGGTAGCCATAGAGTCACGTGGATGACAGAAGAGATCTATGAGGAACTGGAATGAGTCTGCTGCAAGGCTGAGCACCTCCTGCTCACCGCACCCAACCTTCTAGACACTTGCTAATTGCAGCATGCCTCTGGGTGTAACAACACACGCCTATAATTCCAGCATGTATGGGGCAAAGGTAGGGGAGTCTAGAGTTCAAGGACAGCTTCAGCTACATAGCTATTCAAGACAAGCCTGGCCTCTATGAAGTTTTTTTTTTTCTCAAAGGAACAAACAACCAACACAACATGATACAAGAGTCTGTGGGCATGGTGGCACATGCCTTTAATCCCCACACTCAACAGGCAGAGGCAGGTGGATCTCTGTGAGTTCAAGGCCAGCCTGGTCTACAAGGTCAGTCAGTCTAGGACAGCCAGGGCTGTTACACAGAGAAACCCTATCTCAAAAAAAAAAAAAAAAAAAAAAAAAAGACTCTGTGTTTCTTTCTGTCATGCTACTAGAGAGAGCCCAGGCTGCTGGCCTGTGGACCACACTTCAGATTTAGAGATCAGCAGCAGGTAAGGAGGCTTTAAGCCCTGAATGTCTGCCTTGGGCTTTATGTTTGATTTTGCATTAGCTAATCTCTGATATCACTGGGGAATGGTGGTTTTGGTCATTGTGTAGGACAGTCATTCTAGTGTACTTGGGGCACCCTTTAACCACATTGCCATTCAGTAGCCATGCTGCCAAACTCCTACTAGGACAGAGCAAGGGCCTCCACAAGACAGGCAGCTTGTATATTCTCTGGGGATCCCAGCTTCTGACACTATCTCCGTGGCTTCAGTGAGGCAAGGATGCTGCCCCCTCGCGTGCCCCTTAACTACAGAACAACCCAACTGGACCCTCTGCCTCTTTGTATCTCCTTCCATACCTACTGGCATCGGGAGTCTGTGAGCCAATATGGAGCCCTCTGATAGCCTGGCTCTGTGAGTATAAAAAGCATAGGCCCAGGTAGAACCACGTGCCTAGCACAGAGGTGCCAATAGCATGGGGCCTGCACAGCTGGCACAGGGTGTCTGGGCACACAGGTAGCGAGTGGCTCAAAACCCAGTGTATGTCCTAGTACCCTGTATCAAATTACATTCTTTGTAGTAAAGGCCTTGGTAGGAATTCAACTTTGCCCCGTGTTAGGCACTTGTCATAGACCTGGGCCACGGTCAGCAGTGTCCTTCCTAGGAGGCCACCACATAATAGAGGCAATAGACAGGAACATGGACTGCTATAATCACTTTGACTGAAGACAGCACAGTGAGCAGGCTGGGAACCCAGATGTGGTGGCTAACTCTGTGAGCAGAGTAGATGCCAAAGAGATATGTGTAAGGTATATTGAGAGGAAACCCTCCACACAACAGTGCTGCTGTGGCCTGACATCGCCTTGTGCCTAGGGCAAAAAACGATGATGAGAGTGGGCGGGGTGGGGGGGGTTGACAGCATCTCCTATCTGCTCCTTCATCACACCCTGATTCAACTTGGAGGCACCAACATCTCATGTCTTTGTTTAGATATCTCTTCTCGCTGGTACCCCCTCTTCTAAGGAAAGCCAGAGTACTGGGGAATCAACACCCATTCCCCATAGCACCCCATGACTGAAAATGGCCAGGAGAGGGTGCATATAAACACCCTAGCTCCCTTACCCTTCAGAGAAGAGAGATCAGAGGTGTGTGCCCAACATCGAGTTTTCCCTGGCAGGATTCAGGTGGTTGTTCATGTTGTTGACTGAGCAGCCTATGCCTCCCAATATGCCTTCCCTTCCCTGTCTCACTCCTCCCTCTTACCTGGTTGTCTTCGCTTGCTTCATGCCTTCAGATGCTGGTCCCAGAGTCAGCCTCAGTGCACACCGTGCAGAAGGAACCCTTGACTTGTGCTAAGAGATTCCATTTCAAGCTAGAGGTCATTGCCCTAGTTTGCTCTTTATTGGTGTAATAAGGGTCCTAACCAAAAGCAACATGGGGAGGAAAAGAGTTTATTTCAACTCACATTTTATAGTCCATTACTGAGGGGAACTGGGGCAGCAACTCAAGGCAGGAACCCGGAGGCAGGAACTGAGCAGAGGCCATGGCAGAACATGGCTTTCTGGCTTATTTCCCGTAGTTTTCTTAGCCTGCCTTTTTATACAACATGGGGTCACCTGCCCAAGGGTAATGACACCCACAGTGGACTGGGATTTCCCACATCAATCATTAATCAAGAAAATGTCCCCACAGACATGCCCATGGGCTATTCTCATAAGAGCATTTCCTCAGTGGAGGCTCCCCATCTCAGATGAGCCTGGCTTGTGTCAAGGTGACAAAATATAAACAGGACAGTCATTGACTAAAGGGAGAAGCTGAAGGCCAGGTGAGGATAAGATTTGGAGTAGGGTTCCTTCCTGCCTCTGAGCACTCAAGAGCTAAATCTCCTTGCCATCTCTCTTCTCCAGCCTGCTGGAAAGATGTTGAGGGAGGCTCCTCTTTCCTCTTTTTTTTTTTTTTCTCCCTCAGGTAGAGCACCATGCAATTGGGATGTTCACAGTGCATTCTAAGGCCACACTACCCTAAGCACAGCTGATCTTGCCTGATCTTAGAAGCTCAGTCGCATCAGATGCACTTAGTCCTTGGTCTATCTTCAGTGCGATTCAAGGCAAGGAGCCTCGACAGAAACATAGACTTATGATTCTGGCTCCCATTTGGTGAGGCGTCCAGAAGGTCAACTTGGACAAAAAAAAAGTATTGGTCCACTGGCTCTAGGTTTCAGAGTGCCATGGCTTCCGGGACAGGATCCCTAGAGTGTAGATAAATCATTGTCCTGGCTTTGCATGGGGCCGAGGCCAGCTTAGGAAACTGTGAGTTACTGAGTTTATTATGTCATCCCTCAGATTATCAAATTGACTCACTTTTATGATTAGTTTGAATTTCATCATAGTAATCCTTAACATAGTTCAAGTGGAACCTATGATGACATAAAATGCTTTTCTGTTAGATCAGAGTCTTCGTCCTCGTCCTAGCCCCCGTCACCTCATATTTATGGCACAGTTCTAAGAACACACTAACGTCTCCGTTTCCTGGCCCACCAGCATTAGGCATGGCCTCCTGGCTTCCTGCTGTGGTAGATGAAGGTTGAGCTTCTCTGTGGTCAACCTCCCCTGACCTTGTTCTTCCTCCGCTTTAGTCTTCACACTCCAGATTAAACTAGTATGAAGTATTTGCGTTACCAGGTATGCAAATTGTGTTGTTTGCGCTTGCGTGGAGGCAATTCCCATGATAGCAAGTTTCTTCCTGGCTAGAGCGATGTCCAGTCTGGAAAACAGAAATCACTTTTTGAAGCAGGTGAGAGTGACTTTAAGTTGGTTGAACAGTAATGGAGGAGCTGAAAAGCCATACCAGGGAAGTTGAGGCAACTAGAAGTTAGGGAGGAAGTATCTACTATACCTAAGGCTGGACAGCCAATGGGAAGCCGCTCTCCCAGATCCCATAAGGCCATTCAGGAGGCCTTTCTAGGATTCCAGGTTAGAAGGAGACGTTATCTCTATGGGAGATACCATAAGAGACCATGAGTAGGGGAGACATCTTGGCTATCCCCCCCTCCTGTTCACCTTCTCCTAAAGGGGCCTCTTGGTGGTTGAATTTAGCTGGAAGCCACCCTCTGAGTACTCGGGTTGCAGGAGCCATCACTCAGCACCCTGTGACATAGGTCAGAGCAGAGCAGGAGAGATAGATATGAGGGCCAACAGGCAACCCTCTAGCCACACTCACATTTGCTCTTTCTATATAAAAAAGATTAAGTAAGCACTTAGCCTTCGTGGTTTCCCTATGTGCCCTGTCAAATCTGCTTTATAACTTTGATATTACTTTCCAAATGTTCGGATGTATCACATAATCCGTCTGCTTCCATGTGCTTCCCAGAGCACCTGCTCTTCCTGCACTGCAGGGCTGGTTCTTCTCAGAATGCCCTGGTTCTGCCACTCAAGACTTAGGATGCCTTCATCTTGGGAAGCCCCTTATCCTGGCCCCTGGGCTCAATCTCTAGCTTTAATCCCCTGTTTTCTTTTTCTTTTTGGTTTACTTCCTTCTTTTGTAAGAACATATCTTCCTGGAGCTTCCCAGGAAAGAGGCCATGGGAAATACATATTTTTGCCTTCATCTGTCTGAAAAAATATCTTTATTCTCCATTTACAATTGATTGACAGGTGAACTGCCTGTAGAACTCTGGGATGAAAATGAATTTTCCTTGGAATTTGGAAGGTGCTGATTCACTGCCTTCAAGCTCCCAGCACTGCTTTTATGGTGTGTTTTTTTCTCTCTCTTCTTTAAATGTGACCTATTTTTCCTTCCTTTTTAAAGAGCATTTAGGATCTTCTTTATATCCTCAAATTATCTTGGCAAATTTAGATAAATAGTCCCAAATATACATTTGTTTTGCCCAGAGCACAAAGATGCTCCTTTTACCACGGGGAAGAAGATATCAAGACCCAATGGGATGGAAACATTTGCTCTCAGGCAGTACACAAGGCTCTAAGGGATTTGTTCTTAACTGTAGGATTTTCTAGCAAAATTAGTTGGAGGATGGAGTGAAGTTGTTTGCTCTGCTGCTATCACAGGTACTTCCTGAGGCATCTTTATTTGGGATGCCATTGTCCTGTTACATGGCATGTAGAAGGGAGTCTCCTCTGCCATGGAATGGAAATTCAGAGAAGACAGTAGCTTTCTTTTCCATTCATGGCAAGAATAATCCACAGGATGGATGCAAGCTAAGACATAGCCTCCATTTGTCATGGGAAGATGGCTCAGTGGGTAATGTGCTTGCCACGCAAATGTGACGATCCGAGGTTTATTCCCAGATCCTATGTAAAAATCTGGGCAAGACAGTATGTGCTCATGATCCCAGCACTGGGGGACCAGAGATGGGAGGACCAGAGATGAGAGGACCAGAGATGAGAGGACCAGAGATGGGAGGACCAGAGATGGGAGGCTCCGAGGGTTTAGTGGGTAGCCAGCCTACCCTATTTGATGAGTTCCAGGGCACTGGGAGATCCTATCTCAGAAAGCAAGCAAGGTGGATTGCCTCTGAGGTATGACACCTGGGCCAATGTCTGACATCTATACACACACATGCTCACATGCTCACACATACCCTCATGTATACCCATGGATGCATACCCAGTGGATGCAACTTTTCTTATAGAGGCAGAGTCTTCACTTTAACTGGATGTTCCCAGCCCTGCCGTGGCTTCTGCCTCCACAGTGGCGCCTCACAGAGACTCATGAAGGCATCGCTTGTCCTAGTAGGCTGGCATCTTGAGCAGGTTAACTGGCAAAACATTCCCTCAGGAGGCTTGGCTGGTTTTGCCATGGGAGTGGAGCTCAGTGGATCAAACCTCTTGGGTGTACTTCAGGTACATATTCACATGTCCCCCAACCTTAGAGCACACAGATTTTTTTCTAGAAGGTTCTATTGTCACTTCTTTCACTGGTCCCAGGGTAAGAGACAGATCTTCCTTAGGAGAGGGAAAGGATCCAAACTCAGAATATTCTTCCCAAATCCAGTCCTTAAATTGGACTGACTCAGAGTTTATTCCCTAGGTCAGGTGAAATGCCCTCAGATTCCCATCTCCTTTGAAGTTTCATGTCCTTGTCTGAGGACTCACATGGGCTTCTTCTACCCATTGCATGTAAAGGCCTTAGAGAAGATGCCAAGCTTAGTGTTCTTCCTGGCTCAGTATCTTCAGGCGGCTGCCTCCTCCACATCTGTCACCTCCTCCCCAAGCTGCTATGCAATAGTTATTTCTAGTCTAAGCGCCTCTGAGCCACAGCCCCTGCCAAGAGATAGTGGGAACTGAACCCTAGTCCTTTACAAAGGAGTTTCCTGAGAAAGGGATGTTCCAATTAGTGGACTGATGGTTCAGCCTTGCCTCTGAGCTGTCAATAGCAGAGCCAGCGTGCCAGGAGATGCTTTATGAGCCAATAAAGGAGGCACCTCCAGATTGGAGGGAACACATTTATTTGCTTATTTATTGCCTTTAATTTTATAGGCTCTGAAAGAGATTTCTCCCTTCTGAATGTGCCCAATTAGCCCTGCGTACCCAAGGGAGTTCATGCTTCCTGATTCTTAATATTCCATAGAACGAAGAAGCTTAGTCTCTCTCCCTCTCTCTCTCTCTCTCTTTCTCCCCCCCTGCCCCCCCACCCCGCCTCTCTCTCCTGTCTGTGTCACTGTGTCTTTGTATGTGGGTTAAACCATTCTGAGCTCTAATAAGTCAGAATTCCAGGGGCCAGGAGCATAAGGAGTCACTTGGCTGTGCTTTTGTTAACACTGGATACTCTGCCCCCATCACGGCGGCTCACAGAGCAGGGAGAGGCTCACAGAGCTGGGAACGAGTGGGTGCTGAGCTAGGGGTTTCCGCTGGTTTGCAGCAGGACTTGGGTGAATTGGTTTCTCCATTCCATGATCCCAGCTGGCAACATCCTGAGCTGATGTGCTGAGAGCTCGCTGACTCCCAGGGACAGGAAGAGAAGGCTAATGGGAGAAGGCCGTGCTTATGATCACCGTGTCCGGACTCCTGTCTGCAATCATGAGTCTTCTTGTCACGTGACACGAAGGGAAGGTTTGAGCTGAGAGAGTGATGCAATCCCTGAAAGCTATAGCTCCTCAGATCTACTCTTGACCATATGCAAAGAGTGTCGCTTGGACTAAGTGATATGGAATTCCATGAAAATCCTAATCTAAATTCCATTGTAGACCGTTGGGTACTATGCTAGATGGCCTCTGTAGAAAAGCTACTGGGCCTGGGGAAATTCAGTGGTATTTTCCTTGTTTTGTGTAGTGACAAGGTTCTTGCATATGTTCAAAGAGCATCCCTACCTCAATTTCAGTTTTCTCCCTCCCTCTGTCACGCTTTCCCTCCCTCCCTTCCTTCCTTCCTTCCTTCCTTCCTTCCTTCCTTCCTTCCTTCCTTCCTTCCTCTCCTCATCCCTCTCTTTTAACACAAGGTCTTAAGTATCTCAGGCTAGGTACATAATCGAGAGTGACCTTGAACTTTTCATCTTTCTCCACCCTCAAGTCCTGGGATAACGGGGCTGGTACCACCACACTAAGAATCCAATCCAGGGTTTTATGCAAATCAGCGAAGCACCTTATCAATTGAGCTACATCCCCAGCACCTAGTATCTGCTTTTGAGACAGAATCCCACAAGGCAGATTAAGCTCAGTTACTGATCTCTTGATGAATTGTTCCTCTTTCTGCTTCTGGCACACCCAGTGATGTTCCCATTGTTCTGATGCTTAACCTGTTCCAAGGTGCACAGCTTCAGGAAATGCGCATGGCTTCCGTGGTGCTGGCTTACAATACCAGGAAGTGAGTCCTAGCAACAGGATCTAGCAGCCTCAGGTCGCATTTCAAAGATTTCTGCTTTAAGCACGATTTTAGATTCTACGACTCATTATGACTAAAAGGAACAAAACTCAACTTGGGGGTCTCAGGAGCCACAAGTCTCCACTCTGGGTTAAGTGAGGAGCTGTGCTTGCAGTGCCTGGCCCTGCTGTGTTAATGGGATTAATGATTGCTTCTCCACTGAGCACCCACCTGTGATGTTCCTTTAAAAAAATGAAATAAATGGCTCACACGGAGATTGAGCAGGATCTCACCAGGGGAAGTGCATGTTAACAGGTTCTAGAAATATGATAATTATCAGCTATTTAAGATGCACTGACTACAGTATGATAACAAGATGTATTATGCAGGTAGAAAGCCCGAGAGAAGTGACACCAAGTAGAATTAGGGGAAAAAGGAGTAAAACAGAGATCTTGTATGCTTATGCTTTTTGTTGAAATAAAACAGAAATGGGAGACATTTGAATGTACACGTGGGAAAGGGGATAACCTCTCTTCTCTGCCTGTTTGCAGCACCGGTGCCTCTCTTTTCTGGGAGCTGCTGCTTGGATGTTAGGCAGGAAGTCTGGGTATGGTTGGGGGGGGGGTGTCAGCAGCATGAGTACATTTGGCTTATGTCTAGAACCTGGTGCTGCGGGAAGGGCAGTTCTAGAAAAGGCTTCTCTCTGATCCACTATCATGAGGCAAAGAGAGAGAGAACTGGAATGGCATGGGCTTTTGAAACCGCAAAACCCACCCCCAATTACACACCTCTTCCAACAAGGCCACACCCCCTAATCCTTCCCAAACAGTTCCATCAACTGGGAACCAAACATTCAAATATGTTAGCCTTTGGGGGGCATTTATTTATTTATTTATTTATTTGAATCTGGGTTTCTCTGGCTTTGGCTGTCCTGGACTCACTTGGTGGACCAGGCTGGCCTCGAACTCACAGAGTTCTGCCTGCATCTGCCTCCCTTGAGTGGTGGGATTACAGGCATGCGCCACAGCACCCACCCATCTTCAGAGGCCATTCTTATTCAGACTCCCACATCTATCATCTATCTGTCTATCGTTTATCTATTTCTTATTTATGTTTAATCTATCTTATTATCTATTGGTCTATCAGTTTCTTATTGATCCCTAGTCTGTCTGTCAGTCATCTACCTATTGTATATCTATCTGTCCATTCATCCACACACCCACGTTCATGCCATATTAGTTGGATTTATTTGTTGTCTCCAAAGCTTTACTTCTGCCCATGGGGCCCTCTGCAGTTTAAAAACCTTGATGATGTAGCAAAGAATAAATCCTTGGGCTTTGTCTTTGTTGATCCTCAATGTTTGTTAAGTGAGTGAATTCACCTTTGCTTAACTTTTTAAAGTCTTGTGTTTCTATTCCCAAAGTATATTGTAAATCCAGCCATCTTTTTTCATTTCTGGTTTTCATAGCTTCATCCACACCACTTTTTCCCACTGAAAGCTCAGTCTCTCCTAGGAGGTTTCCATCTGTCCATTTTATACCAAAATGACCTTTCAGGATCTCTACCAGTTCCTAATGCTCTGTTGCTTAAAACCCTTCCAGATTCCCCTGTTACCATTATGCCAAGGTCCCCACTCGTCACAAACGCTCACAAGGCTCCAGCCATCTCTCTTTAGCCTCCTGCTCTGACTCACTCTCACCACTCCCCACCAGTCCCACCGGGACCACCTTTCTTTCTTTCACCACTGAACTCACTGGCAACAAAGATTCTCATCCCTTCCATTTCCTTAGCCTGTGGTTGGTCCCCTCTCATCTGTTAGATGCCAGCCCAAGTGTGACCTGAGTTAGCCACCATATCTAAGGCAGTACCTTCCTTCCCTCTTAAAGTCCCTCTCCACTGAGTCACAGGCTGTAATGCCCAAAGTTTCTGCTTTATTTGGCAAATGTCTGGTTTTGCCAATAGAGGGTGTATGTCACAAGGCAACGACATCACCTACTGCCTCCAGTGCATGCTGGGAACCCAGCCAAGAGGCTTTGCATGTGATAGATGGTCAATTAGTAGAACACTGAACTTGCTTCCCTCTCTCTCTCCCTCCCTCTCTCCCTCCTTCTCTCTCTCTCTCTCTCTCTCTCTCTCTGTCTCTCTTTCTCTCTTTCTCTCTCTCCCCCCCCTGTAGACACATTGTCACTTTGCAGAAAGATAGCCCTATCACCATTGTCCTTGTGACTTCCTTTGCAGGGAACATACTCATGATACCGTGAATGAGGTGTATGTGCCTCACCCAGCACTACCATGTTCACAGCCCATCTTCAGGCCTGCAGTGGGCCCTCTGGATCCTCGGGCTTTCTAAGTGCTGAATAGATAGCAGTCATCAGGTCTCCCATCTCTGGTGAAGTAACTCAGACGTATTTATGCTGAAATGCAGACTCTGCGTTGAAAGGCAACTTTCTTTTTGAGCATTTGGATAAGACTATGTTTGCATTTATTAAAAAAAAATAATGTTATGTGCCAGAGTGCGGTCTGGGCCCAGAGCACTTTTATTTGATTGCTCAGTAAATACATTCTCATCTACCCGAAGCTCTCTTGCCTCTGAGTATTGTATACTGAGGTATTCAAATACATGACAGTGGCCCTACTGAGTTCTGTTTAATTTTATTCAATCTAATAATGTTCTGTTGTGTCTTGTGGCTTTGGGGGCCTCTGGACCCTGTGGATGGGTGGAATGAGATGGGTGGGTGGGGTGGCAGGTTTGTGGTAGGGGCAGAGGACAGAATAGACTGGCGTAGCATGGGTGGGTTCCTCTGCTCCTAGCTCCCTCCATGCTACATCCGTGTGTGTCTGTTATGTTAGCGTGCATGCACACGTGCATGATAGTACACATACCCGTGTATAGCCGTCCTTGACACTTCTCCACTTTTATCCTTTGAGACAGGGTCTTTCGCCACTGAAATCAGAGCTCATTCTTTGGGCCAGGTTGTCACCATCCTCCCAGTGCTGAAAGTACTGTGTACCACTGCATCTGGCCTTCTGCATGGCCTCTGGGTCTGAAATCAAGTCATTTTGCATTCATGGCAAATGTTTTACCAACTTAGCTGCCTCCCCCAGCACTTGTTAGACAATTCATTGTATGGCACAACCCTCCCTACTCGTGTTGTTTTATCCGGAAGCAGGGGTGGTGATCCTTACCTTGTGGGTTACTCTGAAGATGAAATGATGTAATCAGTATATTCCTCACCCTGACAGATTACCAATTTATACATTTCAAGTTCATACAGTCTGGACCTTTCCTCCACTCTGTGTAACCAGGGCCTCAGCAAGCATTTGCCCTGCCACATGCTAGCATCTTTCTCCTTATAGCATTAAGCTCTATCACCCACTGTGCCATCCAGGATTAACTTCAGCCAGTCCAGTGCCTTCACTGCCACATAGCTCTCTGACTATCCCCCTCCTAAGCTGATTTCCTAGGTGACATAAAAGGACAGCTCTGAGGAATACCACAGGTCAGAGAAAGAGAGTGTGATTGAAGAATGAAGAATGACCACCCTGGATATTCTCCCCCCCCCCCCGTGACTGCCTTCCCCCTTTGGCCCCAGGCCTGCCCTGGGAGTCTGACAGCCAGGCATTGGCCCTGGACCCTGGCCACGCCTCCCTCTGCCCCAGTTGGGCACCACAGCACAGTGGGAAGCGTGGCCAGCCTCCAGATGGTTGTGCCCTGGCCTCTTGTCAGAATGGGATGCCATCAGCTGCTCTTTGTGTGCTATAGATCACCCATCCCTCCCTGACTGTGCACTCCTGAGTGGTTTATTTATCTTACAAGCAAACCCAGAATAAAGTACAAATTGCTTCCTGTGAGAGGCTTTCTATTGAGAAATGGCTCAGCCACATCCCCTTCACTCTAAGGGCCATCCCTTGCTAGGCCTCCCATGACCCTGGAGGACTGTGACACTGATGGAGAGGGTCGGGCTACAAAGCTGCTTTGTCCACAGATATCTAGTTAGAGCCAGAGCAGGACAAGAGCAAAAGGGACCAATAGTTGGGAGGCACCCTGAGTGACAGACTCCAGAGATGGGATCCTGTTTGCCTTATTTTCCTGCTGAGTATGCCTGCATGAAATACTTAACTTTCTACGTCTCAGTTTCATTGCTTAGAATGTGCTCAACTTAAATGTTTGCCCCCAAAATGTTAGCGCGGAAAACTTGGGGCCCAACGCAGCAGAATTGAGAAGGTGGCTGTAGGGGATGCAAGGGTCATGAAGGCTCTGCACTCATGAGGGGGTAGGTGAACCTGCTCATTGACTGATGATGGGCTACGAAGGGGATGGGTCAGTTATCCTAAGAGTGAGTCTGTTATAAAAGCTATTTAAGTTATCTTCCATGACTCTCTATCCCATGTGATGCCTTAGGATTTTGTAGGAAGTCCCTCTGGAAGATGGAGCCCTTCAGGGAACCCCGCTCTAGCCCATTCTTAGATGTCGATATTGGATCCTGAGAAAGACCTCCTCCTGGTAACAAAATTGAGGGCAGCAGGTGGGACATCATTTTCCTGTCCCTGCACAAATGAGCTTTGAATGAACTTGCACACCGTTTTGTCTGTAGAGCAGGATTCCGAGGTGCTCTAGGAAGGGACCTTACTATGAGAAGATCTGCCTTCAGGATAGTCGCTCTGTAATGCACTCAGGCTGGGCAGGCCTCGCTTGCACCAAGTCAAGATGCCCACAGATGTGCTGGTCAGAGTGTGGTACTTAATACACCCAACCCAGAGGCTTTGTGTTACTCTCACAGAGGAAAAACCAGAGGTTTTGAAGAGTGTACAAACATGACCAATTCTGCAGCTGGTAGAGGACAGAACAGAGACTCAAGAATGAATCTGGCTGCTCAGCCTGGGGTCTGCCATGTGCCATATAGGATCACGGGTCTTAGCCTTTACTGCGGTAGTGGGGATAGGAGGCCTACCACAGCTCAGGCAGAGCTAAGCACCGCATACGAAATGACTGGCTTTGCCCAACTGCTGGGGGCAGACACTGCGTTTACCCCTTCTCCTGCTTGTGTAACCCATGGGTCAGGAGCTTGCTCAGCCTCACAACTTGTGAGTGACAAGCTGGCAGTTCAACCCTGGTCTGCTAAACCTGGAGCCTTCTACCTTCCTTGGATCCTCAGACAAAGTGGACTGCGGTAACTAGCTGATGTGTGGTTGGACCATGGCTCTGAGAGGCTGGTAAGGCCCAGGCATCTGAGGTATCCACATCTCTGGATATGTGAGGGAAGATATTGTTCATCAAGGGTGTCCTGTCTTCAAGGGCTGTCTCTGTGCTCTGTAGGAAAAGCCTGGGCCTCTGAGAAGGAGCTGCCTCGTACATGTATGTGGTGAAGCTTGTGTGCTCCCGGAAGCATCAGAGTCACTTATAACGAGCACCAGGCTGTCAGGGCTGTGCCCTGGCCTTTCATCTTCTCCTTCTGAAGCCCCATTCGGAGTCGGTGGCAGCGCAGCGCAGGGCCTTCATTATCCCTGTACTGTCGGAGACCTTCACAAAGGCAGTAAAGCAGCGTCCTCGCTCCTTTTGTGTTTATAGCAACTCAGACAGCTTTTCACGGCTACGCGGTCCCCAAAATAACAGGCCCAGACTTAGCTCCTCCACATCGTGTGGGGCCGAAAGAAGCTGTATTCTGCTGACCATGCGCGTAGTGAGGCAGCAAAAATTGCCTTTCTAGCAGCACACGGGTCACCCCCCCCCCATCTATCTTGTGCTGGAAGGTGAGGGTTCTGGAGTCTGGGAGATGGTTGACTTGGCTCTGTCTCCCCTGCACGATCTGTGTCACCTTCCTCCGTTCCCACACCTGCAGAATATGCCACATTCTATGGGAACAGGATGCTCACTGATACAGGCATTCTTGCTTAGAGGGGTGAGTGGGCATTTCTGGAATCTTAATTTCAAAAGCCCTTCCCCCATCCTAGAAACTCAAGAGAGTGTTGCTCTGGGAAGAGTCCCCAAGGGCCACAACCCCTCCACTGGTCAGACTTTTCCTCCACCGGAAGCTTTCCTGCAGCCTTGCAGCAGAGCTAGACCAAGGCTTCCTCAGCCACCCCTCAGAGTGTGTTCTGTAGACAGAAAAACACCTGAGAGAAAAGACCAGCTTCTCCAGAGCTGGCTGTTTGTAAGACTGGAGGGTGGGAAGGAGGAGGGCAGGCGCCGAGCATCAGGGGGCCTGGGAACCAGGGTGACACAGCCTTCTCTTTTGTACACAAAAATGAGGAGGCAGGTGGAGGGGCAGACCTAGACATTCCAGGAGGAAGATGAAGTGTCACAAGGCTCAGGCAAAGAAAACAGGCCTTGCAGTCACAAGTTACTACAGTTCCAAAGGCTTCCAAAGGTACCATGGTTTTCTAGTATAGTGTTTGTGATACCTAAGGAGGCTGTGGTATCAGTTTAGGTGTGCGGTGCTGAGGTTGCTTGGCTGTTGGCACTTGAGGTTTTGACAGTGGTCCCGGAGTCTTGCAGATCAGGCAAGGGCCACTCCTATCTCATGCTGCGCTGAGAACCACCCTGTGGGGATGGGGGGCGGGGCGGGCATCTGGGATGGTCCACGTTTTTAACACAGCGGTGAAGTGGATTCTCAGACACAGGCTGAGGGGGCGGGAACCACTGCCTTCAGCCTGTATGTTAGAGTCACGTGGGGCAGAAAAACTGTCCAGTTGTACCTTCAGAGGTGGATTTGGTAGGCCTGAGTCGAGGTGGGTCTGGGCATTGATATAGTTGCTTTGTCCCCCACTCGACACTCAGCTCCAGCTGGGTCCAGCTCTAGTTTAGGAACAGTATTTGTCTGTGTCCTGCTTGTCCAGGTGTAGGAGTGTGTGTGTGTGTGTGTGTGTGTGTGTGTGTGTGTGTGTGTGTGTG
>OU015752.1:124792930-124822052 GCA_907169655.1 Acomys percivali | reverse complement strand
ACACACACACACACACACACACACACACACACACACACACACACACACACGGAACCCACTCAGGTTCTCACAGGTATTTTATGACAGAGGTGGTGCCTATCCTGGGTCTCAGGACTTCAGGACTTCAGGACTTCAGGCCATGACATCATCATCTAGCCATCCCTAGATGGCTACTGCCAGAAGCAACCACAGGACAAGATTGTAAAGATTGTGCTGCCCGTGTGGGAAATGTTCACAGTGTGAGCATGGTTGGAAGGATGGCTCTTTAAGCAAAGCACTCTGGGAACATACTCCTGCCTCCCTAATGTTAAGCTCATTGTGGGTCAAGAGAGTGACTAGTGGTCCTTGAAGAGGCAGCAATCCCAAGCTAACATGGAATAGCTTATAACAGGGAGGCGACAGTGTTGCTCTCCTCTGCTGTTAGACCTTATCTGCGGAAGTGGAGCGTAGGGGACATAGAGGAAGTGGGATATTTAGGGGTCATCCTGGGTTAAGTAACAGGCAATATATCTGAGAATGTTTTTGGCTTAGTAGTTAGACTTGTTTCTTTGGGCTCCAAATCTGAGTCTCTTGGCTGAAAGTTGGGTGACCTCCAGTAAGCTACCTAGGTGACACCTCTTCTACCCCAAAGATCTAGGAGTCTCTCTTCTCCTATCCCTGAAGATGTGGGGGACCCACTTTTCCCTGCTTTAGCAGATCTAGAGAACATCAATTCTCCTGCCCCTAGAAGATCTAGGGGAGCATTTTTCCTTGCCTGGGTAGATATGAGGACCTGCACTTCCTACATCAACAGATCTAGGGGTTCCACTTTTCCCTGCCCTGGCATATCTGTTCTACCTCACATTCCTTAGTCCTACTTGTCACAGACATGGCCTGCCTACCCACAGACCTACCAATCAGAGCCACCTACAGTACTTTTCCTCCAGAGCCTGCTGACTTCCACTGACTAAGGAGCAGCTGTGGTTTTAACACCCATAATCTCCAGATCCCACAGTCTCCAGATAGCTCAGATGTCTGAGGAGCAAATGAGCTCCCTACTTCCCGAGTATTGCTTACACTGTAACTGATGCTCTTCCTGTTTATCTCTGGTTATCTGCATGGCAGATCTTTTCTCTACACTGATAAAATCACCCGAAAGGATGTTCATTAAACTCCTGTCTCTTGGAGGAAGCTGCATGTTATTGATCATGTGTGCTTAGGGGCTCAGCAATTCCTAGGCTACATTCTGTTTCTAGACTAGGTCTAGACCATCCCTCTTACTGTGTAGATTGATGGAACTCCAAGGTCTTGGATGTCATTGGCTTTTTCACATCTGGACCAACCTCTGAAACCCTGACCATGATAAACACCCCACCCTGGCTCCAGTATCCTTTTGTTGCATGATGGGATTTTGTTGCTCTCAGCCAGAAGAACTATGCAAGCTGACTCCATTCTTGTCCTGTCTTGATGGCGTTCCCACCATGCAGTGCTCATGGCCAGATATGTTCTGCTCATGAGCTTGGGTGTTCCTTCAGGAGTCTGTCACCCACCCGGCCCTGTGCTTTCTGAGGCTTGCCCTGCTGAACGTTGATCCAGGTGCTGTGGGTTCCTGGTGTGAAGACAAGTCCTAACATCCTGAGGCTAACATCTGACAGTGTGTCACAATCACATATAGATATGCGTTGCAGTAGAATACATTGGCAAGAAAACAAGCAAACAACAACAACAAAGTGAAAACAAAAGTCAGGGCATCATGGGACCTAAATGATTCCAACTAGAAAATGGAGTGAGGATTTCTCTCTGTGCGTGTATGTGTGTATGTGTGTATGTCGGGGGCGGGGGTGGTCTTTGCAGGTGGTGAAGACCCATGCATTTGTGCTCAGCAGCCAACAGCAGGCTGCGGAGGGGGGAGATGTGGCTTGGGGTACCCAGAATAGCTCCAGGATACAACCTCTTTGTTCCATTTTTGCCTCATCTCTCCCAGTGGCTCGTGCCCATGTCAACAGTTGCTCATTGTCAGGATTCTGCTTCCTGTCCTGGACTTCTGTTACTGTCCCCTTAGAGTATTCACACTCAAGGTCCCCATGAGAAAGCCCATAGTAGGCTTTCTGGTCCTTCAACATCATCAAACCTGAATACTTAGCATTCCCGTTGCATTAAGAGTTCCTTCAAATTGAAGTTTTCCCTTCTGGGTGGAGGAGAGAGGCTCTCATGACTCACTAGAGGCCTAGGAACCTTAGGAAGCTTCAGGAGTCACAAGCCCTCCCCAAAGTTAGACGATCCATGGACAGTTGACAGGGAGGAACTTTCTTCGGTAGAGCTGCCTGAAAGTTGTCCTCACCCATGCTGGAATGGTCTTTTGGTCCTTCAGTTACTGTTGAGTCACCCATATTCTTGCAAGTAGCCCCAACAAACTGTCTGGTGCACCAAGGTAGACTGGAGTGGAGTTGTTTCTGTGGTCTGTTGTTGGAGCCCTACCTATGTGACTAGACATCTGTTCACATCCTCCCAGGAAAAGTCATAAAATAGGGCCCTAGCAAGGCTGCCTGATAGGTCAAAACTAGGCCTTTTGAGGCTTAGGAATCAGCCACTGTCCACCCCCTCAGTTATAGGCCAAAGGACAAGGGGGAAGGCAGGACAGAAGATGCTGTAACCCTTACACAGATGTCTCTGGGGCTGCCTATCTCAAAGGTAGTGATGGAACTGGGAGATAATTTCAAGCCTCCCCTGGCCCACATAAAATCACTTCTCCAGTTCGCACGTAGAATTGGCAGCCTAGGAATGAGGCTCCCCAGCAGGCTTCCATAATGCCAGTTACACAGCACCACTGTCTCCCTGGACAGGCCTCTAGCAGCATAAGAAGGAGGGTGGGCATCATCCCGCAGCAGGAGTTAGCAGTCAGACGGGCCCAGGCTTAATTAAGCCCTGAAGGATAACTTCCCACCTCAACTGCACTTCCTTCATCTGTGCAGTGGGGACAAAGAACACCGAATTGTTGTTGGGGGTGATAAAGGGTAGAAAAGAACAAAAGCATGCCATAAGGCATGATGGGAATGTTCCTTACCACTCTTACTTCCAGGGATTCTGGGTAGAGTCTGGGGAGACAGGACAGAAATTGCTAGAGTCCTTTAGCACTGAAGGTTGTGGGGATGTATATACCAGCCAGAGGGAGGCACAGTCTCGACTTCTTTCATGCCAGTGAGAATCCTCACAGTATCTCATCCTTGGACCTCCATGAGTCCAATATCCTGGGAGTCAACCGGTGTGAGTCTAATCTACATAATCTGGAGATGTCAGAAGCTAGAAGTATGCCAAAGTGAGGTCACAGGGACACTGTGCATGTTATGTGGGTACATGGAGGACATTGGCTTGTGTAAGTGGTCTGGTACCCCGGAAGATCAGCGGTAGCCATGGAGAGCCAACAGGGGTTGCTGGTCTTGAGGGCTGCGAGGTCTCCCTGAGCTTGTGCTCTTGGTGGCTAACATTCACCCCAACATCATGTTCTGATTACTGCTGAGAGGGAAGGATATCTGTGAGAAGATCGGGAAGAGTGGCCAGGACAACCTCCTTCAGGGAATGCTTGTCCCAGAGTGTCATCTTGTCAGGTGGGACCATTTACTGCACTCCCAGAACTCTGGCACAGAAAAGCCCTGTCCCCAACGTGCACTGGCAGTCTCCTTTGACTTCACTCTGGAAGCGGTGTGTTCCATCCTCCTACCCGGCAGGTCAAAGTGCCCCATGAATCATCTTATGGACAACGATTGTGCCCATTTGCTGAGGTCAAAGAGAGGGCGGAGGCTGCCAATCCAGCATGGGGTTGCCCAGCTGCAGGACACAAGGGACTGGTTTCCTCATTTGATGGCCAAGGACTAGACAGTCTTACTAAGGGGTCTACAGCTTCTGTTCCTCTCATAGGTAATGATACCCGAACTCTTGATAGAAATTCATCTTGGGGGGGGGTGGTTAACTCAAAACAATTTGGGGATAAATGTTCAGAGACCCTCCCTAAGCTGTCTTGTCTCTTGTTCCTGTATCTCTTTTTGTGTAGAGATCAGTGGAGTGGAGTTTGTCGGGACAGTCCCAATACTCCTCCTTAGCTACACCTTGCTTTTACCTCTAATGGGAAACAGCTTGACATTGAGCAAGAGTGAAAATTAAAAAAAAGACAACTTTTATGGCTCAATTTTACAGGGCAAAGTGCCTCTTCTCAAGACAAGTCAGGCCTGGGTGTTACACAGTTAAATGGCCTTAAATAAGGACAGGTTGGTGACATTCATGTAGTGTCTTGGCATTGCAATCCTCATGCCCTTTACCACAGAAGTGAGTGCTGGGGATGGGGAGAGCAGAGACAGCCATCAGGGCAGGTGGAGACGGTGGCTCTGAGCTGTAGTCTGCGTGTAGTATGCTTTCAAAGCTCCATGTACTGAAGGGTTGATGAACAGCCCATGGTGCTATTGGCAAATCATAACCGCCTCCACCCCGGTAGGACCTCACCAAAGGAACTTAGGTTATTGGTTCACCTTTGAAGGAGACGTTGGGATGGTCCCTTGTTGATCTTTGCTTCCTGTCCACCATGAGGAAAACAGGTTTCCTCTGGTGGTTTTACCATACAGCTTTCCACCACACAGCTTTCCTCCATGGCACACTGATGTGACAGCAACAGGGCCAAATGACCAGAGGCTGAACTCTCAGGAACCATGCTGCAAAATATACCTCTTCCCCCTTTCACCTTGACTTCTCTCAGGTGTTTGGGGCAGCAGTAGCAAGCTGACTAACACTCTGGGAAAACATCCCAACTGGGAAGATGTGGACCAGAAGATCTGGTGACCTCATCCTAGAGAACCCAGGTGCTAGGTGTGCTTGTTACTTTCAAATGCCTGGGACCAAACTACGGAACCAAAACTACCCAGGAGGAGGGTTTGTTTTGACTTACTGTTTCAGAGGTTTCTGCCCATTGTCATAGCAACTAGAGCACACAGAGGAAGCAACATCATCTCTTGATGGATAGGAAGCAGAGCATGAGGAAGGCATCGAGGATCAAACATAACCTTGAAAGTCATATCCCAGTGTTCTGCCAGCCAGGGACCAAGCTTTTAGCACATGAACATGTGGGGGGCATTGTGGTCAAACCGGATCATCTCAGCAGTGTGCATGTGAGAGCAAAGTCTGCACGGAGACTGCCGGGCTGACAGGAGAAGCCAGCTGCAGTCTAGGGCAGGGACCCAGAACTTGCATCCATCACCATCTTCCTCCGTGGCAGTTCTTGGAAGAGTGTTTCTGTTGCAGGGCCCTAGCAGTAGCCACCTGTTCCTAGTCTGGCATCCTGAAATGTCACTGAGGGCTGTGACCAGCAACTGTGTGTACATTTTGACTGATGTGTTCTTTCTTTCTTCTCTCTTTTTGTTTCCTTCCCTACGATTGCAAGCTCTGCTTCAGTGTGGAGTAAAAAGATTGGAACCACGGCTGTGTGTACGAGAGGTGGGGAGTCGGGGTTGCCAGGGACTGTGCTGGCCAGTGGTAGGAGGTTGTGAGCAAAGCCATTGTCAGCCCTCAAGAAACTCATGGTTCAGGGACGGGGTGGCCAGCCATCCTAGCTTGTGTGAAACACTCATTGTTCTAAAGTTGAGAAAATTCCAGGCAAACCACCTGGCCTAGTTGCTATAGTGGCAATGGATGCCCCCTTGTAATGACTGGTGCTGCTTGGGAGAGAGGCAGGGTATACAGGTAATTTCTTCAGTCAAGCATCTCTGTTTACTGCATGTATGTTAAAAGAGCCTGGAGTTTCCTCAGGTAAAGACTTCGGGCCATCTTGTCATAAAAACAGAAAGAGAGAGAGAGAGAGAGAGAGAGAGAGAGAGAGAGAGAGAGAGAGAGAGAAGTGGCTTGTCCAAGACCATGCAACATGAAAGAAAAAACACTGAGAGGGTACCCAGGTGCCTCCATCCCTGCTGCACCAGATGTGACCGCCTTGACTGGTGGTAGGTGTGGAAAAGCTGAAGTGGGGAGGAATAAGGCGCCACATGTTGTGAGAGGCCCACATGATCAGGTCCCCAGAAAAAGGTGGAAAGAAAGTTTCACAGAGGTTAGGAAGTTTGATGTCCAGGGAACACTTAATGGAGGTTGTGAGGAACTGGGGCCGTAAATTCAGTGAAGGAAAACACAGGTGAACAAGAACCTGCTGGTGGAGGGAGAGTCTAGCATCCAATAGGCTGTATGGAAAATAAATGTGCCTGTTTTGCTCTATTTGATGCCCAAACACTGACTGACCACCTACTATGTGCCAGGTCCTTGCTGAAGATGTCAGGGTAGCAAAGTTGGAAGTCCTTGCTCTCATGGTGCTATGTTCATTGGTGCTCAGGGAGCGATTATAAACGAGTGTGGTTATGACATGATATATTAGGGGCTTTGTTATGGACATGAGTTTCTGTAGAAAAACCTCAGGTTTGAAAGTCTTTCTTATGCAAATGGTGGTGATCACATTTTGATTATGGCTGAAGAATGACTGCCGGTAGACTAATATGGCCATCGCGGGGGAAACGGGTCTTCTTGAAAGCGAGGGTCTAGGTAGCCATGTTCAAAAACAAGGAAAGAGACTGGGGCAAGGTTAAAATGACAGTTGGGTACAGGAGGTTAGGGCCACAGCCTCATTGCTCATGAGGTTTACCAGGGAGGACAGTGAACTTGGACCCTACAGCAGCCTCCTTGGGAGCTGTCCACTGTACTTGAAAAGATTAAAAACTAATGTGCAGTTTGACTATATATGGTTTTAATTTTTGTTTAAGTTCTCTCTCCTCTGTCTCTCGCTCTATGTCTCTGTCTCTGTCTCTGTCTCTCTCTCTCTCTCTCTCTCTCTCTCTCTCTCTGTTTCTCTCCCCCCCCGCCCCCCCCTCTCTCTCTGTGCACACATGCACACATGTCACATCTGTTCAAGTGCTAGAAGAGGCCATAGATGATGTGGATTCTTCTTGATGTGGACTCTAAGAGTCAAACTCAGGTCCTTTGGAAGAGCAGCAAGTGTTCTTAACCACTGAGCCATCTTCACAGACCTGTATGGCATAGTTTTTTTTTTTTTTAAACATGAACCTAGCAAGCAGTACATACGTTAGGATTCTCCCGTTTCCCTGCCCAGGAAGCCCCGGCTGCCTAGCCTTGGTTACCCATCATAAAGAGCTTCTAGCCACCATAACCACTTGGCTGCCTCCCACAACCCTTCACTTTGTTGTTATTAAATTTACATTCATCATAAGGAAAGACAAGACTACCTTGGGAAGGGCTCTCATGATCTGGGGAAGGTCTACCCTTCACTGTGGGTTAGGCAGGGCTGTTTGTCTCCTTTCCTGTCCCCGGGCCCCCGTGAGATCTTGGCATGACCCACTCTCACACACTGTTTAAGAGTCTGGTCAAATCTCCCCTTTGTAGAGCCTTCTTGACTACTGCCTGGGACAGCTGTCCAGACATCATGATGCCCACGTCCCCTGTGCTACTTTTCATCTGAACGCCTATATCAGCTTGTTTCCATGTTCATTTATTTTTCTTGTCAAAGCACAAGCCCCTCGAGGACAAGTGTCCCGTTGTGTCCCAGTGCCTATCATCATCCCTACCAGGTATATGAAACTTAATACATAGTTATTCCATTAAGTACAAGAATGAAAGCATGCCACGCCAGCCTGTTCACTTGATGGTTGTATTAAAATTGCAAGTGAGAAGTAGACTTAGGAAAAGGCTCAACTCCTTTCCCTCCCCCACCTCCCTTTGGTGAGAGGGAAGGAGAGCTGGAAATAGAATGGGAGAAGTTTCTGTAAATTTCTGGTAACCATAGAGACGGTGATTTTCGTTTATTAATCTCCTGCTCTTAAGCAGGCTGGGGCCCCATGGTGATTTCTCCAAATTGCTCAGTCTGGTTATCCTGCAGCCTTCCTCATTAAGAAGAGCAGGCCCGTTCCTATCCTGCAGCACTTTAATTACTGCGAGCAGAAGCGCTGAGCTCTTACGCCATCACCTCACCGCGTGTTCTAACTTGGCTGTACCCCCACTTTGGAACAGTGTAACACGGCCACCAGCCCTAAACCCCTGGAGCCTTTGGTGCCAGGTGGTAGGTGTGGGCAGCCTCCTCCCCAAGCCTGGGGCCTCTCTCCTTTCATTCAGCTGTCTTGAAGGTGATGCTCAGGACCTTCGGGAACAGTTTTTTATTTAAGTCAGGGCAGGCCACCAACAAGGGTGGCCTGTGCTTTTGGTGGAAAGAATTACCCCTGGGATGCATGTTTTTCTTGTTGTCTGGCCTCGTGTGGGCTATGATTTCATGGTTCTTTGCTCCTCTTCACATGCAGAAAGACATGTAGCCTCCACCAGTGTGCTTCTGGTCAAGTAAGGGCTCCCTCCCCGCCTCCCCCCCCCCACCACCTGATGGCTTCAGGAGGCTTGGGAGTTATGGCCATACGGGGCAGCTCCTTCCAGGGCTGTTTCTTCCTCAGGGAAGAGTTTGGTGCAAATGTGAGAAGAGCAGAGTTAGACTTCTACTACAGCATGGGTTTCCACCGTAGCCACTAGCAGGGGCCTCTCAGCTGTGAGTGACATTAGGCTTGGCCCTTCTGTCTCTCTTCAGAATTGAGACTCTGACTGTAACTTCCCTTTGGCTCCATGGATGAATGGCATGTGGGGAATGGGAGTGAGGAAATATGGGCTTAGCTGGGACTTGTCCCTGGGTAGAGTCACAGCTCCCTCCTAAAACTGGTCACCTAAGGGCTGATCTCCCTGCCTTCAGAAAGACTAAGACTTCCCTTTGGCTGTGTTTTTCATCCTGATGGTTTAGAGATGCTGAGCCATCCTTTCAGCAAATGGTCCGAGAGACCCTGCTGTTGACCATGCGCTATACTAGGCCAAAGCGTCTTACCCCACGGCTCATGTACCCATAATAAAACATGGAGTTAGTGAAAGATCTGAAAACAATGAAGGAGTTCTCAATACAGAGACCAAAGCTTAGCTCAAAAGTCAAACTCAAGATGAATCCAAGAAGTTTCTGCCAGCACTCACCTGTGTTATGTCACACACATCACTGTAGCCTTGGTTCTGAGCACTCAACATAGGCGTGTGGCACCGTGTGTACCTGAAGCCACATGACACCAGTGTATACTCCGTGAAACAGAGGCTCAGGTTCAAGACTGCTGTGTGATATACATTGCAGTATTTTTACTATCTATGCAAAGTTTTTAGTTCCCATAGGAATACGATAGCTTAATTACAGACAGCAGAACTGCCCATACATCCTAACCACCACTACTCACTAGCAAGTTTAGCATGACTTTGGATTGTGCTGTGCTGAAAAGACAAGCATATGGAGATTGCTCATATATCAATTTCCCCCATCTTCAATAAATGGTAAATTTACATGTATACCAAAGAAATTGTTTTAAGGTAACTTATGATTTATCATTAAAGTTTTATTTAAACATCTATTTTAGGTACCTATGTACTCAGTGTCACTTAAGAATTTCCCCAGGTAAGAAGAGGTTATGGCTATAAGAAGTCTTCAGAAGCCTTGTCCAGGTGCCCAGGTCCTGCCGTACAGCTGGCATGGCCTCCAACCCATTCTTGTGCACGTGTGGGCCAAGCTTTCGGTAGCCATAGACTTCCACTGCTCAGGTAAGGCCCATCTTCAGCATGCCAGAGATGAGGCCTTAGGGAGGATTTGGGCCCCTGATGCCACCAAAAAAGCTGAAGGACATTTGGGGACAACGGCATACGTGGTGTGTGTGACTCCAGTGGCCACCAGCAGGTCCAAACACTTAGCCATTCTTCTTTTCAGGTGCCGCAACCTCTCGTTCCCTGACAGCCTACCAGAGATGAGCATCATCTTCATCTTCGTCAATGAGGCACTTTCAGTGCTGCTGAGGTCTATCCACTCAGCCATGGCGCGCACACCACCACACCTGCTCAAGGAGATCATCCTGGTGGATGACAACAGCAGTGACGGTGAGTGTCCCTGCCCCTGGAGCTAGCATCTAGACTACGGAGGCCGATAGGAGTGGTCAGCTTTCGGTTTTCACTTCTCAAGGTTCTCAGTGGCTGTTCATCTAGCGGGTGTCATCCCAGAGACAAATTCATGATGGTCACTGCTTGGAAAGTTCATGTGCACCCCAGAGGGGCCGCGTCTTCAGTGGCTCTCTCTCCTCGTATTTCCAATGCAATATGAGGAGACAAGACTGCCCCGCCTCACACACAGGGACTGTTTTCAATGAAGCATGGTCTCATGGGTGGTGGACCTCACCTCTACTTGGATGATGGTTTGTAGGTGGTTTATGCCAGCAAGAGTGAGGATGATGCTGATGGTGGGGATGTTGAGAGATGTGAACTGAGTGAAAGCGATACAGTTATAGGATGTTTTTGTGAATCATTGGCTCCCCTCTGATGTCCATCTCTGTCCCCAGAAAGGCTCAAGCTTGCCTGTAAGTGCCTTATTGAACTCTTTAGTGTGTCTCTTTCTCCAGTTGTCACCAGCTACCTCTATCCATTGGCACACGTTCCACATCCTATGATTCCCACTCTCCTAAGATCCCAGACTTAAAGATCAGGTGTGCACAGCTTGGACACTAGTGCTCTCAGCAGGACCGCATCTGTGAATGAATGTGTTTATGATAATGTATGACTTTAAAAGTAACCAACCATTGCCTTTAATCCCAGCACTCAGGGAAGTAGAGGCAGGTGAATCACTGTGAGTTCAAGGCCAGCCTGGTCTACAAAGTGAGTCCAGGACAACCGAGGCTACACAGAGAAACCCTGTCTTGAAAGAAAATTTGTTTAAAAAGACCATTGTGTGAGTAGATCACGAGTCCTTGAGCTTGCGTTGTCTTTCAAGCCTTCTCAGTGTAGGTGGTAAATTTCTCCATCAATCAGTTGCTGTAATGAGGTGGGCAATTTCTGATTTGTTATCAATTAAAGCTGAAACATATCAGATAATTGAAATGCCTCTCATCTCAGTAAGCTAGTTTCCCTTTTCATTTTCTCATCATGAGGTAAGAACCACAGGAGCAGAGCTGTGAGGGGATGCCGGAGCTTTCCAAAGGTGGTTTGCTTGCTTCGTCATTCTGTGGTCACAAGGGAATCAGGTTTCAGCAATGTGAGAAGCTTGGCAGTGCCATTCTGAAGGAGGTGGTCGTGAGGTGGCTAGAAAAGGCCCAGCCTCTATCTCTGTTGGTACCCACCATCACCTCGATGAAGAGGTAAAAGGATTTTCCAGAAAGCCATGTGCCCTACCTCCTCTCATATCACATGAGAAGGTGAGGGGTGGCCAGACCTCACTTCCAGAGGTGAGCACATTTCTAAATAGAAGACACCCCAAATCCCACTCTGACACATTTATCACAGACTAAAGGAAGAGATACTGCCTGTCTTTAATCTGTGGAGAAAGCCAAGGGATGCCCGGCTGGTATTCTAAGAAATTCAGTGTCAGAGGTGAAGGGTCTGTAATGTGAATTTTTAACATGTAGACTTTATTCTGTCAACGCTGGCAACCATCAGATGGTTTGGTAAGAGGAGGGAGGGGTTGACGGCTGAGTGGAGGAGTGGCTTTCTGTGCCTTTTGATTGTCAATGGGAAAAGGACCTCTGGAAGGAGGGACATGGGTGAGGGACTCGTGCAGAAGGGTGGACCAGACTTCTAAGACCAGGAGGACTGAGGACAAGATATAAGCCGGAGAGGTATTACAGAGGAACAATGTGTGGGACCCGCCACAGATAGATGGGTCAAAAGAGGACAGGGCACTGCTGACTTGAACTTTCAAGCCAAGGTGATATAAGGGATGATGGGCATTGTCTTGGGACATGGAGGTGGCAGAGCAGTGACCTGGTGCAGCGCATGGAAACTCATACCTGGGAGCTTTCAAACCCCTAGGGAGTCTGACAGCAGTGGCTCAGTGAAGTGACTGGGCTGCAGGGGTGGCTACACTCAGATGCATGGGTGACGAAGCTGCATCTAGCTCCCTGCACATACTCAAATGAGCGCCTGCATCCTGGGGAGACCCAAACGGGCTGTGTGGACTGGAGCAGCATCCTGTATCCCAGCTGAGGTCTGGACTGTTGTGTGTACAAAGTTATCCATGGGCTGTGGGATGTAGCTCACCAGTGGTGCACCTGCTTAGCATGCACAAGGCTTCAAGGTTTATCCTCGGTGCCACAAAAGTAATTTTTTAAAAAAAAGTTAGCGTTAAGGAAACTGGGATGAGGGTTCATGAGACCCTCTTCTACACTCTGTGATTTTAATTACTTCAAAATATGATAGTAAGCTAGATGTGGTGTTGTATGTCGGCACTCCAGAGACAGAATTAGGTAGGTGGATCTCTGTGAATTCAAGACTAGCCTAATCTACATAGCAAGTTCCATGCCAGCCAGAGATACAATGCCTCATAATAATAATAATAATAATAATAATTATTATTATTATTATTATTATTTATTTTTTATTTTTTAAACCACCCAAAGCTTTCCCATGAGATTCTACCTCATTAAAACTGAAGCAGGGCCTGGAAATTGCTGTTTTAGAGCCTCCCTCACAATCACAGCTCTGATTGACAGCACAGATGAGTGGACCAGATATGCCTTCACTCTCCAGGCAGTAAGTGTGGAGGGAAGGACTCTCGGGATGAAGTGAGAAGTTGTGGGTTCTGGCATAGTCCCTGCAGTGGAGGGGAGGTGGGGAAAGTCCTTCAACTCAATCCCAGCAACGTTCTCTGTGAAGTAGAGGCAACAGTCGCCCCACACACCTAAACAACCTTCTAACTGTGAACCACAGAGAATGCTACCAGACCTGAATCGGAGTCTCATATGTTGAATAAAGAAGCCCCAACTGGAAAGATGGGGTGTCCAAAGAGAAGAGTGGGATAAGAGCCCAGAAGCTTGAGATGGCATTGAAGGTGAGAAAGAGAAGGTGGGAAGTGACATGCCATGGCAGGACAGGGACCACAGGGGGCTCAGGTGCTAGTGATCTCCCCACACAGGCAGGTGGGTGGTAATGAGTCTGAGAAGAAGCCCCTGGGTCTGGAAGATCTGGGCTCTGGAAGCCTTGAAATAGCCATGGTCGTACGAGGCCGGGGCTGGGGCTGAGAAGCTAGATGGGGAGGCAGAGAGGAGGGATTTGACGACTAGGGAGGATCACCAGCTAAGACAAGGAGCTGGAGCAGTGTTTCCCAAAATCCGAAACATATAGCACTACCATCATCTACAGCAAAAAGAAAGTTTCCATCTGACCCGGGATAACACGCCTACTTGTGCCCCTGCGCACACCACCCCTGATTGAAACAGAACCTCTAAGAAGTAATGCCCACTCTTACAATGCACAAAGCACCCTGCTATTTCCCATTGTGTTCTGTGCTGTGGTGGTCAATTCTATTGTATTTTGTTCTATTCTTTCTCCTTTAGAGGCAGGCTGCTCTCAAGACCCTGAGTGCGTATATAGAAAGCACTTTGGTGAACCTTGGGAGCTGGGGGGTCCAGGCCATTTCTGGAATAATTAAATGGGTCTGAAGAGGGGGCACTGGAGACCCCAGAGTCAGAGGCACTAAGCAGGGACCCTGTAGAAGCAGGAGAAGATGGATCTGGGGTGCAGATACCAAAGAGAGAAAAGGGCTCATCTGTTCCCTAGTCCAGAGGTGTAGAGGATGAATAGAAACAGCTGGAGGCAGCAGAAGGCATCACAGCCTTGGGCTCAGTCCTAGCACCCTGTGGCCAGCAAGAGGTCCAAGACTAGAGTGCCCCTGCGTGGAATGAGGCAGGAAGGTGGCCAGCAGAGAGATGGTCCTGACCCGCTGAAGGTGGCCAAAGGGATGGGAGAGAGAGACAATCTAAGGAAGCACCCCTGGCCTGAGGACACATCCTAGTGGCTTCAGCCTATCCCACTGGCTGTGTCTCTACCCTGAGCAGGCTCTGTCTGTGGAGCTGCTCTGTCGCGCACTCTGTCACTCAGCTAGGGACTGTCACAAGTTCATCAGGCCGACTCGGCTCAGATCTGCAAACATTGCAGGAGTCCGACCTATCTGTTCAAGTTACCACCTTAAGTACGAAGCATGGAAAACAGAGACAGGTCCCCTTTTGGTCACATCTTAGCTTTGGCATTTTTTAGGTGCCCTGTGGCGACCCTCAGCCACTCCTTCCCTGAGAACAGCAAGGGGTAAAGGGAGCAAAGATTCTGTGTAAGTGACAGAGTGCTAAAGGGACATAGGGGTAGGTTAAAGATGCAGTAACAGCAGGACACAGCTGATGGAGGTGACAGGCACTCAGCCACTGTGTGAAGGCAGCTCACCATGATGGGAAAGCCCAGGGCTGGGGACACTCAGCCAGCTTTGCAGTTCCAGCTCTCTCCAGCGTCTTCCCGCCGGTGTGTTCTTAACCTGTGTGAACCCTATTCTCCTTATCTGTAAAATTGAGATGTTTAATTCCTACCTCTGGGATTGTTCAGAGTCTTGGAAGAGATAAGGAATGATGGAAGAATTGGGGCTTTTAAAATTCTAAATTAAGCAGCGCAGGGCATGGGAATGGTTTCCTTACAGAGCCCCCTTCCCAGCCTTACTGGGGGCTCCTCTCCCCACCTTCTCTGCTGTAGCATGGCCTTGCTCAAACAAAGAAAAGCGAGGCCAACCATGCTTCCATGCAAGCCTCTCCACTCTGCGCTCCCTCTGAGGCCAGGGCCTGAGGCTCTGCCCGCGGTCCTGCGGACGGGCCTCAGTTCACCTCAGCCTGGTCAGCTGCTTCCTCCACCAGCCCCGCTTTTCAGGAGACTGCTTCTGCTTAGGATGTTGGCCCTCCCCTCGTAGCAGTCTCAAACGCCAGTGTTCACGTGTGATGAACAGCGTGGGGATTTATGCCAGGCACACCCTGCCTCAGGACACGGGTGTGTGCTTGCCTTCCACCTGCCACATACTTTGCCCTCTTTATGGTCTCTTTAGGGTTTAGCTCAAGCACACCTTCTTACTTGGGCTGTCAGTGACCTGCACCTTTTAAATGGCGGCCCTTGTCCCTGTCACTCTTTGTCCTCCCTGGCTTCTCTCCTTCTGTAGCACCTATTGCCTTCTGGTGGATTGAACTTAGCTGTTTCCTCTCACTAATTTATCTTACAGTACAGCACACCCCAAAACACACACACACACACACACACATACACACACACACACACCCTACACTACACATACCCTACACCACACCACACCCCACACACACATGCACACGTAAACACACCACATCACACACATCACACACAAACTCTCTCTCTCTCTCTCTCTCTCTCTCTCTCTCTCTCTCTCTCTCTCTCTCTCTCACACACACACACACACACACCCCTGCCATACGTGAAAGCTCCAGGAAGAAGCACCTCCTCTGCTCCAGCTGTATCCACTTTATGTGGACTGGTGCTTAATACTTGCAAGGATGAACAAATCTGGGGTCTGAATATCTGAGCAAGGCCTAGAGGCTGCATGGTGGCACTCCAGGGCACAGCCCTCTGTCTCCACGTTTAACCATTGTTGCTATTCATGCCGCAGCAGAGAAGGTTGCAGTGCCAAGCTAAGATTCCCTCCGAGCAGGCACAGGGATGGGGCAGAGGCACTTGCTGCAACCCAGGCAGGAATACAGGTGGTAGACAGAGCGCAGAACAGGAAGGGGCCTTTTCTTGATATGACTCCAGCTTATGCTGAGCTCAGTGCCCATCCCCATGGCCAGAGGACCACGAACCCTCCTTGCTTTGGTCAGTGTAACCCATCCCCTGCAAGTAATCCTCATAATTAGTCGCACCCTGCAGGCTCAGCTCTGCAACTCCAAAGCTACATTTGCAGGCCCCTGGTGCTTCTTAATTATCTCCAGAAGGTGACAGGAGCTAGTTGCGAGCCTCCTGGCCTTTGCAGTGAATTGCAGTGGGGCCTGTGTTCTTCAGCCAGGCCTGGGATGTCACCTTGGCCTTCCAGAGGAAGGGGACCCCCAGAGTTGTCATCCAATAGAATTATCGCTGCCTTTGATTCTCTTGTTGGTTCTTTCAGCAAATTTTAAATCACACGACTCTGTAAGCTTATTCATGCCCCCACAGTGCCCCAGTCACGGGTTCAGTCTGGGTGAAAAGTGACTTTTTCAGGTCCTCTCACCAGCCTTCCTGTCCCACACCTTGGCTACCCCCACTTCTAACAAACAAAGAAACAAGCAATAGGCTTCTTACTGTGTACCCTGTTCATCTCGTTTATGAATTCAGGCCCTCTTTTGATGAACATGAAGATCACACGCCCTTCTTTCCTGCCTCCTGAAATTTCAAAGTTATTCCTTATTTGTTACTAAGCACATCAAAGGAGTGGCAGTGCCAACGCCTCTACTAAGACTCCCACTCCCTGGAGCCTTCGATCTGCTCTTGATTTGGCAGACATGTGCACAGCCTCCACCCATTCCCAACACTTGCTCTCTACTTCCCGCTCGCAGACCAGAGGGTGGCGGCTTCCGCATGGCCTGGCCTCAAGGGTGTTGGTGGGCTGCATGGTCTCCCAGGCTGTGCTCTCTTTTATGGATCTAGTCTTTATAATGACCATTCTCACAGGAAGTCTTTCATATTGCCTGTGGAGGTGACACAGAACTAGGTAGGATTCAAGTGACACTCCGGATAGAGTTTTTCCTTTGTGTCATAGTGGCAGGCAGACAACCAAGAGCCTGCAGACTCAAGCTCAGCCCATCACCCTTGGCTGACTGCCTTAGTGAATCTGTCTGTGTTGCTGTAACAGGATATACCTTACAAACCAGGTTAGGGAAGAGATAGACCTCAGGTTGAGGTCCCATCATGTGGGGATGCGTGGCAGCAGCAGCATGCAGCAGCTGGTCACATGGCATCTGTGGTCCAGAAGCAGAGAGAGAGATGGATGCTAGTTCTCAACTTACGTCTTCCTTTTTATTCAACCAAGGACCCAGCCCAGGGGATTGTACCACCCACATTCCAGTCTGCCCTCCTCAGTCAAAACTTTCCAAAATTACCCTCACAGACACACCCAGAGGTGTTTCCATGGTGATTTTAAATCCATCCACGAGACGACAGTGAAGAGGAACCATCACAATGTCTCTTGGGAGGAAGCTCAGACTATACAAGGCAGAAGAAGCCTGCCGGTGCCCTGTGTACATGGCAGAACCAGCCTGCAACCCTGGTCTTCTCACTCCACATGTGGGTATGAGAGACCCCTACCACTTACGTATCTCCAAGACTTAATAATCAAAAGTAGGAGGATTTGCTTCTAGAAAGCCGCCCTTCGTTTTGCACCCCACACAGGAGGCTGGATGAGGGAGCGCCTCAGGCCTCCCATGGCCCTCCCGACCACGCTGTGTTTTAGCTGGCAAGAATGGAAGAATTGTATTTGGGCAGGTTAAGAGCGACCCAGCACTGGTCACCTCAGGATCTGTGTGTGTAACTTCTCGGAATCACTTGGCCAGATTTGTAGATGAAAGAGGAGCTACAAAGGCCCCAGGATAGACATAGGCAATAAAGCCAAGTTCCAGGGGTTAACAAGAAACAAGAGTAGGCAGGGCCCGTGGCCAAAGGGAGCCCAGTCCTTGCTGTCTCTTTCTGTCATGATACCTGGGGAATTTGGTAACACGTTATCTGCTTATCCCTGGACTTCCAGAGGAGGAAAGGCCACAGCCAAGGTGATAGCCACACACCTGAAGAAGGCAGGCCTGGGCTCTGAGGCTCTAACATGGACCAGGACCTCAGTCTCCTCCCAGGTGCAGGACGCCTGGAATTCAGGATCGGCTTCACTGAGGCAACAGGCAGGCATGGCTAGGAATCGTCCTCGGACCGGTGTCTGGGTGTTTATAGTCTAGTTCCTACCCAGCTGTGCCCAGGACGGCTTGCCTAGCCTGGTTCTCAGCCAGACTGACCTTCATTAGCCCCCAGAATGACCAGGCCCCAGGCACCTCTTCCCCCAGCTCCTTAAGACCTCCTTCTCTGTGCCAGGTCTATTTTAAGTGTACCCCGTAAATTTAATCATGCCCTGTGACAGTGGTAAGAGCCACCCTCAGTGTGACTTTACATAGCAAGAAAACAGGCACAGAGAAGCAAAGCGGCTTTTCCAAAGTCACACAGGGGTGAGAGTGGAACCCATGTCACATGGCCTCAGAGCCTGTGGCCTTGACCACTGGTCAGGCTGCCTGCCACGCCCCACAGTGCTCTGGCTCAAAAAGACCCATATGGCCTCTTTCTTGTTCTTTAACACCATCCCCTCAGGAGAGAGCAAAGCTGGGCAGTGAGGTGAGAGGAATAAGGAACTGAGAAGGACGGGCTCTCTCCTCCACTGGAACCTTCCAGGTTCGGTAAAGAGAGGCATGTGGCACAGATGCTTTAAGACTCTTTTGAATAGTTAGTGACCACTAGTAACCTTTGAATTAGAAAAACATGTGTGTGTGTATGATTGTGTGTGTATGTGTGTATGTATGTGTATGTGTGTGTATGTGTGTGTATGTTTGTGTGTGTATGTGTGTATGTGTGTATGTGTGTGTATGTGTATATATATGTGTGTGTACGTGTATGTATGTGTGTACGTATGTGTGTATATGTGTGTATGTGTGCATGTGTGTGTATGTGCATGTACGTCTATGTGTGTGTATGTATATATGTGTGTATGTACGTCTGTGTGTGTATGTATATATGTGTGTATGTATATGTGTATGTATGTGTGTATGTGTATGTGTGTATGTATGTGTGTGTATGTGTGCATGTGTGTGTGTATGTACGTCTATGTGTGTGTATGTATATATGTGTGTATGTATATGTGTGTGTGTTGTGTGTGTGTATATTCATGTACATGCCTGGACATTCTTATGCCTATATGTATGCCCATGTGAATGCTTCTGTATGGATGAGGCCCTGCATACACACCATCATGCAGTAGTGAACATGTATGCACATGTAATCAGTGGTGTACAAGGCCCCACAAGCAGTGAGTTGAGCCCCATTCACTGCCTTTTACCACTTGTTACTACCCAGAGCCACCTTCAAATCCAGATGAATGACAAGCCATCGCAGAACTGTGAGTCATTATCACTTACACGGCTGGAAAGACAGTCATCATATAATGACGATGTAAAACTCTGGTTCCTGAGCTCCTCGCTGTCAGCTGCTGCCTCCCCCTCCATCTTCTTGAAAAAAAGAAAGTCCCCCTCATCCTTTGGCCCAGAGCCTGCCTAACCATTGTTTAATGTTTCAAAGATGCTGGACTACACACAAGATCCTCATTCTGGGTTGTAAAACCACCAACAGCTTCTCATGCAGCTGGAATAATTGCAAAAATTAAAAAAAAAAAAAAATCAGAGGCAAAGCCAGTTCGATAGTCCTGCGCTTTACGAAGCTTAGAGAATTCCATGTAGCTAATCAAATTACAACCAAGATTCAGACAGCTTAAAAGTGTTTACACAGCCAGCCATGTAAGCTGTCAGCCCCAGCCTTCACCGGTCCGCTTCAGGCCGAGGCACTTTGTTGCTACCTACCCCTGTCCTTTGAGCAGCGGGCCCAGGCTTACCCATGCACAGCACTGGCAGTAGGCACTCTGTGACCCAGAGGTTCAGGTAGTGAGACACCGTGTTCTGCAAGAGTCTAGGTGCTGCCTGGGGTTGCTTCTGCACGCTGAGTTGTCCTTCAGTGGTCTGGAGAATGACTCTGTGTGGTAGTTAATATTGATTGCCACCTGACAGGGTCTATAGTCACCTCTGGGCATGCCTGTGAGGGAATTTCTACACTGGGTTCAATGTGGAAGGAAAATGCGAACTAAAATGTGGCAACATCATCCCTGCGGAGTTGGGAACCAGACAGAATATGAAGAAGAGAGCAAGCGTGGCACCTGCCCCTGCCGTCTGCTGCCCTAATGCAGGTGCCATGTGAGCAGGTGCCGTGTGAGCAGGTGCCTTCAGCTCCTGCCACCGTGATGTCTCTGCTGTGATGGACTGTACTCTCACACTGCGAGCCGAATGAGACCCACCTTCCAAAATCGTCTTTGTCAAGTGCTTTATTGCAACCACAACAAAAGTGACTAAGATACACCCAGGCCCCCCCACAGGACCTGCCCTCTGCTGCCGTCCAGCATGCACATGCACGTCCAAGCTGCTTCCTTAGTGACCCGTGTGGCTCTGGAGCCCCTGCTTCCTCCAGGCAGCACACATCTGTGTCCTCTGCTGCCTAAAACCCTAGCCCAGGCCTAGGCCCCGCTGAGGTCAGTGGCTCTGAGATGAGCGAGATGCAGACCCGTACCTCTCATAGGCTCAACTGTGACAGTTTGTCTCGGGTCTGTCATGTGTGTGTTTCTGCAAGTGGTACCTACACCTGACACTCAGACCAGGGCCATGTGGGAGATGCAACAGATCCCATATCCTGTTTGCTAAGCTCCATGCATCTACCACAGAAATGCCTCTGTAACGCCCATCCAGGTGCCACATATCAGTAACCCCTCCAGCCCTGACCTCAGCAGAGAGAAGCAATGGCCCCTTGGCAATGGGTGGCCTGACCCAGCTGTAGCTGCTGCTGTGTAGGGTCTCCGCACCTGCCGCTCTCACTCTTTTCTGACCGGGCTGTGTGCTAAACCTTCTGCCTGTTTGCACCACCAGTCCAGTTTCCTGCTGCAGTATGAAACAGAGCCTCTCTTTGATGCCCCCCATGTTCTTAATTGCACCCCAGCTCCTTACCTGATCCTAGCCAACTCTTCCTCTAGAGGACTGAACTGTTTCCTGTGTAACCAGACTGGGCCCTGTTCCCGGCCTCTGATCCATCTGCTCTCATCTATCCTGAAGGGAGTACCCTTAGTTAGAGATGCTGGGATATGCAGGACCCCTGAGGATGCTGCCTGTGTCTGGACCAGCCAGACCTCAGTTTTCCTATCTCTACATCTCCTCCGTTCTCATCAACTGCTGGGCTGAAGTCCTGACACAGGGCAATGATGCGAGCCGGGTGGGGTCTCCACAGGCAGCTCATTGCTTCCTTTAGCCCCACTCACTTATAAAGCTAATTGTCCTAGAGAGTCAGGGCTCCCCGTCAATCTTCCCTGACAGTGCCTGGAGGATGAAGCGCCTGCTTAGCTAATGAGCACGCCGTGAGCCAGCTACATCAAGATGGTCTGGGCCATTCTTAATAGACTAGCCAAGGTGACCAGTTTTAAACAAACAAAGATGGCAGGATTCAGAAAAAGGCTCTCCTCCTCTGGTCAGCTGCCTGACCATCTGTCAGAGGGGAATTCTTGGAACTGGAGCTTGGAGCTAAGCGTGGGATTGGTGGGAAAGGCTGCTTCCTGTCATCAGGTAAAGGGGCCTGATGCTGGCAGCTGGGAGTCAAGCTGACCCGGAAAAAGGCCCTTGGGAACCCCTCCAGGCCCCAAGTAGCAGCCACAGGAAAGGATGCTTTGTCCTTCTTGGCCTGCAGCCTATCTTGCTCTGCAGCTGGGAAAGACAAACTCCGGTGCTGAAAATTATACAGGAAATTGGAGCACTCCTTGTGAGTTGGGGGTCCTCCTCTGATTTCCCTGTGACTCAAAAGAGGGCTCCAACCCAAGCCAGCGAAACACTTCCTGGTTGCTTGAGGTTTGACTGTGGCTCCCAGAGTTCTCATAAACCTAATCCCCAATGCAGCTGTGCTGAGAGACGGTACCCCTAAGAGGAGTCACAGGGCTGTGCCGTCCTGCGTGGATTAGCAATGTGAGTAATGTTCTGGGATATCCCTGAGGGTTATCACAAGAGAGGGTCCTGAGTTCGGTTGCTGTGTTATCTGCTTTCTGCTACTGTGATGAAATGCCCCAGGCAATCATCTTATGGAGAAGAAAGTTTAGCTGAGTGTGGTGGTGTGCACCTCTAATCCAGCACTTGGGAGGTTAAGGAAGGAGGGTCTCTGTGAGGTAGAGGCCAGTCTGGGCTACTCAGTGGGGCCGTGCTTCAAGGAGGAGGAAGAGGGGAAAGGGGAAAGGGAGGGGAGGAGGAGGAGGGTAGTGTGTAGAAGGAATCATTCGCCTCATGGGTAGAGTGCAAAGTGAGGAAGAAGGGGGCTGCGCCACTAAGCCCTTCTAATACCTGGAAGCCCTTCTACTAAGCCTCACCTATTGACACCTCCAACACTTTCCTTTAGCTCAAACTAGGAACTTTCCAAAGACACCTAAAGTCTAAACCTCAGAAACCAGTGGTCCACATCCCTCCCTGTTAATCAAGCTCTGGCTCCTTAATCTTGGACTTCAGAGCCTATAGAGCATCGTACCAAGAAATTTCAGTTCCCTGTGACTTACCCCGACTCACGTATTTTATTACTGCATCCAGAACCAGGTGGAAACATTATCGATTCAAAAACCTTTGGGATATGGAAGGTTCTGGAAAGGCTGCTCCAAGTCATGTAGTGACCCTTGGTGGCCTTTAGTATCATCAGGGTCTGTGTGCTCAGAAAAAAAAAAAAAATTGGTTCCTGTCACCACCCCTGCTGCCACCCTTTTCTGCGTGGTAAGTTTTCTGAGCTCTGAGAGGGGTGAGCCACCCTCTTGTTTGATGGGCTGAAGTTGTGCAGGAGGCAGTGCAAGGGCTGGGAAGGCTGGCATACGTGATGGGGGCTGAGATCCCGCCAGTATGTACCCACCTAGGCTGGGTCTCAGTGTAAGTCAGCTCATGTCAGGGTTACAATCTGTTTAATTAAGGCCCTACTCTACTCTCAAGGGCCCTAAGTTAGAAGGCGAGCACTATGCTTCTGCAGGCCCACAGGAACGCCCACTCCTTCCACTCCCCTCAGTCACATGCGTTCATTCCACAAATGGAGGAGCAGAACCAAGTTCCAAGAGGAAGCAGCTGTTGTGAGCCAGAGCTAAGCATCTTCCAGGCATCCGTTCTCTTATCTGGGGGCACACCAGCACAGTGGGCACAGTGCAATGGGGCCTCAGCCTTGGCTGTCCTGGACTCACTAGCAGGCCAAGCTGGCCTCGAACTCATAGAGATCCACTTGCCTCTGCCTCCCCCAGTGCTTGGATCACAGGTTTGCCCCACCATGCCTGGCTCCTTCTCTCCATCTCTATAATTGTTTGCTTTCCACATTTCAGAAAACAGCCACCCTAGTTTCCCAAAACAACACAATGAGACACTCCTTCACAGCGTGGACAGTTTGAAGGCACCACCAGGCAGTGGTCCAAAGCGGTCCCTATTTCAGGAAAGAACAGAGTCCTATGGCCACAGGATGGGCTGTGTCCCTAGGCAGCGAGCTCAGATTCCGATCTTGGGAGTTTAGAGCCAATCAAAGCAACAACACAGAGAGAGCATCCCTGGGAAAGGAAGCCTATGTTAGATCTTCATAAACCCGTATCCTTCAACCCTTCCTCCCGGGGTGCATCTGACGGGTGACAGAAATGAATTAGAAATTAGATCAGGGCTGAGCATTTACATGGGCCCTGAGCCAAATGGAGATTAAAACGAGTATCTCGGCAGGGTTAATGGTAAAGGCGAGGCTCCCAGCCTTCCTTGGCAAAGAGTGCCGGCCTGGGTCTCGGAAGGGAACTGATCAATGCAGCCAGCTGCTGAGATCAGGAGGTGGAGAGAGGGTTCTCCACCCAGGCAGCGGGAGGAATTAACTTGTCACCAACGGATGCTCGCTGATGCAACAGGAGAGTCCAGCAAGACGGCACGGATTTTAACACCAGGCTGTTCAGTGGCAGCATCGCCTGCCCACTGCAGCCCGAAGGGACCAAAGAAAGCAAAGAGAAGCTTCTGCCCAAGTCGCTGACCCTTTCCTGGGGGGGACTGGCTATGTCTGTGAGCTTGCCCGAGTTGTCAAGTTTCATTTGGCTTCAAAAATGAGAACTAATATAGAGACGCCAAGCAAACAGAGTGGCTTGCTGAGTGTTCCTGGCCGGCCTGCTCAGGCACGAGGCTGAGAAGTTGGCTCAAGTGATCTTATTTTCTCTGAAATGCACACTCAACAGTTGTTGCCTGATCTTTCTGGAATGATTTCCGCCAGTCTTGGGTGGCTGATCACTGCCCTCTGGGCCTTCGCACTACAGGGATGTGTAAGGGGGATGCTGGATGAGTCCCCAAATTTGTCCCGTTTCCTCCTCCTCCTCTTCTGTTGTTGTCAGATAACTGCACAGATGCACAGGCACACGGGCCCATGCGATAATGATTGGATGGACTAGTGTTTTCCATTCCATGTTGTGGGTATTTTATGCCCATTTTAGAGATGAAAGGACTGAGGGTCAAAGTTGCTAAATGACTAGCAAAAGTTCTCTCTGCAAAGCAGGTAGCAGAGCTGAGCCTTAGCGGTTTATTTCCCAACACCAGGCTCTATACATTCCTCCTTTCTTTCTTATATTTTCCACTCATTAAAAACAAACAAATGCCTGCCTGGTATCTAAAGACAGCCCTTTGGGGTTTGGAGGCTCTGCCTGTACAAATAGATGGCAAGGAATCCCCTGTCTTTCCCCCATTCAGCACATATTTACCAACTTTGTCAGCAGAATTCTAATGTGGTCCTGTGAGATTCCCAGCACGGATATAGACTCCTCCCAGGTCTCTGGCTCTACCCGGGGCTCTAAGGGAGCTGTTCAGTCAAACAGTGCTCTGGCTATTGCTGATGTAACTGGCGTCCACCTTTAGTTGGGTGGATCTCAAGGTCCTCCCATGGTGGCAGATGGGGCCAGTGACAGTGTTATGCTTTGGTGGCCTTAAGCAAACATAATTCTATTCTGTGACCTCCTTGACGGGGTTGGGTGGCAGGTGGCTGAGGGCAGCCTGAAGGTGTCCAGGGGAGCATCCAGCCGACAGCCAGCAGGAAGCAGGAAGAGCCATCTAATACAAAGACATGAATTTGGCCAACAGCCAATCTGCCTGGTGGATAGGCCTGAGCTCCTGATGCAAATCAGCACTACTGACACCTCAGTTTCAGCCCAGCAAGTCTCTGAGCAGAGACCCTGCCAGGATCCATGTCAACTATGGATTACAGAAGCCAGGAGGCAATGAGTGGACGTCGCTTTAAGTGTATGGTGTGCCAGGCCAGTGCGCTCCGCATGGGGAATCTGAGGCTAAGAGGACTTATGGCCTGGAGCAGGAGACAGGCGAGACACAAGTAGTGATAGACCACACTAAATGCCCTAAGTTGTGGAAATAGAATGATAGGAAATAATCATGCGGTGTGGGGGGGAGGCTGGCAGGGGATTATGGGGTGGGGCATGCTTTAGGCTACAGGGGTAGGAAACCTCTCTGGTCCAGGATTTCAGACTGAGGGAGCAGCACCAGTGGAGGCTCCAAGCTTGGAAGGAACCAGCCCTGATCTTAAGGCCACAAGGCATTAAGACAAAGGAAGGAAGGAGGGGTAGCTCGGATGAGTCACGCAGGCCCCAGTGTCATGAGCTATTCTAGTGAATTCTCTATTACAACACCACTCTGCAATGAGTGGCTGCAGCAAAGGCATTTGGGAGGCTGTCCCATGCTTTGGGTAAGGCAGCATGGGACTCTGATGGTTGAAGTAGGAGGGATGTGGATGAATCTGCTAGTAGAGGGACTGAAAGGGGTGTTGGAGGTGCACCAGGCCTCTCACTGGTGATGTGAAGAGCACACCATTTACCAAGATGGTGGGATCCCATGGGAGAGCATCCAAGTGGGGGCAGGGAGAGCAAATGTCAAGTATGGGCTCTGTTGAATGTGGTCTAACTCCCAGACCTCTGAGGAGAGGCCTTAGCGGGCACCGGGATAGGCAGAGTGGTCTGCAGAGGTGGGACTAGGTTCAATGGGGAGACTGTCTATGGCTGGATGGCCGAGTGGTTAGCTCATATGCAACCTCTGAAGAACAGCAAAATGCCCAACTTTTGCACAGCCATGCTGCAGGAAACCAGTCTAGACCTCTGATAGCCATCTTCCAAGTCTTTCTGCTCTTGAGCCAGAGCCTGGGTGCAGCCACGGAGGAAGGAGCGGAGGCCTCTGGAAGGAATGGAAACTTCTGGAAAGAGTGGAGAGTTCAGAAAGGGATGAAGAGGAAGTTTCCAGAAGGAGCAAAGGCATCTGGAAGAATGGCTCTATGGCTGGTAATAAGGTGTATTAAGCAGCAAATGACATGAACTTGAAATTGCAGTCTAACACGGTGAAAGGGCCTGGTGAGCAGGGAAGAATGTATGTGATGTGTATGAACATCAAATCGCCTGTAAGACGATCACATCCCTGCTTAAAATCACCTCCCAAGAGCAAACAGCCCCAGACAGAGCTGCAATGGCCTGTGAATCTTAATGGGGGCCTTTGTCTTTCTGGAAGAGGCCTGGGCCAACCTATGGCTTCTCCACTGGGGCCACTGGATCCAGGTAGGATGTGTTTACCAAAGAGTTTCCCACAGGAATTCTGAGCAGAGGGATGGGGACATATGACAGGCAGCCCCTTGGGGAGTCTAGGCCACCTGTGTGTATGGCCTCAGCTTCTCTAGTTTTCCCTTGGAGGAGCCATTCCCCTGAGAAGCACGCCTGAGACATGTCCTCTGTTAGGGGAGTTGGAGATAAGCCTGCAGGAGGAGAAAATAAGGTTAGGAAGGGTTGCAGCAAATAGGAGGCTTTCAGTTGCACGAAGGTGGAGCCATTCTGCAGGAGACTCTGATGTACAGTTACCCCTGCTGGGAGGTGTGGGAGCTGGGATACGGACATGCCAGTTTCCTTTAGTTGAGGTCAAGGGCTCTCAAGAGTATCAATTTTAAGATGGATCTTTTTGTAAAGTGTCCGCTGAGCAAACTTAAGGACCTGAGTTCAAATCTCCAGCCTCCATGTTAGTTGTTTGTAAAGCCAGCACTAAGGAGGTGGGGAAAGCAGGATCTATGTGGCTTGGCAAGGTAGGCACAATCAGTGAGAGACCCTGTCTCAAAGGATACAGTGGAGAGCAATAAGAAAGCACTCGGTGTTAGTTTTGGCCTCCATGCACACACTTACACACCTCCACACATGTGCATACCACACACAAACACATATCTACATCACATATGAATGGTTAATCTCTCCCCTTCAGGCTCCCCCGCCCCAAATTGCCAAGGAAATGTGATTTTAAGTAAAGCTTATGAATAACGGTCCTGGCAATAAGATGTGATAGTGGGGACACAGAAGGCAGCTGGCATCACAGATATGACAGGCATCCTGTCACCTGGTGCAAGCACCGTGGTGCCTATTTCAGGGGAGGGAGAGGGGGAGAGAGGGAGAGAGACAGACAGAGAGAGACAGAGAGACAGAGACAGAGGCAGAGACAGAGAGAGGGAGATCAGGGACTGAGCCTATAGACACCCACTCATGCTAAGAAATTTCTCTGCCCCGAGTGTACATCTCCAGTCCTTTCCTTTCCCCTTCCTTTTCTTCCTTCCTTTCCTTCCTTCCTCCCTCCCCCCTTTCTTCCTTCCTTCCCTCTTTTTTCTGAAGGTAAGTTGCCTTGGCTAGATTTGAACTCATTGTATAGCCCAGACAAGCCTTGAACTTTCAGCCCTTCTGCCTTAGCCTCCTGTGTAGCTGAGATCTCAGGCCTGTGACACTGAGCCTGGGGTTTTGGCTGTTTTAAGAACTCCCATTTCTAAAGGCCCTGTATCATTGACTCTGTATGATGCAGTTAGGCATGCTGGAACCCCTGCAGCTGCCTAAAGTTGCTGTGGAGCTTAGGCAAGACCAGGATGCCCAGGTGGAGCATCTCCTGCCTTTAGAGCTTAGAGACCCAGAACCCCACGAGTCCCTACCTCTGCACAGTGAGTCCATCGAATGGACAGAGAACCTGCAGGAAGATGAAGATTGGCATTGTTCAGGCAGGCTGGTGTCAGGAATCACAATTCCAGGGCCCAGCAGCCTGGAGGCACAGCGCCAATCGGCAGGACCTGAGAACAAGGGTAAGATTAGGTCTGTAGAAAAAGCTGGCAAATTCAGGTAAGGATGAGACCAGTGGCCTCCAGTCAGTTGCAGATATGCAGGCCAGGCAGCTGGGGTGGAGCCAGCTTTGTAAGGACTGGCTGTATTTGGGGGTGTGTGAGAAGGGAGCTGAAGCTTGGCAGGAACAAATGTCAAGGGTACCTTGGCACCCTCCCCACAGCAGGCTGGGCCCTCCTTGTCCAGGGGTACCCCTGGTGGCTCCCCCAGATCATCTTCACTGAGCAGTCCACCTGTCACCCAGGTGCTGTGAGTGTTGGGTAGCCAGAAGCTCAAAGCTGTTCCCATCCCCTTGATATTGCACTTGGGTCACATAGCTGTCACATGTGCCTGTTACTTCTGGGATAGCTTACCCTGGCTGTGGTCCGAAGGCAGAGCATGATGGACTGCTGGTCCAAAAGCCTTTACCTTACCTCTAGGAGAGACCTGGAATGTCAGTCACACCCCAGAGGTCCCTGTGGATCAGAGGAGACGGGCTTTGAACCACGCTCTAGTTTTCACCCAGCCTCTTTCCTGACTCACTCTCTTTCTCCCTCCCTCACAGGAATCACCCAGGTTCTCAGTCAGCTCCAAGCTCCCACCCCCAGGCTGTGCTTTGGGGGAACCTGACCAAGAGCCCAAGCAGTGTATGAGGATGGGTCATAGCAGAGTGAGCCACTACCCCAGTTCATGTGAGACTTTGTGCCTTTGGTACTGAAGCAGGGAGTGCTCTGAACAAGTCAGGACCGCATTGACCTTTGTGTCAGTCTCAATTAGAGTAGCCTGAGTTTCCTGTACAAGCCCCAAGCTGTGCCAGAGTCCACGGGGCAGGATGGCAGCAAGAAGTATGTCTTCTGTGCAAAGAGACAAACTGAGTGAGGGTTGCTTTTCAGGCATCCCTCTGTTGTGGGCATCTCAGTTCTAAGTCAGAAAAGGCAGCTGTCAGAAAATGGGAGTAACTAGACCAGGAAAAAAAGGGGGGAGGTGAAAGGGAATTAGAAAAGGCTTTTGCAGAGGACTTAGGATGGATGAAGGGAGCCAAGACTGGCTCTTGAATCCCATGAAGGCTCTTATGAGGGAGAAGGTCTGTGTCACCAGAAGTCATTGCAGATGCAAGCCAGGACTGGACCATTCCCCATACATCCTGGCAGGAAGCTGCTGCACAGATTCAGGCCACATGCTAGGTAACTGACCTCCTATATATATGCGATGTATGTGTGCGCGAGTGTGATGCATGCGTGGGTGAGTGTGTGTGTGTGTGTGTGTGTGTGTGTGTGTGTGTGTGTGTGTGTG